>CM052549.1:11526428-11835638 GCA_028533065.1 Trachops cirrhosus | reverse complement strand
AAAAAAAAAGCATCTAATATTTTTTAATTCTTGGATCTAAGTACATAAAACTTTCTGGAGCAGCGCTTTAGTGATGGGTCAACCTATAAAATACCAATTAGTACACTGCTCAGACTTGAGAGTTAGGACCTCAGAAATCAGGTCTTTAGATGCAGCTTGAATGAAAGACTAATGAAACAGAAAAAGAGCATATCCCTTAAAATAAGGCTTTACAAATATATGCAAACATGAACCATTTCTTCAACGCCAGGAAGATATTCAGAGCATCTGCTTGGCAACCTTACAGATAATTGAGCTGGAGCTTTTGTACCGGGATTTCTGGTAAAGCTCAGTCTGTTACCATTGACTCATCTCAGTTTTCTCATAATAGCTAGCATTTTCTCCATTAAGCCGAAATCCTGCCTCTGGTTAGCTCTCCTGGATAAAAGGTATAAGTATGCCACAGCACTAAAATACAGTCCTCGGAAAATTATTTATCAACTCAAATTTTGTGAATTGAACCATATTTTAAACAAGTCCAGTGAAATGAGGAAGATGGAGTTTGGTAGGGAGCCTACTATTTAAAGAAGCCCTTCAGTGAATTCACATACTTTATATTTTATTTAGTATTTTTTAAATTTTATAAGTCATACACGCTTGTAATAAATCAAAGAATATGGAGAGGCACAAACGAAAAGCTGATAATCTCCCCACCAACTCCTGTTCCACCCCAGGTGATTAATACTGAGAGTTCGATATGGATCTTTCCACGCTCTTCTCATAAAAATAGATGCAATTACATATATTTACTTAGCGCTTGTTTCGGTTCTTGTTTTTATTCTCTTTATTAAAACAAGTTCTATTATACACATTATACTTTCATTGTTTCTTCTCACTTAGCTATAGAGTACAGTAATTCCTCCAGTTCGGTACGTATGGTTCTGTCTCATTAGGTTTGATAACAATCACAGTTACCAAATATTCCACAGTGTAAATATATGCTGATTCGTTCAACCACGTCCCTTTAGGTGGACACTCCTCTTTCCCTTGTCCTTTTTTTCAGCGTCACAAACAATGCTGCAAGGCCCTTTGTGGTACAGCCTTTCCTGTAGGACCAACTACTCTCCTGCTTACTTTCCCAGTTGAGATTTTTGCATACTAGTTTTCCTTAAAATAATTAGAACTAAATTAATACATCATAGAAATGCCTTGGACAAACTACTGTCTCTCCCTTTTATTTTAAAATCCTCACCTGAGCATATATTCATTGATTTTTAGAGAGAAAGGAAGTGGAGATACAGAGAGAGAAAGAGAGAGCAAGAAAGGAACATCAAAGTGAGAGAGAAACATCAATCGGTTACCTCCCATCTATGCCCTGACCAGGGGGTTGAACATGCAGCCCACATAGGCGCCCTGACCAGGAATCCGACCAGCAACCTCTCACTTTGTGGGACAATGCCCCACCAACTGAGCCACCCGGCCAGGGCTCCCTTTTTAAAAAATGCATGTTTTTATGTCAGTTGAGCTGAGCGCCATCGAACCGCAGCCAGCTTTCTGTCTCAAGCTGGCGCGGCAGCTGCTCCTCGCTGGAGGCAGGAAGTGTGTGTCCTGCAAAGCTTTGATCACCCCGTGGCCTTTCCACACTGGGAAGAACTTCTCCCCATCTGCAGTTTCTGTAACCGACTTGTGAACTTTCACTCTCCTGGAAGCTTAACAGAAATTAACAGAAATGCAGAAAAGTCTGAACGTTCGCCTCGAGATCACGTTGGTAGTGGAGTCCTTTGTAAAACTACAATCTATTTGTTCAGCGGGGAAGAAGAAACTCCAGCAGCGGTTTGTGTATTTGTTGCGTGCAAGCACGGAGGATGTCAGGTATCAGAGAGAGCTGTGTGGCTCCAAACACCCGATCTGGAAGCCATAGCACCCCAGAGAATCATCATATTCCTCGCTACTCTGGCTATGATAGTAGAGTTGTAAGATTTGGGGAATAAAAACACAAGATGCCTAGTTAAATTTGAATTTCAGATAAGCCACAAATAATTTTTTATTTTACTACATCATATAACATATACTTTATATAATATTTCATGAGACATACTTATTCATGGATTCTCCAATATTCAGATTAAATGGGGTGTCCTGTGTTTTACCTGGCAACTCTGCGTGAAAGAAGAGATTTGCCCGCCACCCCTTAGAGTACAGTGCTGCACAGTATATTTTCCCCCTTTGGTTGAAAAAAGTATATATACCATATTTTTAGGACTATAAGACGCACTGGACCATAAGACGCATTGAGGTTTTAGAGGAGGAAAAGTTTTGAAGCAAAAAATGTGGTAAAATATTTAATAACCTGTGACCCTGCTCCACCACCACCCCCTACCCCCCAGCAAGCCAGGTAAGCTACATTTGGACTATAGGATGCACCCCCATTCTCCTCCCAAATTTGGGGGGGTGCATCTTATAGTCCAAAAATATGGTATCCATATCAGAGGTCTGTCCAGAGAAAAGGTCCCAAGGTGCCTACTTTGAAGGGGACTGAGGTGTCATTGTCCTACGTACAATGATTCTTGCATCTGGTATCTTCTGCAAGAAATGTCTCTCTTTTTCATAGTACATGGCTGGATACTTTATGTATGGACTATATGCATATATACACACACGTACATTCCCAGTGTGTGGGAATATATACTATTTCCAGGCTATTGACAAAATATTTACATACGCACACACACACACACACAGATGCAATTAAGCTGAGTTCATAGTGGAGTAAGGTGGGCCCGACATGCAATGACTGAACACAGACACACAGGGAAGAAGGCCGTGGGAGAACAGAGGCAGGGACCGAGTGACACAACTAGAGGACAAGGAAAGCCACGGATGGCCAGCCATCACCAGAAGCTCTGAGAGAGGCATCGGAGAGATTTTCACTCAGAGACACTAGAAGAAATCAACCTTGCTGACACCTTGATTTTGAACTCTGGCCTCCAGAATTGTGAAAGAATAAATTTCTGGGGTTTTTTTTAGGGTACCCAGTTGGTGGGAGTTTGTCCCAACAGCTCTAAGAAGCTCGTACACACAAGTAACCAGCTGTGGCAGAGCTGGTATTCAACCAGGTCTGTTTGCCTCTGAAGATCCTGGTCTAAGCCCTTCAGTACCCTGCGTCCCAATTTAATAAACACCCGTGAGAACTTTCTATGAAACCAGCTCAGTCCGAGTCAGCAGCGACACTCAGACGAAGGGTAAGACCCTTGCCGACAGGAGTCAACAGTCTCTGGAAAACACTAACCCCAGACCTAGCAAACACATCGCTGGTCTGTGTCCTGTGTTCAGCGCTGATCTTCAGTGAGCAACATCCCAGACCAACCACAGACTGACCACGTATTAGCTCAGCAGCTTCGGGATCGTGCTCACCCCTCCGTACCTCAGTGCCCTCACCTGCAAAACAGCACCAGCTTTACGGGATCGCTCTGAGGATTTCAATGAGAGTCAGGACATCTCAAGCACTTAGGCAATGGTGCCTGGTGCTTGGTAAGCAGGACAGGGCTGTCAGTTGTCCTAACCACGACAGTCTCCACGGGGAGGTGTCTGCCTCTACAGGTCAGCAGCAATTTGACAAGAGTACAAAGAGGAGGATTCTTTAAGCAGAGGAAAGTCTAAAAGAGACTGGGAAAACACTGCAAATGGGGCAAATTCATTTGTTCTTTCTAGTCCTTCCATCTCATTGTCAGCAGGGCGGGTCCTGGTGACGAGAAGGTGCCTTGTTTGCTGAAGGTGTGAGGAGGGGAGGAGAAATGGGTGAGGGGCAGAGTTGGGGTGGTTTCTCCAGCAAAGCTGATGGGACAGAATGTGGGGTGGGACTGACTGTGAGAGGAGGGACAGTGGGGAGAGGGTACCAGTCCAATGAAACGAATTTTGGAGTTCTGGGCAACGAACCCTCACCGCCAACAAAAGCAATTATTGTCAAAAAAATAAAATAAATAAAACATTCATTTCTCCCTGATGCCTTACGGTTTTATTTGGGGAAGTCAAGAAAAATGCCAAATTCCTTCTCCATGGTGGATAGGCCAAGAACTCAGCCTGCCCTCAAGGCCCAAGGCCTACCTGGGTTTGGGGACAAGAGGAAGACAAGGTGTTAGCATCTCACTGCCTGACTGAGGCTTAGTGTACATCAGGCCTCGTGCTGAGAACTGCTCATCCCTAGTGGCTGAGACACAGTGTTTGCCCTTGAGGACCTCACAGTCCTGACAGAGGATAGACAGGTAAACAAACAATTACAAAAAAAGGTTATCACATTAACAGGGATATACTACAGGAGAGTATTAAATGCCTTAAAAAGGTACATAAAGAAACAATCTAGCCATGTAGCAGATTACATGTATTAGAGCTAAAGAAGCAAATATTAGAATTTAAAAAAAAGAAAGGACACTCTCCAGCTACATTTGGAGTCTCTGAACCACCCATGACGGAAACAGTTTCTTAATCAAATCCATCTTTTATTTCCAGGCCAAACTGTGGCCCCTGCTGTTTCCCACTTTAGCCAGTAAAACATCTCATTCCAACCTGGTTGTCTCCCGTCACCTGGCAAGCAGGGCCACTTCAGATATTTTACTGGCCTCTCGAGGGAATGAGGCTATATTATTAGAAGGATGCTGTCCTTGTATCCCCAAAGAACTGTCTGGGATTTTTGCTATTACTAAAAGAGAGCCAGAAAGCAAACAAATAAACAAACAAAAAAACCCACAAAACAAAAAAAATGGAAAATTTGGTGATCTGGCTAATACCCCCGTATCTGAGTCAGGTTTGTTGTCTTGGCTTAATCTGGGTACTCTCAGCTCTGGGCACACACTCTGACCTTCTCCTAGTGTTTCTCTGTGTGGCAGTGTTTATGTCGGTGATCTCCAGAATCTTTACTGCTGCTCTGAAGCCACCGTCTCCTGAAATGAACTCACGAATGTCCCCCTGCAATAAGAACCGGCACCCGAGAGGTCAAAAGGACCATCCCCAGAGTCTGATGCATACTCTGGACTCAGGCAGCAGTGCAGATCTGGGTTGATGGTGTCCCCAGTGAGTATGGTCTGTCCCCCGGCTCAGGCTGCAGAATGACCACAAGTGGACACTACATTGCCTGTGAGATGCCCGAAGCCCATGGCGTAATCGTTAGGACTGACATTATGGCTCTGTATCAACATTACTGTTTGTCCGGGGAAATTCTGGCCCAGAGAGAGAAGGCCTTAACTCAGTAGGAGCCTCCAACACTCATTTCTCTGAACAGTTCACCCAGCCGTCTTCTCCGGACAACATAGCTTGTTCATTTGGCAAACGGTCCACTGCTCAGGACTGCAGGCCACTCAGCTGGGCAAGTCCACTTGCCTATCGAATGACAATTTATCAAGTCTCATTTCAAAACTCTCTCCTCTTTGTTGTGTCCTCCAGCCCTAAACAATTTCGTCATAGACTTTGCCCGACTCTAATCTGGTTGCTGAATTTAAAGACCCCCCTTAAACTACCTGAAGTCAGACCACAAAACTCTATGAATGTTCCTCTTGGAGGCACTACTAAGACCTCACCATGCTGACACCTTCCTTTATTACAGTAAATAGTAAACTCGGCTTTGTTTGATCAATAGGTGATTCTGGTGTCTCTGAGGAGAGTCAGCACCTGGCTGGTGCCATACAGGGTGCAAATGAAGAAAAGTCAATGAAGGGACTCCTCACAGAAGTGAGCACAGGATTATGAGAATAAACAAGGTGTCGTGAGGCACCCAGGGACCAGCCAAAGTGGAAAGCCATTATCACCCCCATGGCTGGAGGGACAGGGGAGGAAAGAGTGTCACTGGAACCCAGTGAGAGTGGGCCACCTGGCAAAAGCCACAGTCGCGGAGGCACACATCCAGGTCAAAAATGAGGGGCGCAGGAGGGGAGCAGTGAGAAAACGTCACCACGGCTTGCTTCCCTTGCCCTTAACTTGCCTGCTGGCTCCTCCTACTGATCAAACTGATGGAAGCCATTAAGCAAGGGGCCCAGATAAGGCAGGAACCTGCCTTTTGGGGGGCAGAGCAGGGCAGAGAAGAAAGGAGAGTAGATCTGTGTGAATCGGGGGGTGGAGGGAGCGGGGTGAACTAATAGAGAATAACCGGTACACAGCACAACAAATGCTTGTTGAATGAGTAAATGAATACCCACGGGCTTCCAGCAAGGTGCATGGTAAGCAACTAATGTTTGTCAATAAATTAGTAAATGAATTATACCGACTACAAATTCTTTCTTAGGCTTTTGGGCTTGGAGATCATAATCAGTAAATGTCAGTTTTGTTCCTTTGCAACCTCGTCTAAAGTCCGGACTGATAAGGAACTCAAAGAATAAGGAAAACTGGGCATGTTTTAGAGATGTCATAGATATTGTCTGTGGTATAATTTGGCTTTAAGCCTGGACTTAGATGTTTATGGCACAAATAATTCTTCACCCCACTCCCTAAAATGTCACCAAACCAAGACTTTGCATCTAGGGGGCTTACCATAATTGCAAAAGCTACCCACATCCCAGTTTTTGGAAGGAGTTGAAAAGGTTAGCGAATTTGGAAATACTACCAAATAAGTTGCCAGAATAATCTTTTTATAACAGTCTGTTTCAAATTATATAGCCTAAAAGAATGTGAGGATGGAAGCCAAGGAAGCAAATGAAGTTTTGGAGCTCTCTGCCACATGACAGATACTTCCCATTCTAATTGCTGAAGAGCTCTCCTTCTGACATCAGCTAGACCTGGTTTGGAATCTCATACTATGCGACTTTGAACAAGTCACTGACTGACTCCCATGCCTCAGTTTCCTCATCTGTATACTGGGAATAGTATCCCCTACTTCTTTGGGCAATCAGCAGTCAGCCTCAAGGCTTTCAGTCCTCTTCTCTGTGTCCCAGGACTGGGAGCCAGGTTGTGATATACACTGGACTCCATGGCGTTTGTGGTTCTGGATCAGAAATACATTCTGACAAAGATATGCACGGCCTCGCGCAGGATTTGGAAGTCCGGGAGTTAGCAGATGTGAAGTTTCGCAGCAACTTGAGGTTTTCTCCTTCTAGTTCGCAGCCTGGGTGCCGCAGGACGGCTGTGACCAGCTGTGACCACGGGCGGCAGTCGCCTGCAGCGCTCCTGATCTGGGTCATCGGTGACTTCTTTGGCAACATTAACCTTTTCAACTTTTTTTTTGGGGGGGGGTCACAGTGTTTTATTAATAAATAATTTGGTGACATTGCAACTTTTTAGAACACAAATTCGCATTTAATCCCTTCTGTGAAATCCTTGACTAACGTGGTTTCTCTTTTTCTAACTGAACCCTGAGTGATATCTATCTGAGCGTTAAGTTTTGTCCCCAAAAAGTGCCTGCGGCAGAAGTGGTCCTTGAATTCATCATTCCAGTGTCCGTCCTTTGCCCTGTTTGTGGCATGTCCTATAAAATGGAAGATTTCAGAGTTCGCCATTGCGATGAAGAGAAGTTAGCAAGTGTAGTCATTATCCTGTTGGCACTTTGATTACAATCATTTACTTGGTTAATATGACCATTTCTAACACCTTAATTATAGAATGGTATCATATGAAATGTAGGCTGGCTAGGTTTCTTGGTAAAAAAAAAAAAAAGTTATAAAATTCAAACATATATTTAAAACCCAAATGAAATTTTCATTTACCAAGAGCCACTAATTGCCATTCGTTCAGAGGGAACTTTTTACTTAAATGATTAGTCCACTCAGTGGAAATATAGGCACCTCACATGTTTTAGGGTGCTCCTATGCAGTTGGACAGGTTGAACTTAAAGTGGTATGAATTCATTAGGAATTTTTGTATTTTTTCATTAAAGACAGAAGAGAGTCTGACAATGTGTAATAAGCACAGTCATTCTTTGCCAATTCTGCTAAAATGTGGCGGAAGACGCTCTCCTTCCTAGCACACCCCTCCTTTGCAACCCCAGGACCTGCCAAAAGTATTAATTACTAATGTAGCACTACCACCTATCCTGGATGAGATGGAAATCCCCACGTTTGTCCCTTGTGAGAAACTCTTGGTCTGATCTTCTGCACCCTAAAAATATTACTGAGGAGGTCACACCCCACAGATAATCAGGGAGAACCACCAGCTGAGCCTCCAACACTGCTTCCTCTAGCGCCTAGTTTTTCAAAGCCAAGTCCAAGCCCTCACCTCAAAAATATAGTTCATCTTATCTATTAACAAAGGAAACTGATTACACGGGCACTTTGTAAATATCCAAGGCGCTCCCTAGAAGGTAAACAGCAGTAATGGTCAAGATCAAAGCCTTAGGTGTGGGGTGCTGCTCTTACAGTCTGGGGCCATGCCTGCCTGGGGAGAACAGTAAACACAGGCCAGCTTTGATCCTGTCGCTCCCAACAGAGGACCTTCGGTGGTTCCCCACTGCCTTCAACAGCCCGCACTTCTCGGACTGCCCTTCCACAGCCCTGCCATCTGGTACCAACCCACCTTCCCGGCCTCACTTTCCACTACGCTCCGCTCCCGTGAACAAATTCTCCAAGTGCCCTGTGCGCAGGCATGGCTGGCCTCATGGCCTCAAAACACTCTCTCTTCTCCTTCCTCTGCCTCTTGTTCTCTTGTACATTCTGTGTCACCCAGCTCAGGGATGCCCCTCTTCCCCAAACCACGGTGTAATGATCCCCCACTCTGTGCAGTAAGAGCAAATAACAGAGGATGCTTCTTGTATACTCTCTAAGCATTTCACATGTATTACCTCATTTAATTCTCAAAATAACTCTAGAGGTGGGATTATTTCCTCCATTTTATGGATGAGGAAACTGAGGCAAAAGCAATAGTATTTTCAGACTGCATGACTGAACTTCCAGATAGTATTTATAGCTCACTTATGCCAGAAGAAAACCTGAATACTTTTCTTGTAAAACAGCTGAAGAAAATCTGTAAGATTTCTTGAACAAGTGGGCAATGCTTTCATAATTTGACATAATAATCTCAAATTGCAACACTGTGTGTGATATAAAATATTTTACAGCCAATAAGCACATGAAAAGATATTCAACACCACTAATCATTAGGGAACTGCAAATCAAAATTACCTCAGACTCATTAAAATGGCTATTGTATTAAAAACACATACATAGAGAATCACAAGTGTTGGTGACAATGAAGAAATTGAAATTCTTTTGCATTGCTGGTGGGAATGTGAAATGGTGCAGCCACCTCCCCCCCCCAAATAAATATAGAATTACACATGATCCAGCAATGCCACCTCTAGGTATATACTCAAAAAAATTGAAAGCAAAGATTCAAACACATATCAGCACATCCATGTTCATGGCAGCATTATTCACAAAAGCCAAAAGGTTCATCAGCAGATAAATGGATAGACCAAATGTGGTGTATACACACAATGGAATATTATTCAGCCTTAAAAAGGAATGAAGTTCTTATATATGCTACAACATGGATGAATGTTGAGGACGTCATGCTAAGTGCAATAAGCACGACATAAAAGAACAAATACTGCATGACTTTACTTGTATGAGGCACCCAGCACAGGCAAATTTATAGACACAGAAAGTGCAATGGTGGTTGCCAGGGGCCAGG
This sequence comes from Trachops cirrhosus, assembly GCA_028533065.1. Classification (NCBI taxonomy): domain Eukaryota; kingdom Metazoa; phylum Chordata; class Mammalia; order Chiroptera; family Phyllostomidae; genus Trachops; species Trachops cirrhosus. The sequence continues at coordinate 11,826,053 of CM052549.1, read as the reverse complement.
GGCAGAGGAAATGGGGAGTACTGTCCACTGGGTACAGCGTTTCAGTTTGAGATCCTCAAACACTCTGGAGATGGATGGTGGTGATGGTTGCATAACAATGTGATTACACTTAATGCCAGTGAACTGTACACTTAGAAATGATTAAAATGATACATTTTATGTTAGATGTGTATTTTACCACAAAAATACTGTCTGAAAATGCTTTCATATCATGTATTCCATTCTCAACTACCCTGTCGGGAAGCAGAGCATGTATTAAGATACCCCGTTGCTAAGATACAGATAGGAAGACTCAGAGGGTCCTTCGACTTGCTCTGGATGAGCCCCAGATCCCCTGGGAGTCTTGTTACAACACAGAAGCTGGATTCAATGGGCACAGATAGGGCCCGAAAGTCTACATTTCTAACTGTTTCCAGGGGAAGCTGGGGGTGTATGAACCACAGTCCTGGGTCAGGACCAGGGAGCTAAAGGACTGATTCTCAAAACCTCACTCTTTCGACCTCACTCTTTCGACTGATGATCAAGGACTCTTCTAACTCTTCCTGGAAGTCCCTCAGAAATCACTCTGCCCTCTCAAGAGTCAAAGGAAGAAAAGGCCCACGGAGACTGCAGACCCTCGTCATCAGATTTTTCCCAATGACCATAACCAGCCTTACCTGTTTGGTGAGTATTCTGGACACACAGGGAAAACCTAAGTTACACTCTCCTTTGATCTTACACACATTATGTTTTTAAAATACTACTTGTATGGCAGCAAAAATAAAACTATAACAGAACTTAATTTGATGGCAAACTAGCTGAACTATTAGAGCTTTCCTTAATAAGACGACTTGTCAGGCATATTTCCTGTAGGACAGAGGTTCTAATCCCCAGATGCCCTTTAAAAATACCTAGTATACTTATTAAAATATTGATACCTAGGACCAACCCTGAGGGGCTGATCCAATTGGTCTGGTGGGTGTTGTTGTTGTTGTTGTTTTAAGTCCTCCAGAAGATTCTAATACCTGTCAGGTATTAGGAACCATTGACCTAACATGAAACAGCAACTCCAAATTTAAGATATGTAATAAATCTCATTAGTCTCCATGCTTGTTTGAGAATTCCAAGCATCGGAAGAAAAGTCTGTTATATTTTATTTGCTAACTGCAAATGCAAATGAGATATTTCAGACACTTTACTGGGTCTAAATTTACTTCAGGAGCAAACTTTATGCAAAATAATGCAAGGCTGTATGTCCCTAGCAACACGAAAGTTAATTTTAGCACCATTAAACTCCCAATTGGACCCACCAGGCTACTTAAAATCATGGTTGGACTTACTGACTTAACTCAAATCAATAGCTATTTTACTTCCCCTGCTGAAATAAAACTTGCCACAGTAGCCATACTGATAGCACTCTCCTTGTTGATTATCATCTTTCATATTCAGCCATGATTTGGATATTGCCAACAAACATTCCCAGCCAAGGACACTTCAGGATAATGTATATAAATGGTGCCTTATTGATCATGGAACATCAGCTGGCACCTAAGTATATCGACATATAAACATGAACACAAGTTTGCAAGTCTACATTCTAACATTCATAAAATCGTAACATAATAAAATGAACACTGTTGTGCTTTTTTTAATCACCTTCAATGAAGATAAAGTGATATAAGCAGGGGTTTTAATTACAAAAACCATTAAAAGAATGTAAAATCCTGAAGTATTTAAAAAAATTACTTAGAGAAGAAAAATACTATTTTTCTTTTACCCTTGATAACCATTTAATTTCATTTTGCCGCTTTATGTTGAAAACTAAATTTACTAAATCATAATTACTGAAATAAGAAATAATAATGTATGTGTTCTTAAGATATGTATGTATGTATATTGTGTGTGTATATATATACACACACATACTTCTTCTATTTAAGATTTCAGGAGTCCACAGTAGGATCAGTGCAATTGATTTCTTGGGGTGTGTCTTTCATAGATTGGTGTAAGTAAAAGAGAGTATGGTTATTAAATAAAACACATGGCCAAAGTCTCAACCCCTGTCACGAGGTGACTGCTGTTAAAACTCTTTCAAGAGTGAAAAGCTGCAGTTTTTCCCACAGAAAACCAGATAAACCAGGTAAACAGTGCGCAGGTGTTGACCTGCCCTACGGCTGCTCAAAGTCTAGGAACGAGCCAGGTGACCTCATCAGAGAGCACCCCTTCCTAACTCAGGGACGTGAAGAAGGAGTTTCCAGGAGAAATCTAGCAACAGTTCATTCCCAGGAATGTGTTGAGAAGCTTCCTTCCCATGACTTCTTTTGCTCTGTTCCCATAGTGAGGCCACGGGATGGCCTAGGACCATGCTAGGAGGTTTAGGAGTGTATATGCCATGTATGTTATGTAACAAGAATAATATTTTGCAAATATTTATGGTGTGTTTTTTCAATTCCACTCCCACAGTCACATTCCCTGCAAACATTCTGTCCATATCTCCAGGAAAGAGGGAGAGAAAATGCCGTCCGGGAAGGAAAAGCATACAGCGCAGGGGATGGATGTGCCAGGCAGGATGGGAAGTCAGGCTACACCTGTGTGCCTTTTGCACACAGTGCCCCGTTGCCACTTCATCTATATTTCAGCATCATCTCCAGCAGACATGAGCTTCTTTGGGGAAGAAATGATATAGGTCTGGTTTCATACCAAGCACTTAGTTTGCTCTCCATAAATATTTGTTGAATGTATGAATGAATGAAACCCTCTCTTCCACCTTGTGCTATTTTTCAAGGCCAGGCTGCACCTGGGAAAACAAGAATGGAGATAAAGGCTCAGCAAAAGTTGATATTACAAGACCAATGTTCTTCCTAAAAAGGTCCTTGAAAGAGACAAGAAAATGTACAGCTGGTTTCCAATCCACATTACCCACATGTATGCCGAGATAAGCTCCACAAGCCCACAGAGAAGAGATGGGAGGGAATAGGAGGAGCCAGGCAGGGGATGATGGAGCCTGAGCATGGATTTGGGTCCAATGTGGAATGGCTGACAGACTGAATGGAGAAGAAAATTCTAGGGTTGAGTTGATGCAAGAAGTTAAGAACAAAGAGGAAAGGGTGGGAATGAGTAAACCAAGGAGAGTCCAGGCCAAGGGAAGAGAGGGGTCTGGCACAATGAAGAGATGATACTGAGAATAAGGTTGGGAGTGAGGACACAGTGATGGGGAACTTGAGGGTCAGGCAAAGATGTTTAAGATTACATAGCAGATTCCTGCATAACAAAGCAATGACCTTTAACACTAACTGGGGGTTACTACATGCAGGCTCTGTTCTGAGAACTCTGCAGTGATGACTTCATTCAAGGAGGCTGATTTCCCAGCTGAGGAAACCTGGAGGAACTCAGTAGACCCTGAGACTTTAAGTAAGGTGCTTGAGTCACATAATTTTGAAGGGATAGGGGAAGGATATGAATCTAAGCTGTACTCCCCAAGAGCCCTACACACACTCTTAGCTACCAGACTACACCACTTCCTGGTATGCGATGTGATGAAGGCAATATTGGCACACCACTCAAACAGGGATGGAAGCCTCAGGATCCCTTGCTTATGTCCTTAATCTGGGCAATAGTCATTCACTCAGTTGGGATGGAATTTAGGCAGTGGTGGGAAGAAAGCTTCATGAAATATTGTAGCCAAAGCTAGGGCTTAAAAGCTGTGTGCTAGGTGATTATCTCTGGTGTGTGTAAGATGTAATGATATATTAAGCCTCTTTGTTCCTTAGTTATCTGCATCTCTTTTGCTTGTTCATCATTGATTTAATACCTCTAAGGGAAAACATGTTGGTATCATTTCCTTCCTTACTGTAACCTCAGCTTGGCACCACCCTCAGTGAGTACCCTGATGATGGAATTGTGAGACCACTGACTGTAAAATTTGGAGCCAGCAATGATTCTGGTTCTTAGAAATGCAATGCGCATTGTGGCTGGTGAGAACAAGGGATTTGTGTGTGTGTGTGTGTACATGTGTGTGTGGTGAGAGGTAAGTTATTTGAGTGTTTGTTTCATTCATTGTTTTAATCAATCTTTATTCAACGAATATTCATTGAGCACTTTCTATGTGCCAGGCATTGTTCTAGGGGGTTGGGATACTTTGTGAATGAAACAAAGATCGCTGCCCTTGTAGAGCTGCATCACCAGGGGGAGGACAGACAGTAACCATATACAGGAGGAAATTGTATAGTGTGTTAGAGGGAAATAAAACTCTTGGGTGGGGGGGTGGGGAAGAAAGTTAAGGAAGGCAGCAGAGATCAGGAAGGGAGTAGAGGAGAAGTGAGGTTATCTGTGCTATTAATAGGATCATCATAGAGAACATTTGAGCAAAGAATAGGAGAGATGGATCCCGGGGGAAGGAGCAGGCCTGGTATGCTCAAGGCCCAGCAAGGGGGCCAGTGAGGCTGGAGTGAAGGGAGCTTAGAGCAGGTGGTGCAGTGGAGACAGGCCAGGGCGTGGCAGATTGGAGGAGGCGCATTCCTACAGAGCTTTTCAGGCCTTTCCTCTGAGTGAAATGGGGAGCTCCTGCCAGATCAAAAGCACAGAAGGGATATGACCTTTCTTAGGCATAAGAATAGCCTAAGACAGGCAAGGGGAAGCTGTTGCAATCTTCCAGGAGAGGGTGGCGATGATAGAGTAGTCATTTTCCCCCCAGTGCAGTGCTTGCCCAGTGTCATTCCAAAAATAATGAAGGGGTTGGAGTCAACCAAAGCAAATTCTTCATGACGAGTCAGCACGGGGGAAACCAGTGCAGGGGAAGATGTAACGCATTGTCATGCATAGTGCAAATAGCAACGAAACAAAGAACCAGACACTCAGAGCGACCTGGTTATGAAAAAGAGTGCCCCACCACCCAGACCACACTGCAGGCAGACAAGGCACTCACACCTGCACTACCTGAAACTCTGGCCCCTTCACCCACTGAAGCCCAGGGAAGCAGCCAGGTCGGACGTCCCACTGCCCCGGAATCTTTCCGTAGGAGTTTCGGCAGTGTTCCAGCTCTCCCCAGATGATTGCTACGCTCGTGTGAACTGTCTTGGTTCCCAGTGAAGTGTCTTAATCTGGGGAAATTCACTTTGTTCTAACAGGTTGCTGCAGCAGAACATCTAAGGTATCGCTTTGCTAAACCACATGGGAAGTATTTTGCATTCAAAATGTACTTTTTGCCCGAAGTCAGAGCAAATGCTTTTTGCATATTCTTGTTTCCCGAAACAATCCCCTCTGTTAGGGGTTTTAGTTACGAAACATTTTACTAATTTTAAAACTGGATTCCCTTGTGGGATTGGGGTGTCCTTGTGTTAAAATACTGGCGGATATGATGGTTATTTCCTGGTACTGGAAACACATTTTCTAGTTTTAAAAGAAAGGTCTACTGGGTTCTTGCTTACACAAATCACTTACAACCGATGAAGCGGACACTGGAGAATGCACGTGAAAACACACTTTATTTCCCGCGTGTCTCTATGCTCAGTGAGTGCTCATTCTGAGCTTATCCAGTACCCAATTTGGCTGATCCTCTGGGATTCAAGAGTCAATAGTATTCGTCCTCTTAGCTTTAGAGGGAAAGGAGAGACAATCCTGGCTTTTCAGGACCTTCATCATCTCTGCTTTGGTTCTTTACCAGCTTCCTGCTCAGGTGAAGCCAGCTGTTGGGTGGGAGTGGGGCTTTGATAGTTTGGAAACTCATCCTCCTGTGTCAACCTGGTTCTGTCCTGCCATCTCCAAGCACTTCGCCTTCTCAGTGAAGACTCCAGAGAGCATCCTATGACTCCCCCGAGGGCCAGCCAGTAAACCCCTTTTCCAGAGATGGAGTCCGGGGGACTGGCGTGGTCTCACATGATGGAAAAGCAACTCTGTCATTGATTAAGCATCTACCACATGCCTGGACGGACCCTGCCTTCAAGGATCTACTATCCAACAGCTCTGAAATGCTGCAGTAGATCTGCTTTTCCACTGCACGGAACATGGAAAGGCTGTCTCTGCAAATGGAGCTGTGGGGCCGCCTTGGACAATGTGGACCCATTCCCGCAGTGTGGCCCACATATCAGAAATGCCAGTGTGGACACACTGAGGACATCACTCTACATTCTGTGAATGCTGTGATGAGGAGGAAACTCATTTTCACAGCAGTGGTTCAGTACAAGAGGTCTGGAGTCAGTTAGGTTGGATTCAAGTCTCATCCTGGCCATGCACTGGCTGTGTGACCTTGGACAATCACCTTACTCCTTTGAGTCTTATTCCCCTAATCTGTAAGGTTGGATTAGTAAAAGTGCCAACTTCACAAACTTGTTGGGAAGATTCAATGAGTCCTCACACTTAATTCAGGGCCTGGAACATAATACATGCTCAGGGAACACTCATTATATTGGTTATCAATTTTATTTTACTATGTGGTAGTGATCAGGCAAGAAATCAAAAGAAGGCTGAAACTAGGAAGGGGCAGCAATGAAGGAATTAGGAAAGATCGAGGGCAAGGTTATGTCATCAGAGACCAAGACTCATCCACTCCCCTATATTCTCAATTACTATGTATGGATAGTTAACGTGAAGAAAGCTGATAAGAAAAAAACCAACTCATCTGAAACGTGGTGTTGGCGGAGAGTTCTACAGGTACCCTGGACTGCTGGGAAGACAAACAAGAGGGTCCTAGAGCAAATTCAGCCGGAAACATGGCTAGAGGCAGAAATAACAAAACTGAAGCTGTTCTACCTTTGGGCACACCGTGAGAAGGCAGACTTCTTTGGAAAAGACAACAACGCTGGAAGAAATAGAAGGCGGCGAGAAAAGAGGACCAACTAGGAGATGGACTAACTCTAAAAAAGAAGCTGTAGGCATGACTCTGCAGAAGCTGAGCAGGGCCGTTGCAACAGGACATGGTGGACATCACTCACTCATAGGGCTGCCGGGATCAGAGCCAACCCTACGGTCACTTAACACAGTGAGCGGCACTTGTGACTGCTTGATAGTTGGTGTGGGCAGAACATGAGGTGATGACATATTAAGACATGAAGTATGCATGATCCTCAGTGACCAGATCTGCTCTCCCTGCCCCAAGAACACCAGCCTCAGCGGCAGGTAAGGCACACATGTCTGAACCAAGAACAGGAGTCACATACAGAACACTTAGAATATTGTTGCTACTGCCATTGTTTTGAATTGAACTTGTGTCATCAGGCAGGACCCGCCCCTGTGTTCTCCAAGCCCCCACCCTAGCAGCTTCCACGTGACCTTTTCCGCCTGAGTCTGAAGACTTCAGAAGTCTGGACACTCCCCACTTCACTGAACATCCAGATGTGTCCATTTACTGGTGGGGGACCTCTCAAGGTCACGCTGGAACACAATCCTGATCCTTCAGAAGTCCCACCACTTTGGCCACAAAGGAGGATCGACTTGCCTGCCTTCTTCCTGGCTCGTAGGGAAGGCTTTGGTTTGGTTCTAAAGCAGGGTGCCATGTGGACTGTGGGGGTAACGTTACAAGAAGGGCAAGGCAGGCTCTCTTACCTACCGGGGACGCATTTCCTCCCTGGTTGGTGGCGGGCCTCCAGTGCTGTGAGTGATTTTTCTCAGACGTGGATAAGAGGCCATTCTTTTTGTTCATTCTCCTGTAGACTCCGGTTGATGTCCTGCCAATGCAGCAGGATGCTTCCCCACTCCAGATGGGCCGGGGGCCAAGAAACGCAGTTTTGTGTTTGTCCAGGCACAGATAGTTGAGGAAAGGCCCCGAAGCAAACGTACAGCTTCTATCTCTCAAGTGCCTGTTGGGGAGAAAGAGCCTCTGATTCCTCAGCAACAGGACGGGCCAGAGGGGAAATTGAGTTCAGCGCAAGAAGCTGCTTTTCCAAATCTATAAAGTCCTACTGTGCGTCAGGCTAATTCCACAAATAATGTCACTGATCTTAGTCGCTCAGTGGCGTTTCTTTGGATTGTCCCACGGTCCCCTCTCCTGCTTCTGACCCCGAGTGAGCCCACACACAAAAGCACGTCTCTTCTTGTTCAAAAAATCAGACTTTGGCGAGTCAACCAGAGCTGAGGGCTTCGCTTGTGAATTCAGATTGTAGTGAGTGAGTGTTTTTTCTTCAAGCCACTAAGCTTGAACTAGATAAAGAGTGTGACTCATGAAATAGGTTTTATTTCAGGGGTTTGGGGTCTTGACTTTAAATGCATGCTTATGAGTATGGGAACGCTGTGAAAAAAATACCATACAATCAAGGGTAAATATTCAGATTAGAAATCCAGAATGCATTCCAGCTGTAGGATTCTTGTTGTTGTTGGCTGGTTTTGTTCTGGGGGCGGGGGAAGTCATGCAGTTTGTCCAAACTAGCCCCTGTAACTACACTTCCCACAGGATTTGTTTTTTTAACATAACAAATGCTCATACATTTAGAAGTGAGAGTTAAACACTGTGTCTTTATTTTGGTTAGTCAGGCGGTAGTTTGACGCCGCCCTTTTTTCAGCTCTGGTCTTCTAACCTTACCAGCGGTGAGGGTTGGAGAGAAACCCTTCATTTTTGCCGGGAACCTTCATAACTTACATCCAGTTTGGGAACAGTCAAAGGCTTTTTCTGACGAATGCATCAACACTTTCCATTCCTTCCCTGCCCCCCAGGACCCACAGGTTTGGTTGGTTTTCAGTGGTTAGCCTGATGCAGAAACGGAGAAATCGGTTAGGAATCAACTTAGAGCATCAGGTTTGGATGAGGACGCCGGGCAGGGACCATGTTTAATGCCGCCTTAGACCTCAGTGTCTGGAAGGGACTTTCAGAGCCGCCCGTCTCCTCTGCAGACACTCCCTGAGAACGGCACCCCTGGACTGCCCACAACCTCTGCTCAAAGGCAGGGAGGACAAGCCAGAGGGAGAGAGCCAGGCATTGGAAGGAGGTTTTCTGGCTCTATCTCCTTCCATTCCCTGATCCGAGACTTTGGCTCCGAGTCCTCATTTGAATGCAGGTGAATGAGACCATCCTTCCTGTTCCTTCCAACTCTAAAATTTCATTCAAGCTTCATTTCCTTTTATAGGCACATAGGTCTCAGAGGCCATGCAGGATAAATAATAATAACTATACCCTAGGGTTCAGAGGTCAGGAACCCCGAGAAGGAGGTCAGGAAGCTAAAGGATGCAATTGCCAAGGAGGACACAGAACTGTGATTATTCCTCAGCTATAAAATTATAATTTGGGAAGAAGACTATCTAGAGAGGTGCTGTGCTCATAGAGTGAGATATCATATAAAGTACATACAGTGCAGTACCCAGGGTACAATAGGTTTTCAACCAAAGATGGTTGAAATGATGAATAAGTGAATGAAACTCTTAAGCAAGCAACCCACTCTGGGGGATCCCAGTTAGCAAAGCACAGAGCCAGGCTGTGACCCTACATGCTCTGATTTCGAGTCTAGTGATCATTCCCCCGATCATCACACCCACTGATATGTCCTCAAAGTGGGTTGCCTGGTAGTTCATCGTGGTTCTTCCCAAGCAGAAGTTCTGCTGAGACATTCATTACAAATCATCTGATTCCAGGTGAGGAATTTAGTCTTCATGTTGGATTGACTTGGGAGGATGGCGAGAACTGATGATGCCCAAATTGTGCACAAGCCACTCACACCTTCCTCCTAGATCAGCCAGCATTCCTACCTTCACTTACCCCCATTAAGCATTTTTTGAGCGCTTCCTTTTTTGAACAATACCATGCTTAAGGACATCAAATCTTGCATTGGCATTCATTAAAGAGATGTAAGGCAGCCTGGCTGGTGTGGCTCAATGGACTGAGCATCAAACTGCAAACCAAAGGGTCACTGGCTTAATTCCCAGTCAGGACACATGCCTGGGCTGTGGTCCAGGTCCCCACTGGGGGGCATTTGCGAGGCAACCATACATTGATGTTTCTCTCCTTCTCTTTCTCCCTCCCTTCCCCTTTCTAAAATACATAAATAAAATCTTTTTAAAAAGAAAAGAAAAAAACTAATGTAAGGCAGAGTCCACAGGCAGCTAGAGAGATAAGACAGTCAGGCACACACAACCATTAAGGAGCCCTGAAACATTACGTACAGGGCTAACGAGAACTCTACCAATCCGTGCCGCAGTACAGAACACCAAGAAGAAAGAGCTCTTTGGGGACGAAGAGGTGGGCTACATCTGTATCTTAAAGGACTTTACAGAGGGGAGAGAGAGGCAGTACAAGACAGGGAGAAACCTACATCAAAAACAAAATTCTCTGCTAACCACGATGGTGCTGATGCTTGGAGTTTTCGAGGATCAGCACTATCTTCTTACACAGTGGATCTCAATGTATGGCCACCTGCATTAGAATCGCCTGGTTTGGTGCAGGGGGTGGGGGGTGATATAATAAAAAATATATTTGGTCTTTGTACCTGGTTCTTGGGACAGAGCTCCAAGAAAACTCTTGGAATTCCCCGAGTAATAGGAGTTATCTTTCTTATTCATAAAAAATCCCTCTTGAATCATAACTGAGTTTATGCTAGCAAGGCACCTCTTGGTGGGCCCTAAATTTTAGAGAAAGACTGACCGCAAAAGAAAGACCAAGCATGCAATTAGAGGATTGGAACTTGCAGCCCCACCCCCTGACCTCCTGGAAAGGGAAAGGGGCTGGAGATTGAGTTCAATCACAAATAGCCAATGATTTCATCGATCATGCTTACTGATGCAGCCTGGATAACAACACTTGCACGATAAGGTTTGGGGGGGTTCCAAGTTTGTGAACACATTCGTGTGCTGGGTGGGTGGTACACTCAGAGCACGCATGGAAGCTCTGCCCCCTCCTGTACCCTTTCCCTTACCCCATAGATCTCTTCTGTGTGGCTGTTCCTGAGTTACAGCCTTTATAAGGAAGGAGTGATTATAAGTACAGAGCTCTCCTCAGTTCTATGCGTCATCTTAGTGAATTATTGAAACTGGGGTGGGCATTGGGGATGGGAGGGTTGGACCCTTTGAATTTGTAGCCAAGTGGGACAGAAGTGTGGGTAATCTGGGAACCCCAGACTTGCAACTGGCATCTGAAATGAGGACAGCTTTGTGGGACTAAGCCCTTAAACCCATGGAGTCTGCTATTAACTCCAGGTAGTTAGTACAGAACAGGAGATCGGGGTCAGAGAACTGGTGCTGAAGAACAGCATAGGGGTAGGTATTAAAATTCCTATTTCTAGGCCCATGGTGTGAACTGCTGGATCAGGCTATGGGTGGAGCAAGGGAAGCTCCCCAGGGACCTCAGAGATATGCCAGCTTTTGAGAACTACTACCTCCATGTCAAACCCAGAGTTCAGCCTGCCAAAGGCACTGGGCTCCAGCCCCTGGCAGTCAACCAGCTTGCCAACTGTACTGCCTACCTAGAATTAGAGAAGCTGGATACCAGACGCTTCTGGAGTTCGAGCCCTGCCGTTTCAAGAATCACCTCGGGCAGTCCAGCTCACGGGCCACTTCTACGTGACTCCATGGGGAGAATCTTCTGAAGCCAACAGGGAGAGGGGAGGAGCCCTGAATTTAGCCCTTTCCCAAATCTTCTCTGGGTTAGGGAGGCTGTCACCAGCCCCAAGACTGCAGAACCTCCATACCTCTAAAGTGGGGGGCTGTCCCTCCCTGGGTGGAATCCGCTGTGTGAAAGCCCATGAACACAGATTCCCGCCCCCACCCCTGGATGGCAGGAGAGGGTTCCTCCAGGCCCAAGAGCCTCTCTAGGCCCAGAGAGCAGGGACACAAAGAGATTCCTGTTCTCCATCAACACCATCTACCTGCGTACACGACAAAAATCGTCCGCAATCCCGCCACAAGAGGGTGACCACAGTTGGTACCACATTTATATTTTCCTTCAGTCTTCCTTACACCTTGTAAAAACGTGGGCCAGATGTGTATTAGACCCATGATTAGTTTCCAGGCAGTAAACAGAAAAGCACGGAGTTTCCTCCTCAGATTTCCTCGCACAAGAACATGCTGTGTTCAGTATCCAACAGCTTTTGTTCGTGCTGCGGTGGAAACCTCTCTGGGGAAACCTTGTAGTTTTTATTTGCCTCCATCTTTTTTACTACCTATTCATTTTTAAAATCCAAATATAAAATGTATAAAGTCCCTCCCTATTCCATGTTTGATGTGTGTGGTTCCAAACTCTTCTTTTCACACAAGCACGTATATGACCTGTACAACACTTACATTATTATTAACCTACGAGAAATGGAATCAGAATGTAGATGCTGACTTGTTTTTCTAACCTACCAATATATTGTGGATACCATAGATGTTTTTGGTGAGAAAAAGAGAAAGCAGAACGAAAAACTGGGCTAGAAAGTGAAGACAGCTTCTTTAATGTGGACGCCAGGAAGAAAGTATGTGCTGGCTTTGCTATGCTAATTGAAACCACAACCCAAGACGATTATATACTTTGTCCTAAGTATAGGATTGAGAAATGTAACTATGTGGGTTGCTATTTCTTAAAGCACCCAGAACAAATAATAAACGTATGGAAAAGAAGCCTAAGAAAAAGTTTACATAAGTCTCGACCACATATCATGCTTCAGGATGGTATTAGCCCGAAATTTTACTTTCTTTTTAACAGATCACACAGCTAGAAAGTAGTGAACTGCCAAAGATATAGATTTACCTGCTTCTTTCAAGAAATACAAAAGCAGTCAAATTAGTTCTACAAATATTGAGTGTCTGTGTGCGAGGCTCTGTGATAGGAGATAGGGTATGTCAGCAAATAACGGCCAAAGATCAACTCGCCTGCTCCTCCAGGTCCGGGGAGAGAGGTGGAGCTGAGACAGACGTTTGACCACGGGCACAATAACTAGGTAAGTTACCTAATATGTTAAAAGGTCCTATGGACTGTGGGGGCCACGGAGGGAGAGCAGTTAAAAGGTACAGGAAGTTGTCACTCCATTGAGAAGACAATGTTAGGAGGAGTTAACGTTTAAACGAAGCCCTAATGGGGTGAGGGAGTGGGCCGGCACTCCCAGGAGAGAAGGAGCTGCCTGGGTGTTTTTAATGGGTTGAATAGTATCTTTCCCTCTTCCTCCAAAAAAAGGATACGTCGAAGTCCTAACTCCCAGCACCTGTGAATGGGACCTGTTTGGAAACAGGGTCTGTGCCGATGTATCAGCTTAAGATGAGGTCATTAGGATGGGCTCTAATCCAGTGATGGACATCTTCCTAAGAAGAAGGAAACGTGGACACAGACACTCAGGGAGAACACCGTGTGGGGACTCAGACACAGAAGACGGCCGTGTGAAGATGGAGGCAGGCCCTGGAGTGAGGCGGCCATTAGCACGGAACACCTGGGCCACCAGAAGCTGGAAGAGGCAAGGAAGAACCCTCCCCACAGGCTTTGGAGGGAGTGTGGCCCTGCTACCACCTTGACCTCAAACTCCTGGTCTCCGGAAGTATGGGAAAACTGTGGTTTTACGCCACCTGGTTTGAGATACTGCGGCCACAGGAAAGGAATGCAGCCTTCAGGGCTCAGAAGGAGGCAGGGAGGCCAAGAGCACAGGAGACCAGGTCGGGAGCTGAGCAGAGGGAGGGTCATGCAGGACCTAACCACTCAAGGACAGGACTTGGATTTTGTTCCAGTGAAATAGGAGTGTGGGCAAAGGAGTGGCAAGATCTGACCTGCATTTTCCAACTTCTCTCGGTATGGCGGCTGGGCAGAAAGCAGACGGGAGTCACAAGGAGACCAGTTGCAAGGGAGGGGGGTTTGCAGTAATCCTGGCAAGCGGATCTGTGGGACAAGGAATGGCCAGGTTCCCCATGCATCTCACAGGTGACAATCCAGAGGAGTTGGATGTGGGCTGTGAGAGAAAAAGAAGGTCAAGGGTGACTGGGGTCAGCTGAGGGTGACGTAAAGAGGAGCGTAGCTCGTCTTATATGAATCGGCATTTTTCTCAGTCAAGAAGCCCAGTAAAGCCAAACCAAACCAAACTAACAAACAAAAAGCAGACAACAGGCACTGGAGAAGTAACTCACCACCGTGTGCACTGCCCGAGGGAAGCTTTGAGCAACTCTGGACCTGATCCTAGGGGCCCTGATTAGGCATGAGGGGGCTATTTTAAAAGTAAGTCCGATGTCCTGAGAAATCGTGGGAAAAAAACACTTCTTTTGTAATTCTCATTTTCTCTGGGAAACAAAAGAACAAATACATGGTTGTCCTTATTATTTTTTCATGCCTAAATGAAAAAAAATCATTTCAAATACACAAGGTGACTCCTCTGAATTTACAGAGAATGGCAAAACCTTTTCTGTGATTCTATGAGGAAAGCTAATGAGGAAGTAAATCCAGGTACTCGTGATTCAGTGAGCCACAGGGCGCCCGAATCCAGGAGACGTCTGAGAGCACCTCCTGCCGGTGTTGGGAAGGGTTTGGAGAGGGCAGAGATAACCAGGGCCTGCCCCCATTGGCAGAGAAAGGTCAGAGAAGTAAATGCACGCCAACACACACAAGCAGGATGTACAAGGTGCAGCTACAAGTTGTGGTGAACCCCAAGGAAGAAATAATTCATTTTGAATTGAGATAACCAGGCACGTTATACATCAGAGATAATATTTAAACTGAGTCCGAAAGGATGAAAAGCCTAGAAAGGCAAAGGATGGGGGAAGCATAAGCCAGGCTGTGAGGACACCTTGAGCAAAGGCAAAGAGGCTTGAGAATGATCAGAGGCTTAAGGATGATCAGAGGTCTGAACAGAAAATAAGGGAAAGGATGTGGTTGGTGAAGAGGCATTAGAAGTAGCGGGCACTGTTGACCTCTGTCTACCCGCCCATGGCCCTTCCCAGCTAATGTGTGGGCTGACCACCAACGAACCAGGTGCGTGGTCTCATGGTCTTAAACTCAGAGACGAAGACGCTAAAGCCTAGAGATGCTGGGGGTGACCCCTGAATGGAAATGTAATGTGGACGCAGCCGTGGCAAGCCACGGGAGAGGAGGGGAAAAGACAATGAAAGAAGGAAAAACAGAAATGGACGTGAAAGATGCCAGGGTGACCTCCATGAAGACGTGGGAAAGAGTAGTTTGCTGGTGATTTTAATGTCGGGGAGGCCCAGGTGTACTTCCTACAACTAGGTTTGATGAGCTGGTCCCATATTTTATAATACCTCTTTCACCTGAGATCATTTGAATGGGCTTTGGCTTCTTGCCACCAAACAGTCCGTAAGACAGGAGTCACAATGGTCCAGAGGGCAGAAGAGAGGCACTGAATGCTGTGCTGCAGAGTAAAGATTTTTTTCAGTAAAATTCTCCCCATATCGCTTCACAGGGTGCTACCCCCCAATTATCCTTTTCCCCAAATCCTCCCCATGCCTGTTCCTTGCCTCCTTTTCTCACAGTAAGTGATATAGTTTGAGAACCTATGTCTGTGAGCTGAGCGACTCATCTGTTGGGCCTTGAAACCAATCACTTTTCTCCCAGCACGAGAGGAGCGTGGTCAGCCCATATGGCATCAACAACTCACACATGGGCGCGTTGGCCGCACTCCTGCTACTTCACTCACTTCACCTGTTTCCCAGTGTGTGCCCTCACCTTCAGTGCCCAAACCCATCCCTCCCCAGTCCATTCTCCCTCTCTAGATCAAAGGCTTCTACCTTTGCCTGGTTTATCCTATCATTCAAAGTTCCCACTTTGTACATTTATACTTGTGGACTTGACATCCATGAGCTATGAGAATAAAAATCATTTGTAAGCAAAAATTTACAAGCAATGAGAAGATTCATGTTGCATTTTTATCTCCATCTATATATTAATAGTTATATTCTATTTTTAAGTTAAACCTTTCCAGGATTAGTTTTTCCTATAACATGTTCATGGAAACAAATCGATCAGCACAAAAATAGATTTCTTTCTAGCTCTGCTCCCACCACAACCACAAGAGAAAACCAGAGCTAAAGCCTGGTTTCTTCCACCGCTTGCTGGGTGGGACCTGCCCTGTTAAAAAGCACCCAGCCCTGGCTGGTGTGGCTCTTGGTTGGAGTGTCATCCCATAACTGAAAGGTTGTGGTTTCAGCTCCCAGGAGGGTACATGCCTGGGTTGCGGGTTCCATCCTTGATCCCTGATCCCTGGTCTGGGTGCTCACACAACCTGTAGAATTCCCAGTCCAGGCACGTGCAAGAAACAACCAATCAGTGCTTCTCTCTCACATTGAATTTTGTCTCTCCCCTTTCCTCTCTTTCTAAAAGCAATGAAAATAAATGTCCTCAGGTGAGGATAACACATATGTATACACACACATGCATATGTACATTTATACATATACATACATGCATACACATACACACAGGGTCCAGCAGAAGGTCTGTGTGGTTGGTAGGGTAATAATATGGGTGTAATAATTTATAGTTTTAATTTGAACATTTCATCTATAATATCATATGGTGTGCTCAAGTGTGATAATTGTTATGTTACAGAATTATATGCATATGATTTTGAAATAAATGATTTTGTAATAAAAACAGGGGCATTATTTGTGCTGGACTATATGTGTGTATATACATGATAGGACTATATCACACAAAGTACTCTGACAACTTAATTTTTCTTGTAACAACATGATGAACACCTTCCTGGACAATATACAGAGATCAAATTCATTTTCTTAATAGTTGTATAACATTCCTCTGCATGGATGAATAGTAATTTATTCAGCAGTTCTCTATCAATAAACACTGATATTTTGTCTTTGTATTTTTGCTATTTTTCACCTTATTCGCTGGGATATTTTATTTTACCTTATTTCCTTATTTGCTGGGATATTTTATTTCTGTAGAATAGATTCAAAGTAATACTCTTTTTTAAACAAAAATATGTTGTCACTAAAGATTTATGACCATTCGAAGGAAAATTACTCATTTTTAATTTCCAGAAATAAACTTGTTACATTGCTATTCTCATTCTATATTGTGGAAATGGGTAGTGAGGAGCAACTCACTTCGAAAAGAGAAGCCGACTCTCTCAGGCTTTGCCTCTTCCACGGAGCACTCACTGCTGGTCTGCGCTCTGCCCATGACGGAACCCACATCACGGTAAGGGCATTTTAAAGGAAGAGATAGGTGTCCTTCTGGGAGTTTTTTCTCTGCTGGAGAATAGAGCTGGGCTCCTTTATAGCACTACTGGATTTAAATGAGAAAAGCCAAGGAGGAATTCCCCTATAATTTCCACCTGCATCCCTGAATCTAATAAGGCTTTTCTCCCCAATACAAGCCAAATGCTAAAGAGGGTATATACCCAGCAATTCCACTCTGGGGTATATATCTGAAGAAACCCAAAACACTAATTCAAAAGAATATACGCACCCCTGCATTCACTGCAGCGTTATTTACAACAGCCAAGATATGGAAGCAACTCAAATGCCAATCAGTAGCAAAGCAGCTTTTAAAGATTGTAGTATGTGTGTATGCAGTGGAATGTTACTCGGCCCTAAAAAAGAATAGTATGTTAGCATTTGCGGCAGCATGGATGGACCTGGAGGGCGTTTCCTAAGTGAAATAAGTCAAACAGAGAAAGACAACTACCATTATTATTTCACATATATGTGGATCTAAACAACAAAATAAAAACAAAATAGAAACAGACTGATGCTTGACAGGGGAGGAAGGTTAGAGAGAGCAGGTGAAAGAGATGAAGGGATTAAAAACTACAAATTGATAGTCACGAAATAGTTGCAGGGATAAAAGTACAGCAGAGGGAATGCAGTCAATAATGTGATAATTATGGTGCCAGGTGGGGACTGGAAACATCAGGAGGCCACTTTGTAAAGTACAATCATCTAACCCTTATGCTATACAGCTGAAATTTACACAAAATAATATTGAACATTTTGAAAAAGTGTTTCTACTTCTGCCCAGGACAACCAGGAGAAGTTTCTTTTCAAAGCCACCCAGCTCCTGGCCTTTGCTAAGAATAAATCTCTACTTTTGGCCAAGAGGAATGGGCCAGCTGAGAAGAAGAAAGTGTAATTCCATCAGATAAAGCTCAGCCTGGGGTTAGAAACTCCAAGGTCCAATCCAGGATGAGGCTCGCACTGGTCAGACTTGTCCTCACATGCTGAACGGGTCAGCCAGGCTAAAGCTAAGCGGGAGCTGCGGGATTTTGCAAACCTCAGTGAACTTTCAAAAAAATGCAAAACCCTCTCCTTAAAACTTAAAACCCCAAACTTAGCTACTAGGTAACTGCTGACAGCAACGTTAGAATGCTGCCTGCGGTGCTCCATGACACAGGTGCACCCCCTGGAGCTATGTGGTCCTCTTTTCTAGATGGACCAAAAAGAAGACCAGGATGGTGTAACATTGAGACGTTTTTGGGGAAATACGTGATGACAAGGAGAAATTAAAATGATAGAGTGGTTAGGATGAAAAGTCCCTTCCTTCCCGTCTCCCAGCGATTCCCTTCCCAGGCGCCAGGCTAACATCCTCGATGTGGGGTCCCCTGACACTGCTGCGAGGGGCAGTCGCCACCAGTGTGCACTGATGGCTGTTGATGCTGCACAGGCAGGGGCCCCTCTGCAGGTGCATCTCCCAGAGATCCGGGGCTGATGCTGGGAACTGGATGGCGAGCTTTGTCACCAAGTAAATATCTGTTGCCCTGCAAGTGCAGGAGGAAGGAGGCAAAGCACCACGGAGGAAAAGCCTGAGCAGAGAGGAGAGCAAGGCTGAAAGAAGAGGTGAGACGACACAACACTGAAGACACAATCTAGAAGGTACTGAAAATACAGCTTCCCCTGACTCACTCTCCAGGGTCTGCTGGAAGGTGCTTTGCCCAGAAATCCCTCACTCTCACCCCTAGAGGAGACAGGGTCCCTCCAGTGCACCCATAGTTCTTGCCATATTCCTCATCCAAGGACCAGAAGTGTGGACTTTCTTGCTCACTCCTATATTCCGACCCCTGGAAACTGTGCCTGGAGTAGATAGAGGAGGTAGGCAGGGAGGAGGATGCAGGAGAGGTGAGTGAAGGAGGTGATGCTAATGGGCACAAAAGGAGGTGAGCAAAGTTCCTGAATCTAGGAACACAGGGCTGATTGGCGGTTCACTTGTAAATCTGAGTTTGCCCGGGTATCAATAGGCAAAGCAAAGCAATAATGTAAGACACACCTCTTAGGATAGGGTTTCAGAAACCTTCTCAAAGAGAGCTCTCTGGGTTTGCTTGCCTCTTTGGTTTAACCACTGCCATCCCCAAAGGGTCAGAAATTTTGGAGTCATATATTAAATCTTCAGGCCTCAGAGTAACTTTGCTTGCTTGATTCTCTTCTCTATTTCTATCCTTTCTCTTCTCCCTTCTTTCCTTCTTCTTGTTTCCTTCCTTCCTTCCAAACATTTCTTGAGAACCTACTATGTGCCAAGCACAAGAATTATCAAGGATATGGTGATGGAGAATATAGCCCCTGACCCAGAGAAAGTTGCAGTCCGGTCTGTATTAGTGTGGATAGGCTGCGTCATGCTAAAGTAACAAACACGCCCTGAAATCTCAGTGGCTCAGCACAGCAGAGCTTCATTCCTCACTTCTACAAAGTCCTGTGAAGATCCATAAAACTCTTATCCATCCAGTGACACAGGGATTCAGGCTCATCCAGCACAGCACCTCACACACGGCTTCCACAGCCACAAAAAGGGAAGAACAAGCGTGAAGCAGGCACTGGTATTTCAGTTCTTGGGCCCAGAAGTAATGTACTAGCCCCACTCACAGGTCAGTGGCTGGAAGTAGCCACAAGGCTCCAATCTAACTGCAAGGGAGACTGGGAAAGGCAGGGAGCACATGGATATTTACTGAGCATTAAAAGTCAATGTCACACTAGTGACTCACACACACAAGAAAATAATACCTTTTTCTAATGGCCATAAAAAGAACAAAATCTTACCATTTCCAACAGCTTGGAGGGACCTAGAGGGTATTATGCCAAGTGAAATAAGTCAGTCAGAGAAAGACAAATACCATATGATTTCACTTCTATGTGGAATCTAAAGAAAAATATAAATGAACAAACAAAACAGAAACAGACTCATAGATACAGAGAACAGACTTATGGTTGCCAGAGGGGAGGGGTTTTGAAGGACTAGGTGAAAAAGGTGAAGGGAATATAGTCACTAATATTGTAATAAGTATATAGGGTGCCAGTTGGGTACTGGAAATATCAGGGGGATCACTTTGTAAAGTATATGATTGTCTAACCACTCTGCTATACACCTGAAACTAATACAAAATACTATTGAACGTAAATTGTGATTGAAAAAGTTTTTCCGTGGCTGGTGTGTCTCAGTGGATTGAGTGCCAGCCTGTGAACCAAAGCTGTCCCGATTTGACCCCCAGTCAGGGCACAGGCCTGGGTTTCTGGCCAGGTCCCCAGCAGGGGGCGCATGAGAGGCAACCACACTTGGATGTTTCTCTCCCTTTCTTCCTCCCTCCCTTCCCCTCTTTCTAAAAATAAATTTTTTAAATCTTTTTAAAAAAGAAAAAGTTTTAATTATCTTTAAAAGAAATTTCTACATGAGGTACAGAGGGTTAGGGTTAGCAGGGATCGCAGTACGCACAGAGCACTAAGGAAACACAACGGGGCTGCGCCTCAACACGGGCGCGCACCCTGAAGGCTTCTGAGGGGGCGACACCTTTCCTCCCCCTCGGCTTGTTTCCACATCAACAGGGTCAGCCATTTAGACCACAGCTGTATGAAATTCAAAATGCGAACAATTTTTTAAGAGATACATATTGAAATATTTACAAATGAAAGGATATGCTGTCTGGAATTTGTTTCAAAATGACCGGGGGACTGGGTGGGCAGGGGAAGAGCTGAAACAAAATAGGGGGTTTATGAAAAAATTGGTGAAACTGGGAGATGAGCACATCAGTTCTTCCTTCTTGTCTTTCTACTTTTATTTATGCCTCAAATTTTCCGTAATAATTTGTTTAATTGCATAGCCACTGGTTAGATTACAAGGAGAGAGCGTCTCGTTCCAGACCACACTGATGTCATGTAAAGTTTTAATTTGGGCAAGCTATTGCTCCGGGTGCGCCGCCCACCCTTGACCTCAGACCTCAGCTTCCCAGCCCCTCTTTGCTGACTTGCTCGACTCACATCTGCCCCACTCTCTGCAGACACTTCCACTTACACAGCTTGAGGGAACTGAACGCGCCTAGGAGCCCTGGGCCCTCCCCGCGTGCTTCCTGCGCAAGCAGAAAGCCCCTTTGATTCACTGCGGACAGCTTCTGCCTATGTTCACTCTCAATTATGTATGTTGATACAAGCTAGTCGAACAAAAGCAGCTCTAAAATGTCCGTACCAGCCCTAAAATTCGAGAGCAGGCAACTTCCTGTTTCAGCAAGTGAAGAAAAGGCCCCAGACTCAACGAACTCTATGTCTTCTTCCATTTAGACAAAAACCTGATTCATCTCTGTGCCCCTGACGCCCAGCCCCGCACAAAGCCCGCCACAGACCCAGAGCTCAAGACGTTCTTGCTGAGGGGATGTGCCTGGTCCGCTCAATACTGTGCTTTCTCCAAGACACTCCAGAGCAGAAGGGAGCCCCTCCCCGGGGGGGTTGCTTCTCGCTGCAACCACGCTAGTCAGCTCACACTCATCTAGACTTTTCAGCGGCTGCCAGACACGGCATCCCCACGTGCGCTCAGCCGCCCACTTTCCTGTATCCCCACGTGGCCAAAATATCACTCAGCGACGCTCCCCAGTTGGTGCCACATTGTCTCTGGCTTTTTACTCCACAAAAGTGCTTCTCTCCTTTCACAGGTCATTATTTTAACATCTTACTATTTTAGAAGCCTTCCGTTGTAAAAGTAGCCAATAGGCAGCCTCCCATCCCTCAGGAGGCCCATTGCGGACTGCAATCACGTTGCGGGGACTCCTGGGGAAGGGAGGAGGCGGGGCGTGCCCTGCACCTATAGGACAGGGCTCCCTGCCCTGCATTTCGGGGGCATTTCACGTCTCAAAATACACCTGGACGCAGTCCAGTGCATTAAAGAAAGTGCTGTCGTCCTTATTTGTAACTTTGCTTTTCCCTCTGACTAGCCCAATGAAAACTTGGGCCACCTTGCTTCAATCCACTGAATTTTACAAATGAACAGGAGTCAATATTGTGCTTTTGTTTTACTAGGAATAAGAAAGGATTCAAATTATTCTTAAATTATTTTTAAGAAAAACAGATTTAACCTTAGCTAGAAAGGTAAACTTTTCTAAGATTTTAAGAGGCTTACATTTTTCTTTTTAGCTTATCTGTATTTTCAACGTCTTCCATAAGAATCACTTATCTGTATTTTCAGTTTCTTCCATAAGAATCATGCATTATTTTGTAATTGTTTGAACCTAGTTGTCTTCTTTCTTTCTTTTTTTCAAAGATGGTTTTTTTCATTGAGCTAACATTGGTTGATAACATTGCATAAACTTCAGGTGCACACCATTATAATTCAGTATCTATGTATTTACTGTACCCTCACTTTCTTTTAAACCCAGCTTTCTCAGTCTTAGCACTTGATGATTCTTTGTTGGGGACAGGGGAGCAGGGGACGTGTCTGGTGCATCACAGGGTGTTTAGCGGCATCCTGGCCTCTACCCACTAGATGCCAGTAGCTACCACGCAGTTGTGACAATAAAAAATGTCTCCAGACATTGCCAAATGCCCCTTGTGGGGGAAGGAGGCAAAGCCACTTATTTAAAATCCACTGTTTTAAACTGTTAAAATTGGAGGTTATTGAGGGGTTTTGGAAGCTATTTAGATAAACAAGTACTATATTAGCTAGAAAAAAATGTCATCAAGCCACTAAGATTGAGTGTGCTAAAAAAGACAAGGCATTTCTAAACACCGAATGTCCTATTACACACTCAGATTGCTACAGGCCCAGCAGGGTGGACAGGAGTTAATGAAACAGCCCACTGGGGGCAACAGTAGAACAGGCTGAGAAGCACAGCCAGGCCAGGAAGTTGACAAAAAGCCAGAAGTGGTGGGCACTAGACTCCTGTGCTCACCATCTCGATGCCATTGCTTCCCAGAGGACAAGCAGGACAGCGAGGAGGTGGTTTTATGTGACAGGAGCAGTTTAAGCAGCAATGTCACAAACCCGTCATGATCAGAATCCTCGGGGAATGGAGTGCTCCACCCTCCCCCCTGGGGTGAACTGGGAACCCCTCAACGTGTCAGCATCAACCTTTTGCAAACTCACCAGCCTGTTCTCCGGTCTGCAAGGGCAGCACAACCATTGACTCGGAATCCTCTGATGGCAGAGTCCATGACCGTGTTCAGTGCACAGGGGCTGTGACAACTGTATGGCGCAGGGAGGAGAGTGGGGGCGTGTCTGCAGGCACCGGGGGACATCTGCCAGGAAAGGAAGGGTGAGCGATGCTCAGCGTGTCTGAAGGGCAGAAAGGGCAGCGGACACCTCTGGGGCAGAGAAGGGGGTAGAATTCTAGGAAGAGCACACCTTACCCTCGCTGCACCCCTGCCTGGGGCACCACCTGGTTCCCTTGAAAACTTAAGTACAGAGACCCAGCAAAGGCTTCTGTATCCCCAAATCCCAGAAACAGTAAAGCTTCTTGACTCAAGCAAGCATAGCAGTGGTGATCAGCATCAACTACAGATCCCCAAATTTTGGGGCCGCCCTACGAAGGGTGCTAGAAAAATTGTGGAAGACTGGAATGGGCGGAAATTCGGTTGCTGGGTGTGGCATCTCTCATTGCGTTTGAGCTACTTGGTAACCGTGGAGTTGCAGAAAGTAAGGGTGTGAGGGGTTGAACCGGGTCCCCTCAAAAGACATGCTGAAGTCCTAACCCCTGAGTACCTCAGAATGTGACCTTCCTTGGCAATGGGGTCACAGCAGATGCAAGTAGTGAAGATGACGTCATATGGGAGTACAGTGGGCACTGAATCCATTAGGACTGGTGTCCTTATAAAAAAAGACACAGACACACAAAGGAAGAAAAGCATGTGATCATGGAGGCAGAGATTGGGACGCTATCGCTGTGAGCCAAGGACAGCCAGCAAACCACCAGAAGCTGGGGATAGACCATGAAGGGTTGTCCCCTGCAGGTATCGGGGGAGCTCGGTCCTGCCAACACCTTGATGTTGGACTTCCAGCCTCCAGAGCTGTGAGACAATAAATGTCTGTCGTTTTAAACCTTGGAGTTCATGGTTCTTTCTTATAGCAGCCCTGGGACACTACCAATACAGGGAGTAAAGCAAATGAGATTTGCCCACTGAAATGCAAGTTGACTATTGCCCTGTGGATTATTCACACTTTTGTACCTACTTGTAAATTCACGTTAGCATTGCTGACGGCCTATTTATGTGTGTGATTCTGAATTCTGCTTTTGAAGAGCATTAATGCCTCACTTGTCTCCTCAGATTATTAAGTGAGTTCAATAAAATCTTTCACCCTGTCCACTTTATATTGATTTGAGAGTCATGATTTTACCTTTATTTAAAATAATTTGTCTTTTAATGAAAAGCAGGGCCACTCAACACACACCCAAGATTAACCTCCTCCTCACCGTGGTCACAGCAACAAGGAGTCAGATTTAGTTCCACTCAGAAAACGGAAGCCAAGTGGCAGCTGTGGGAGCCGGGCAGAGGAGCGGGCTCTCGCCCACACGGAGAGGTCGGCTCCGGGGGTGGCCTCCCAAAAGCCTAACTTGGACGCCTTTGGTTTGTTTGATTTAGTTTTCATTCCCGAAGAACAGTTCATTAGTTATTATTGGCCTTATTTTAAACCTGCCTGTTTCATCCAAGGCTTTGTGGAGTTTCCACTGGGCCAACCCCAGAGAGTCTTCCAGATAAAGCCCCATTGCCGTCCTCCCGTTGCTCCTCCAGGGACTCGGAGCGCAGTGCTAGCAACACCACCCGTCACTGTGGGAGTGTGCAGTGCTTAGGGACGATCATCTCCACAAAACGTGGGATGGAGACTCATACCACTCGCTCATGGAGGGCTAGGGAGTCAGGTTTTAATTGCATTATTATGCAGCCATGCTCCCAAGCGAGCCAAGCATTTTATGAATCTCTGTAGGTAGAAATTCCATTCGTTATTTTTTAAAAAATCGTAATACAATGATGCAATAGAACACCTTGCTAGAACAAAGAGCCTAAATGAGAAATGTTATAAAAATTAGCAGGTTTTTCCACAGTGAGATGCCTCCTCACACTGGTGGGAATGGCCATCATAAACAAAGCAACAAACAAGTGTTGGAGAGGATGCAGAGGAAAGGGAACCCTAGTGCACTGCTGGTGGGATTGCAGACTGGTACGACCCCTGTGGAAAACAGTATGGAATTTCCTCAGAAAAGTAAAAATGGAACTGCCTTTTGACCCAGCAATTCCACTGCTAGGATTATATCCTAAGAACTCTGAAACACCAATCCAAAAGAACCTATGCACCCCAATGTTCATAGCAGCACAATTTACAATAGCCAAGTGCTGGAAGCAACCTAAGTGCCCATCAGTAAATGAATGGATCAAAAAACTATGGTACATTTACACAATGGAATTCTATGCAGCAGAAAGAAAGAAGGAGCTCCTGCCGTTTTCGGCAGCATGGATGGAACTGGAAAGCATTATGCTAAGTGAAATAAGCCAGGTGGTGAAATACAAATACAATATGATCTCACCTTTAACAGGAACCTAATCAACAAAACAAACAAGTAAGCAAAATATAACCAAAGACCCTGAAATTGAGGACAGTGACCAGAAGGGAGAGGTGAGGGAATTTCAGGGAAAAGGATGAAGGGTTTGCAGGAACAATTATAAAGGACACATGGCCAATAACAAGGGGGCAGTCGGTGGAAACAGGGGAGAGAGGTGCAGAG
This sequence comes from Trachops cirrhosus, assembly GCA_028533065.1. Taxonomy (NCBI): domain Eukaryota; kingdom Metazoa; phylum Chordata; class Mammalia; order Chiroptera; family Phyllostomidae; genus Trachops; species Trachops cirrhosus. The sequence goes on along the minus strand of CM052549.1, from coordinate 11,800,263 downwards.
GGCTGGGGTGGGGAGAAAAGGCAGAAAACTGTACTTGAACAACAACTTTAAAAAGAAAAAATAAAATAAAATTAGCAGTTTTTTAAAAATAAAACAGATAGCAATTATCTATATGAGATTTATCTTGACTGCAAATAAAGTAATTATAGCAGCCCTAGGCAAAGTTACATTTGTCATTTGTTTTTCCTTTTCTTTAACACCCTTCCCTCTCTCCCTCCTGAGGATTCCCAGAAAACTCAGTCTGTACTCTCAAAGAAGTTTAGTGCTCCTAAAGTCCAATTTTCAAGTAGTTGTTATAAAATAAACATAATTTCATACTAACGTGAGAATGACTAACAACACACAATGAATTACTATTCATTTACATATTTACATTTTAATGAGGACAGTTCAATCCATTAAACACTTAGGAAGCGTCTTCTCTGTCCAAACACTATGCTACTGCTGAGTTCTGCACGACAGAGCCCTGCTCTTGGAACATGTGGCATGAAGTCAGTCTAAGCTCCAGGCTCATAGCCTGCCTGATCCTTCAGACCTGAGCAAAATTCTTTTCCCACAACCACTTCCTCCTCTTCCATCTTGGTAAAGAACACCCAGAATTCACTCGGGCACTCAAACCAAAACCGTAGGTGGTGTTCATGAGTCTCCTCTTGGCTCACCCTCTACATCTAACCCATCAGCAAGTCTGCCTACTCTGCCTCCAGAATATATCATAAGCCCATACACCTCTCCACCTCCTTGTCTAAGTCATCATCATCTTACATCTGGACTGGAAACGTCCTCCCAACTGGTCCCCTGTTTCCCTGCTTCCCCTCTGCAATCTGTTCTCTACACAGCAGTGAGAACAACCTCTAAAGAATATGAGGTAGATCATAGCACTCTCCTCTAATAACTTCTCATTGCACTGGGCATAAAATCTGAGCGTCTCATCGTGACCTCAGGGCCCTACAAAATCTGGCCCTACCACCTCTCTGATCTTATCTCCTGCCCTTCCTGCCCTCTCTAACTCTGCCCCTGCTTCCCTGGTTTTCTTTTGGCTCTCTGAATAGACCAAACTTGTCCTGCCTCAGAGCCTTTGCAGTAATTGTTCCCTTGGGCTGGAAAGACCTTGCCTGGACTTGCCACATGGTTGGCTTCTTTGTAGCATTTCAATGTCAGCCCAAACGTTAGCCAATGTCAGCCCATGTTACCTCCTCAGAGAGGCCTCTCTTCATGCAAAGTTCCCCTCCCCGTCACGCTCTACCACAGCTTCCAGTTTAATACGTTCATTGTGCTCGGCAACATCTAGACCCCCTGCTTGCACACCCATCTCCCCACATGCCCCGCTTTCTAATAAACACCCACAGATTGCGAGCCCTATGCAGGCATCTTGCCCATCTCGTTCACTGTGCATTTCAGTTTATGGTACTCAGGTAGAGTGTGCTTAATAAGTATTTATTGACTAACTGAAGAGGCAAGAGAGAAGGTTTGAGGGAGAAATTCTTCCCAGAACCCTTTAAATTACACCTATTACTGCAGTCAGTTCTCTCAATGGGCAAGTCAGCCAGCCCTCTGAGGAAGAGAGAGTTAAACGATCGCTTCCAGGTACAGGTAGTTTTAGAAACTACAGGAAAAGAAAATACACTAGACATAGTTCCAGGTAATAAACCGGAAAGTGTGCAGGAAGAATAGTGTGAAGGGGTGATCAGAGTCACATTTCTGGTTAGAGAAGGAAGGAAAAAATCTGAAGACCACGTGCTATTCCAGAGAAATACCAAGAACATTCAGATATTTCTTTGCATACTCCAAAAGGAAGAGCTGGGAAAAATAATCCTCAGGAAGTTGGGACCTTGTTTTGACCTTACTTGTGAAAATGCCTAGAAAACGGAGTGAAGATAAACAAGCCCAAACTTCCCACCCTGCCCCCCAGTTCAAAGACCATTCACAACCCATTTGACTAGAGTTACATTGGGCTGCAAAGGTGGGGGTGGGGAGCAGTTTAAAAACTGAAATTTGTCCAAAGGAAGTAAGAGAAAGTGTCTCCTCCTCAAAGTAATCAAGAAATGAAGAAGGTGACATGAAACAACCCATCAAAGGCACCTGACCGTTTTCACTGGAATCGAGGGCCATTTGATTGTCACAATGTGAAGTTGCTCAGGACGACACCAAGGAAAACAGGGAGACTCAGAATTTTCTGCTGTGGTCTAAGGAGGAAAGTGGAACCATCCAGTGGAAGCTTGCAACTCTAACAAAGACCGCCATGACGAAGGACAAAGTCACTGGTCCTAAGAAGACTCTAGAAACCACACTACAGCTCCCTTTTGCACGGTGCTGGGCAGGGAAGGGGTGAGCCTTGAGCACTATGGGAGAGAAGCTGAGTGGACACTTGCCAACAGCCCCAAACAATCCGTGATGGCTATTTCAATTTCAATACATGTTAGACAACATTCTCCACCAAAGGCTGTTGAAAATTACAGACAGAGGTGTTTCTGAATCAGGACACGGACTGTGGCTATGGCCAAGTACATCTCTGGGCTGAGAGGTGGAGCCCTATGGAAAGGGAGGAACTTTGAGGCCAATCCTGGGCCAGACCCCCATTCTGCCACTTGGTAGCCATGTGGCCTTGGGCAAGTTCCTCAGGATGACCTCGCCTCCAATCACTCATCTCTACAGTGGTGATGGTAACACTGGCATCATGGGGTTTAGTGAGTATCACAGGAGGTTTAATTATCTTTTAAACGTGACCAAGCCCAGCACATAGGAGGGGTCCCGCAAGTTGTAGTTCCCTTCTCTCTTGCTTCATGGAGATCAGGGCTGAAAGAAGCCCTGACCAGTGTGGCTCATTTGGTTGAGTGTCATCCTGCAAAGTGAAACGTCACTGGTTCAATTCCTGGTCAGGGCGCATGCCCGGGTTGCGGTTTTGGACCCCACCTGGACAGGAGGCAACCGATTGATGTTTCTCTCTCACATCAATGTTTATCTCCCTCTCTTTCTCTCTCTCTTCCCTTCCCTCTAAAAATAAATAAATTGCCCTGGCAGGTGTGGCTCAGTGGATTGAGTGCCAGCCTGCAGGCTGAAGGGTCACGAGTTCAGTTCCCAGTCAGGGCACATGTCTGGGTTGCAGGCCAGCTCCCCAGTTAGCGGCACATGAGAGGCAAGCACACATTGATGCTTCTCTCCTTCTCTTTCTCCCTTCCTTCTCCTCTCTCTAAAAATAAATTTTAAAAAAATTATTTATCCACTGGGCCACACCAGTCAGGGCAATAAGTAAAAAATCTTGGGGAAAAAAAAAAAGAGTTGGAAACAAATCAGAGAGAAGAGACCAGAACGGTAAGAAGACGGTACAATTTCTAAACATCAGACAGACAGGAGGAGCTTGGATGTAACTAAGACAAAAGTTTTAAACCATGGAAGGGACAGATGTGTATGCAGGTCAGAGCTCTGCTCTCTAAACCCTCAAACCCTGCAATGTAAGAGGATGATTTCAAGTTTGAAATTATTAGCTTTTGGCTCAATACAAGCCAAGTATCATTCATAGAAAGCATTACACCAAAGCTGACACAAAATGAAAATAGAAATAATAGGCATGTATATCGATTTGAAAATGACAGCGCAGGAACTGTGCGACCTGCGAGGCCAGGGCCAGGCCCGACCGGCCACAGGACGCCCCACACAGTCACTGCAGAGACAGAACGGGGGCCGTGGCCCCTGGCATGACTCGACGACACCCCGGTGGTTATCGCTTTATTCCTTTCCCGTTTCCTGGGAGCAGTAAGACCTCTTTGATAATATTTTAATCGTGTGCTTTAGGTTCAGATTTCTTTCTTGAAAACAGATCACTTGAAGCCATTTGAATCTGTTTGTGTCGTTGCTACAAACAGTATCTAATTTTTCTGGTCATGTTGCTGATCGCTCTCCTATTTGGTAGTCAGCAAATCTTGTGAATTTCAGGTGTTCTCCTCATGGATATCTTTATTTAGTAATTGTACTTTCCAAAGTTACTCCCAAAATTGGTTGTATCAGAATTAACAATATCGTCATCTCAAAGATTCAGGCTGTATTTTACTTTATATTCAGCTTTTGTTTCTTTAAACATGACCTCATCCTTAGTTAAACCCATGCATCCAAAACCATACCTGGAATAATCATCTCTCAAGTGATTATATCCTGGATTTACTATTATAATTAATCACATACTCAGATATATTAGTACAGTTTATAAAAATAATCATAATAGTAAACCCTTGTACACAGAGATACTATTGATGAGGTCGTGAAGAAGGCACACGCCCATCACTAACTCCTCTCCCCACAGCCCCTTAAAATGTTACTGTCTTTTCCAATATATAGAAATAAAGCAAAGACATGTTAAGACTCCTTCTTCTGTTTGATTCTTTCCAAATTCTTAATATAAAATTTCTTGAACTAAAATTTGTCTGTCACCTTGGTTGAAGCATCTAACAGGAAGGAGAGCCTCCGGATGCTAGAAGTCGAGCTGATCTTTCATTTCATGCTCTGGTTACGGGACCCCCTCACCCCACACCCACCCCATACCCACCCTGCTCCTGGTGACATGCAGGGAACAGAGAGCTCACGAACCTCACTTGAAAATGCACTCAAATTGACGCCATCCATGGATGAATGAATAAACGCGTGTGGTATTTACATGCAATGGGATATTTTCAGCCTTAAAAAGGAAAGTCTGGCACACGCCACAACATGGATGAACTCGGGATGTTATGCCAGACGAAATAAGCCCGTGACCAGAGCACACAAACGGTGTGATTCCCCCTCTATGAGGCACCTAGAGCGGTCACAGGCACAGAGACAGAAAGTGGAACAGAGCTGGCCGGAGGTTGAGGAGAGAGAGCAACGGGACACTGTCGTTCAATGGGTACAGAGTTTCAGTTTTGCGAGATAAACAGACTCATGAAGATTAGTGCCATTGCAGTGGGAATGTACTTAATGTTACTGAACTGCACCTCAAGATGCAGATAAATTTTATGTTATGCGTATTTCACCACAATTAAAAGTCTTTTAAAAAATGGTTTCAATGGACTAAAATTGTACAAAAGCATTATCTCCATGACAGGCTACAGCATCTACATTTTTCTCAGGCAGCCACATTAGCCACATGGTTTCTCAAAGAAAATGTTCCCGAGTATGCCACAAAGTGTGAACGTGAGTAAGATATGGAAAGGCTCCTGTGGAAAGACAGCAGGTCTCTGTAATTAGAAAATTCACATTTAAATGGATTTCCATATTTTGAAGATATCAACAAACTGATTCTAAACTTGACACAAAGAAGCAAAACATCCAGATTAGTGGTCACGATGCTGAAGGAGAGGAACAAGGTACTGGAGGACTGACACTACCCACCTTCCGGACTGGCTGCGCTACAGGAAGCCGGTCAGTGTGGCGTTGGTGAGAAAACAGATGGCTAGATCGATGGAAGGGAGCAAAGAATCCAGAGATGGAATGACATTAATACAGCCCTCTGATCTTTGACAAGGGAGCAAAGGCAATAATACAATGGGGAAAAGTATTTTCAACAACTGGATGTCCACGGGGAAAACAAAACAAACAGAACAAAAAAAAAATGCAATCTAGACATGGACCTTATACTCACTGAAAAAAATAACTCATAATGGATTATAGACTTGAATGTAAAAGGCAAAACTCCCAGAAAACAACACAGGAGAGAATCTAGATGACCTTGGGCTCAGTGATGACTTTTTAGATACAACACCAAAGGCACAATCCATAACAAAAGAAATGGTAAGCTGAACTTGATTAAAATGGAAAACTTATGCCCTGTGAAAGACATGAAGAGAACGAGAACACAAGCCAAAGACCGAGAAAAAATATTTGCAAAAGACCTATCTGATGAGAGACTATTATTCAAAATACACACAGAGCTCTTACAACTCAACAATAAGGAAATAACTCAATTTTAACTGGGCAAAGGATCTGAACAGACACTTCATGAAAGAAGATGGCCAAAAAGCATGTGAAAAGATTCTCAGTACCATATGTCACCGGGGAACTGCAAATTAAAGTGAGATATCACAATATACCTATTAGCAGGGCCAGAGTCCACACAACTGACAACACCAAAGGCTGGAGACCACATGATTTCACTCATGTGTGGGATATAAAACTGAAACTCATAAACACAGACAGAAAACAGAACGGTGGGTACCAGAGGGAAGGAGGTGGGGGCTTGTCAATAGTAAAGGAAGCCAAATATATGGTAATGGAAGAAGATTTGACTTTGGGTGCTGGGCACCCAAGCAATATACACACAGTGTATTATGGAAATGCACACTTGAAACATATATGACCCTATGAACCAAGGTCACCCCAATAAATGTAATAAAATATCAAAAAAGATCAGTTAATTTTGTACCCAGGATAAGGCTAGATTCTTTATTTTTTTTAAATCTACATAATAAAAGTTACTTTTGTTATTTAAAAAAAAGAATGTGAAGCAACAGAACTCTCATTCACTGCTGGTGGGAATGCAACATAGTATTGCCACTTTGGAAGACAGGTTGGCACTTTCTTACAAAACTAGACATACTCTCACCATACAGTTCATTGGTTCATGGGGTCATAGGGTCATATAGGTTTCAAGTGTACATTTCTACAATACACAATCTGTATATCACATTGTATCTTTTTCTTAATGTTGCTATAAAGCCTGAAACTACTCTCAAAAAATCTGTTAATAATTTTTTCAAAGGCTACATTCTGAATGATTCCAGCTATGTGTCATTCTGTAAAAGGCAACATTATAAAGACAGAGCGAAAAGATCCGGAAAAGATCCGTAACTGCCAGGGGTTCTGGAGGGATGGGGTAGGGATGAACCGGAGATGTGTTGGGGATTGGTAGGGTGTGAAACTATTCTGCATGATACTGAATACAAGCAATAGTGGACACAAGACATGATGCCTTTGTCCAAACTCATAGAACTGAACGCTTTATGTAAACTATGGGCTTTAGTTAATAATAATGTATCCATACGATTCATTACTTGTAACAAATGCACCACACTACTACAAGAGGTTAATAATAAGGGAAACTGGGGTGGGGTGGTTAGATGGGATCTCTCTCTACTATCGACTCAATATTCCCTTAAATCTAAAACTGTGCTAAAAAATAAAGTCTATTAATAAAATATATATATTTATTTTTCAAGTATCCTTCTGTCACGTGGCTGCTGCGGATAACCTGCTGCAGGTGCTCCATGCCCTCCCCCTAAGAGTGAAGGAGAAATGCTGCTCATCTCTGGTCGTCTCCCTCCCTCCTTCCATCCCCACAACAGGTCATCTTTACGCCGAATTATATCTCATTTCCTGTCTTCTTTTTCAGTTCTAATGTCTATTCTATACCAAGTATCTCTTCGTTTTGCCTGTTTGGACATGTTGATGAAAGAACTCCTGCTTGCCTCTTCTCTCTCATCCTGTGACTTTCCTTTTCTTACTCACCAATGTGTTTCTGAGATGCTTCTACATTAACCTGTGTAGCTGCACTTCATTCACTTCCTCTCACTGCTGCATGGTTTTCACTTGTATGAGCATCCCACAGCCTATGCCCTTACCCATCCTCGTGGTGGGGATCATCGAATCATTTCCAGATCTTTGCTGCGAACATTCTTCTGCATGGCGTCTGGTGTACAGGTGCAAGTTTCTCCGGACCGACCTCAGACTGGAATGACTGGGTGTGCACGCACTCAGCTCTACTCAGGTAATTCAACTTGTTTTCTCAAGTGGTCGCACCAATCCGTGGTCCCATTCCATACATAAGAGTCCTCATTGCGCCCAACACTAACTGTTGTCAGACTTTTAAATTTTTGCTCATTGGGCAGATGTAAATAGCATCTCACCGTGGTTTCAATTTCCCTCTCGCTGGTCACTAAGGTTCAACAGCTGTTTATATGTCATAGGGCATGCGTGCTTCTTCTGTAGAATTCCTGTCTGTGCCCTGTACCTGCATTTCTACGGGACAGTTCACCTTTTCTGATCTCTTCTTACATACACTCTGGACATTCTGGCTGCCAGCCTTTTGTCAGTTATCCATGTAGAAGTATCCTCCCCCGATGTGCGACCTGCCTTTTCAACCTCTTCTTGGAATCTTTTCTTGGACATTAATTCTTAATTTCAGTGGAGTAAAATATATTCATTTTTTCCATTATGGCATGATTGTTTTAATAAAAGGTTGTGATACATTTATCTTAAGTGGTAAGCCATTTCTTTTCTTGCAGCCCACATCCCATTGAGGCTAAGCTATGAGGCTTAGTGACCCAGGGAAGACAAGGCCAAATCCCACTTAGGGCAGGGAAGGAAAGCAGAAGGAAATGACATACGGGAGAGTTCCCACAGGGCAGAATGAGGAATGAGAGGCCCTTCCAGGGGCGGTGATGGTAATTGAGAGAGATCTGGGGAAAGGCGGGTAAGTAAAAGACTGCACCTGAATCTCTCAGTGACTAGGCACTGCCTCCTCCCTGGGCCTTACAGGGGCCATCAGATTACAATACAGAGCAAGACAGAAGCTGGAAATAAATGGACCCATGCCACATCTTCTACAGGACTGTGGAAGAGAGTCATTTCACAGGTATTCCCTTGTTGAGATTAGGCCAAAAGAGGCCCGAGCCTCTCCTTGTAGTATGAAACAAATTGGCATGATGCAGTGGTCTTTCCAATGGGGAATAGATGCTAGCTGACAACTGAGGGCCAGCAGGACTGCCATAGTGCTGGCTTGGCTGGTGTCATAGTGACCCATTGCAGAGAACACAGAATAGACACTCCGGGCCAGTCCTGGATGGAGAGCACAGAAGAGAACCGGAGAATCTGCAGAGGCAGCAAGGGCCCACGTGTCGGTCAGCCGAAGGCAGGCTCCCAGCTCCTGGTCAGGCGGAGATAGGCCGTGGGTTATTCAGCTGCACACTTCTGCGTCCACAGGTGCAAGCGGGATGCCTGGGGGGTGAGGTGGAATACGGTGCCACACGGGGGTGGCCAGCACAGGTGCAGACGACGGCACAGCACCGTGCTGTGAACTAGCCATCGTCCCTCATCGCTGTGGGGACGCTAAGTCTTCCCTCTACCTGGCACAGTTTTGGAAAGGAAAGCAGGGGAAAGAAATAGCTCTGATAGGGAATTGATTCTTGAACTGGACTAAAGACCAGGCCAACTGGACACAACTTGAGGAGTTATGTTTCATTGGCAAGTTTAAGTAACCCCTCCTTGCCCAAGCACACAGCCATCAGCAGGACGGGGCCTCGATCTGAGGTGAGGGCACTTACAGAAAATAATAGAATTCTAGTCTGCTTTAGGGGTCGTTATTACCATGGTCCTTATTGTACACGGGGAAGCCAGGCATGCGAAAGAAAGATCACCATGCCATCTAAATAAAGCAATGGAGCCATGGACTGCATACATAATCTAAAGCAGAGGGGGAGATTAGCTACATGCACTAGTTTTCCACCATTGTGCAATAATATTACCACAAACTAAGCCATTTAAAACAATACACATTATGATGTCACAGTTTCTGAGGGTCAGGAGTCAGGGCGTGGCCTGGTTGGGTCGTCTGTAAGGCTTCAGTCAAGGCGTTGACCAGCGGTGGGCCTCATCCTAAGGCTCAGCTGGGGAAGGATCCATGTCTAGGCTTCCCTGGTGATTGGCGGCGTGCAGTTCCTTGTTGGCAGGGGCTGGACCGAGGGCATCGGTTTCCTGCTGGCTGTCGGCCCCAGGCCACCTCAGTCCTGCCCACGTGTGCCTCCTCAACCCAGCTGCTGGCTTCCTCCCAGCCAACTAGGGAAAGAGTCTCTCAGCAAGACAGACATCACGGTCTTAGGTGACGTGATTGTGGGAGTGACATCCCATCACCTCTGCTGTATTTTATTGGTTACAGTAGCCACATCTTCTTCCCACACTCAAGGGGAGAGTATTACAGAAGGACATGCATACCAGGAGACGGACTCAAGGAGCTACCTGAGTGTGGATCGCCACACTCCGTAAGACAGGTGAGTGGGAGAAAACATGCCAGATGTAACTTCTCAGAGGAGACACAACCTGAGCTGGCTTTTGTAGAAGGTTAAAGACCCAGAAATCGCTTGGCAGTCACAGAACCTCGCGCAGCGTCTAGCATCCCAGGACACAACAATAAACGTGAATGAATACTGGCATCAGGGAAAAAGTCTGGTCAGCCCAGTACAACAGAAGATAGTGTTCTACAGAGGACCAAAGCAAGAAAAATAACTGTCGGCTCTCATCTCACTCGCAATAAGTAACATTAAAGACCTTCCAGAGGCATTAAAACAGGAGAGGCCACTGCATTAATGTCTCGGCAAGACTCCCCGGGAAAGTGCAATGAACGTCAAGGGCACCAAAAGGACGGGAGATGATCTAATGCAGGAAGCTCCCCAAACGCTATATTTATACAAATGATAAATAGGTTTCAAGAAAGGAAAAACCAGCGAATGTTGATGACTAGGGAACAAAATAACATTAGAACTTTACACTGCAGTAGCATCTTTCATCTGGGATCCTAAAAAGCTTTAAGAGTAATTAAATTTGGGTGCTGCATGAAAGTAGATCCACTTTTTTAAACAAAAATATGGATTTTATGCCTTTCAGCAGAAGTAGCACATAATGCTCTCACAGATAACACAGTGCAACCTGGATGGTTTTGTTTTGTTTTAAAGAATGTTTTGCAATTGTTTCCGAGGTTCTAAATTCATAATTGGTTGAGTCTAAGGAAATGCAGGGTGTAGTCACATTTCTTTCTGCACAATCGAAAAAAGGCAGCAGTTTTAGCCCCAGTGGCATGGGGAGGGATTGATGGTTAGAAACAATCTGGATGGAAAACTGCCACGGGTAACAGGAAGCAGCCTGCTGGTCCAGAGAACTGAGAGACAGAGAAGGGACTTGACCAGAGGTATGCAGAAGTAGTAGTTACAGGTTAACCAAGGAGCAAACCCGAGTCGGTCTGTGACTCAACATCGAGGAAATGGATTTTGGGAGAATTCTGCCGTAACAATGACTTATTGCAGTGTGACCAATGGACAATGAGCATGGGTGGGTATTCTCGTAAATGCAAAGATGATAATAGAAAGGTGCAGTAGTTAGGTTGTTTGGTGATGTCTAAAGGCTGCTGGCGATCAGCAAAGGTGATTGTTTCTGTTTTCCAGCAAGTGGTTTAGGAGGTTTCTGCAGGGTTTCCAAATACATGAAACGGGCACAAAACCATATGGTTTTGAGATGAGCTAAGTTAGCATTCTGTTGAAATAGTAACAGCTTGGTTTACTTGAAAACACCAGTCATGGAAGAGCATCTGTCAGTAGGTGGGCAGTAGCCACAAGCTCTCTGTAAAATAACCCTTTACAAATGCAAGTGATGTTAAGGACATTCTTAAAGCATCTCATGTGTGTCAAACCCTTTTCTGGTTTTAAAGTATTTTAATGGAATACTTCTGCATTTTAAAATCTCTATGCTTATCACGTCACTTCCACGTCCAAGACACGCAAGTCCACTTTTGGTTGTGTTGGAGTAAGCACCTACTCCTGGCTGGTGGCCTCAGTATGCTTCAAGATCAGGCCATCTTACATTCTACGTAAAATGAGGTTCTTTGGGGCAATGTTGAATGCACTCAAGACCTGGGGTGTCTGTGGGAAGCCCGAGTCTCTTCCCAGGGAAGCTAACACCCTGTTAGGAGGCTTAGTCATTCGGATGGGAAGTTTCATCACCCGAACCCAAGTCTCTCATTTGCTCCCTTCCGTTTCTACTTCTCTTTCAACATGTGTCTGCCAGCAGGACGTGGAGGCAGCTTTCAGTCCCCAGTTTTCTAGACGATAGCACAGGGTCATCACATGATCAAATGGTGCAAAGGCATAATAAAACCCCTTGACCATCAATCTGTCAGAACAGAGCTGAAAAAAAAAAACAGAGCATGCCACATCTGGAAAAAAAAGCCCAAACCTGTAATCTTGCAAGCTGGAATGAAAACTATCCTCGTATAAAAGGAGGATGCAAAAGAATTGGGAACATAGACACCGTTTGCTCATTCATTCCTACGAGAAGAAATTACTTTTGAGTGAGTAAACTAAAGTAACCTGAGGATATACTACTGAAGTTTAGACAGGGAGAGAATGGGGGAAGATACTGAGTGAAGTTTCAACTGTGTCCAAGGTTTGACTTATCAATATGGATTTCTGTCTGGGCATCTAATACACAAAGACAGGGAACCATAGCTCCGGTACCTATTACTGATCTGGATTCAGCCCTGGAGCCATGCCAGGCTGCAAAATGTCCAAGTCCCATTTGTTCTACAAGATCCACCTGCACTGACTTGTTCACCAGGCTCCTCATCCATGAGGAGTCCACCTATCTCTGAAGTCCCTCAACATTTCATTTGTACCTCCCTCGAGGGGCTCATCTCAGTGTCCATTCTATTTCAGCAATTTGCGTACATGTCATATCCCCTTTGCAACTGTAAGTAACACGAGGCTCCTAGCACTGTGCCTAACACATGGTAGGTGCTCAGTAAACACCTTGGAACAAATGAACTATCATTTAGTACTTATTAAAATATATCGACCTTCTACTCTCACCACCTCCATATCTAACTTGTGAAATGATACCTTTATGCTCACAAGAGCTGCCACATTGCTAAATAACTTTGGGTTATACTGTGATGTTCTTGCTGGAGAAAAACCCACACTTCAGCCTAATTTGTTTTAACCCATGGGATCAAGACCACACTTTCTGGAAAGAGTTGAGGATGGGTCACAATCATTAGTATCATGCTTTGTAATGATCTTAAGCCTCTTTCACATGCACCTTTTCTGGATGCAGTTTTATAAGTTCTCCAACACAAGGAATTGTGTCTGTTTTATTGATATCATTGTTGCCCACACAAACTGACTGCCTGGTAAGGATGTCTACCCACACTGGGTAAACATTTTCAATTGTAAAAACATATTGTTTCATTTTAACACAGATAAGAAGCATTCCATTCTAAGGAACAGTAGTCCTTTAAACAATAGCTGTCGACTTCCTGTCAAGATGGCGGTGTAGGCAGACATGGCTCACCTCTTTGCACAACCGCAACAAAACTATAACTAAGATATAGAACAATCATCACTCAGAACCGACAGAAATCGAGCTGAATGGAAGTCTGACAACTACGGAATTAAAGAAACCACATCCATCCAGACTGGTGGGAGGGGTGAAGACACAGAACAGGCTGGGCCCACATCCATGTGTGGTGGATAAAATTTTGGGAGGGATATCTTGACAGAGAGGAGTCCCAGCTCCAAACCACGACCCCCAGCCTAGGGTTGCAGTGTCAGGAAGATATGGCCCCAAAACATCTGGCTGCAAAAATCAGCGGGCACTGAGTCAGTAAAAGAAACTGCTGGAGCCCCAAGCAGTTCCTCTTAAATAACCCACACGCAGACTCACCTACTCAGATTCACTTCCTCTGGGCTCTGACTATGGGTTGGTGGCTTGAGGGGCACCAGTGCTATACAGGGAGAGGCTGAGGTGTCTGGCATCAATCTCAGCAGAGGCCATTTTCCCTTTTCTGGGCGCTCCCCCCACAGAGCTGGCAGACTGGTGCCATATCTAAAATTCCATCAACCTGGCTAACACTGTTTGACTCGCCTTAGAGGTCCTTGAGACTCTACCCCACCCAACTTACTGGCCCACCCAAGCTGCTTTTCCATATGAATGGTCTTGGCTCCTGCTTCACAACTTCCTAAATCCTCTCAAATAAGCAACAGCTGGCCTCAGTGAGCCCCAGGCCCAGCGCTAGCTGCCTAGATGCACAGTTTGGCTTCGCCTGGAAATCTCCAAGTCCAGCCCAAGTAGCAGCCATCCCAGATTGCTTTATAACTCAGGCAGGGTGGCCCTGGGGCAAAACACAGGTGGGGGCTGAACTTAGCCTGTGCCACCTGGCAAACCCCAGGGCCAGCGCACCCAGTGGACAGCTACAGGTCACGTCAGAGCACCACCACCCTGCCCTACACGGCTGATCTTCCTTGAAGGGCACAAACTGGTGGTCAGTGGTCACAGCCAATCCTTGCAGCTGACTGGCCTGGGTAAATCCCTCCCATTGATCTGCCAACAGCAACCAAGGCTCAACTACAAGAGGAGGGTGTACCCAGCCCACATGAAGGGTATAACTCGTGTACCCAGCTTGGGTGAGAGCAGAGGCTGTGCCACTGGATCCTACAGGACACCTACTGCATTAGGCCATACTACCATGACACGGAATCAAAGCAGCTCTACCTAATACATAGAAACAAACACAGGGAGGCTGCCAAAATGAGGAGACAAAGAAACATGGCCTAAGTGACAGAACAGATCAAATTTCCAGAAAAAGAGATAAATGAAATGGAAATAAGCAATCAGATGCAGAGTTCAAAATACTGGTTGTAAGTATGCTCAAGGAACTTAGTGAGGACTTAACAGCATAAAAAGGATCCAGTCAGAAACAGAGGATACACTAATTGAAATAAAGAACAGTTTACAGGGAAACAACAATAGAGTGGATGAAGCCCAGAATCAAATCAATGATTTGGGACATAAGGAAGCAAAAACAACCAATCAGAACAATAAGAAGAAAAGAGAATCTGAAAAAAACAAGAATAGTCTAAGCAGCCTGTGGGACAATTTTAAACAATCCAACATTCACTTCATTAGGGTTCTGGAAGGAGAACAGAGAGAGCAAGGAATCTATTTGGAAAAATAGTGAAAGAAAACTTCCCTAATTTGGTGAAGAAATAAACATGCAAGTCCAGGAAGCACAGAAAGTCCCAAACAAGATGGGTGCAAAGAGGCTCACTCCAAGATACATCATAATTAAAAAGCCGAAGGTTAAAGATAAAGAGATGGGAGGAGGTGTGTGGAAGAATGGGTGAGAGGTGAGCAGAGAGGTGCAAAGTTCAAATAGGTAGTTACAGAATAGCCCTGGGGATGTAAAGTACAGTATAGGAAAGGGAATAGCCAAAGAACATATATACATAACCCATGGACATGAAAAAGGGTGGGGGGATTGCCTGAGGGAGTGGGGGTGCTGGGTGGTGGGGGATAAAGGAAAAAAAATTGGGACAACTGTAATAGCATAATCGGTAAAGTATAACTTAAAAAAATAGCGGCTGAGTTAGGTCATCGGACTCAATACACACTTTTACCTGACCCTTCAGTCCATAGGGTTCATTCCCACCTACCTAGAGGCAGCAGTGTCAAGCACTTTTTTCCAAAACTAAACAATCTGCATACCTGGGCTGAATTTGGTTTGCAGATTGGAAACTGAAGGTTGCAATGAGGGATTCTGTTTGTTAAAAAATACCCTGATAGGCAGCCTTCCCCGCCGAGGTAAGCAACGCAGTCCCATGAGTCCTTCGCTCCTTCCTTTACAAGAATCCATTTACTCTGGTTCACTTACAGAAGGTTACTGTGGTTTTTCCAGGAAACTACTGCCTGACGAGGGAGGCAAATTTTCTTGTGCACAAAATTAAGGATCATTTGTACAGAAACAGACATGAGTAACCGAATATTAGCCGTATTAATATCCTTGCGATCCCCGGGCCTTCCCAACAACAGTTAAGTGTTGCCAAACTAGCTTTGCTTTGTGTTGGCAGAGCATTCGCCATCCTATATAGTTCTTTTCGTCTTGGCAATGAGGCTGGCGCTGCTGCCAGAATCTAAAGGAAACGGGCAAGAGACAATAAGCCCATTCAAGTGCATTAGCAATGTCGTTCAGTGGGGATTTTTCAATTTTTAAATTGCTACAAACTTTAAAACCACCCTGTTTTAAGCAGGGGGATGATGTATTCTCCAAAAGAAGATGTTACATTTACCAATGGGGTTCTGACATCTGTTCCCAACAAGATATATTATATTGCGAGGTTACTGGTCAGAAAGAAACAGACACGGACATCTCCCTTTCAAAAGGCTACAGACACAAATTATGATTGATCGGCTTCAGTCAGTCAGCTGGTTAATGTGTGGGGCTTAAGCACCTACATAAACGTACATGGCTGCTGTGCTATCGTCCCACTGGTTCCACACATTTTGTTTATGACAACAATGTGTCTTGGCAAATGAATGAAAAAGAAGAATTTCTCGCAGCAAAACTTACACCCTTCAAAAACCAAAACCAAAAAAATTCTTGAGGAATCACCTATGAAAAGCAAAACCTGTTTGCTAACATGAAGTTTGATATTTGCTTGCGTTGGCAAAATCCTACTAGGAGGGGGAAAAAGGAGGAGGGGAGTATTTCTGGGTTCGTGAGATGGAGTTTCAGGTAAACTACTCAGAAGGTAGTACTCGTAGGCTATCCTGAATTCCAGGGAGCAGAAGAGCCCCCTGCTGGCTGCAGGAGGGAGAGCCTGGGCAGTCGTTTAGAGTCTATCCATTTTCCCCTAATCTTGCATTCCGATTCATACAACGAACATTTGTTGAGGCTTGCTATATCCCAGGTACTGTTCTAGGCTCTGGGGATAACATGTTAAACAAGACAAACAAGGTCTTTGCCTTCTTGGAACACTTATCTTGCAAAAGGGGAGACAGAAAGTAAACAAATAAACATGAAATACAGCGTTTAGTAGGGATCAATACAACAGAGCAGGGGAAGGAAGCAGAGAATGTGCAAGGCGGACACTATTTCACGCAGAAGACTGAACACTTGAGCTGAATGAAGTGAGGGAGAAAGTCGGGGGAGGACTGTGGGAGGAGAGTGCCAGGCGGGTCTCAGAGCAAGCTTGAGGCTGGGAGGTGGGCTGCCCCGGGCAAGTTGGCCAAAGAGCCAGAAAGCCAAGTGCCTAGAGTGAGGGAGACAGAGAGGGTTAGGAGAGAGGCTCAAAGAAGCCCAAGGAGGCTATCCCTTCCATGGCAGGGATTTTGGACTTTATGGAAACCCAATGCAGGGTTTGAATGGAGGATTAAGTAACTCCACTTCCCATTTCGAATGGGTCATTCCTTGTGCCACAGGGAAAATTACCCGCATGTGTGAAATCTGAGAGGCCCATCAGGAGGCTACTGACATTCAAGTAATTCAATCAATGAATTTCACCAAATTCTTGCTACTTACAATGAGGTTCAAAGAATCACATATGATCTCTGCCCTGGGAAAATAGGCGAGATATGCCGCAAATCCGTCTTGCCCGAGATAGGAGGAGTGAGGGTTTGCTGAGCAGTGCAGGCAAGAAAGATGCTGATGATGATGATGCAAACTCATCAGTTTGGAGATGTGGTCTCCAGCAGGCAAGCACCAGCTTGAGGCAGTTCAGCTTAATGGTTATGAGCACAAGCTCTAGAACCAAGCTTCTGGGGGTCATAATTCTGGTGCTGCCACTTGCCAGCTGTATGACCACATGTGTATTATTAATCTCTCTATTCCTCAGCTTTCTCAGCTGCAGAATGGGTCTAACAGTGGTCCCTACCTCATGTAGATGTTAGGAGGAATATATCAATGTTATATATAAAGTGCTTAGATCAGCGCCAGGTGCTTCTACACACTACACAAATGAAGGACTGTCTCCAAAGTCACACTGTCATTGTCTTTATTACTGCTGTGGTCCTGACATGATGGGTTAGTGGCTTGAGCAAATATCAGTTGTGAAATGGAATTAAAAGGGTAAACATTTCTGACCAAGGAACTTGGAAGGACAGGTGGCCAGACCGGGGCTCAGGAGAGAGATACGGGCATCCGTCTGGATTTTGCATCCCTTCCTGTGAGGACTGTCCTTGATGCCAGGGACGTGACTGCAACAAGCAGGAGAGAAATGGCTGAAAGAGGAGCTCTAAGAATGAAGCTCAGGAGACCTGAGCATAGCTATGGATTAGGAAGGAAGCCAATGAAAGAGGGGGAAGAAGAAGCAGGTTAGGAACAGACGCAGATGATTGAGAAAGATGGAGACGCTACTGTCAGATGCTGCTATGAGATAAGGGGATGACTAAGGATGCCTCTGGATGCAGAACTGATGAGGTCATGGATGGAGTCATGGAAGTTTCAAAAGCACACGTTATCCTGAAGGCCTCTGCTACGTGTTGGTCAGGAGAGCCCAGATTTCCCCTGCAGGGCCCACGTTTCATTCCCCAGGGAAAGTGGTAGGCTGACAGTTCCCAGTTGCCTCATCTGGGGGAAGCCACCGTGTCCCCCCTTCGTGGGGCAGCTTGCATCCGTGACTGGTCAACCTGGGGGTATAAAGATGCAGCCCTTTCACACAAATAGGAACCACTCAGAAGGGTCACCCCACCTTCTGAGTTCACCCTGGAGTCAGCTGAGGCCAGCAGAGTGACTGCAGCACAACCCCCTCCCACTGGACCCTGCCTCCTCCCCTCCCCCGCACAGGCCTCGGTGCTGCCAGTGCTCCCAGGAAACTTCCCACCGCCCACCGCCACCTCACCGTCTGCTTCCCGCAGAGCCCAACCACCATGCTGACTGAAGTCAATCAAAATAAAAATGATGACACCAGGGGCGACTTGGACACTAGGAGATCCATATATTAACAGTATCTAACAGATCTATGAGAATTGTTTCTTGTAAACAGAAATTCTGTAAGTTAACGGAACTAAATCTGAGGGAAGTTAGCAGGAATGGACTTTGCCCCAGAACCCCGGACTCATCAGACTTGCAAAAAATGAGATGATGCCATTTGCCTTTGGTGAGAATAGAGTCCTGGGTTGCGTGACCCGATTGATGGGGCTGTCACCCGCACAACCTCACAATCTCTTTTAATCTCCGCGTCTTGTCACTTTGCTGCCATCTGCAGAGAGGATTAATTTCATTTGTCCCCCACGGAGATTAATGCGTCCTCCTGCGTTCCAGCACACAGAGGGACACCGCTCTCTACCCCAGCAGCACTGATCTGGCCTCAGCAGCTGCTTCAAGGCTTCCCTGCCTTCCATCCACCATCAGGAACACTGTGGTCTCCAAAAGTCATCCGTATTTTCCCCACAGCTGGGGGACAGTGGTGGGGTGCAAAATTCCCCCCAACTGCTCCCAAGACAGAAGAAGCTGTGAGGACTCTGAGACCTGCAAAGTTCCTTTTCATATTGCACTGTCTCATGGGGCTTCCCGGAGCTGAGCGAGCTCTCCATGAGCCAGTTGGGGGGCAGGGGCAGGGAATTTCTTGCTATGTAAGGGAGTGTTCTTTCATACAATGGGTTTAGTGCCCAACCTCTCTGAAGCTGGGACAGGCAGGAATTCTGCCCCCGAGAACCCAGAGAAACGCCTAGCTCCAGAGTAGGTGTTGATTGTTGAATGGATGACTGCAAAAGATGGTGCAAGGTGGATTACTAAAGAAGTAAATAAAACAATCAGCAAATATAGATTATAAAGACAGCTGGGCTCCATGTAAATCCTCACTAAATTGGACTCCCTTTCCTACTTCCTCACTTCACGTCCATCCCTACAGCTCCCTCAGCAATCCAGCTGCCCATGGTAGACACTCAATAAAAACCCTTTGGACTGAGTTGCATTACAAGAAAACCTTAGGAGTGGGGTCCCAAATGCCTAGGCTCTTATACAAAGACCTGGTGCCAATACCTCAGAAGAAGGGGAATTGTTCAGCACAGAGGGTGTGGGAGTTACAGGCAAAGAAAGAGAGAAACATTTTCTGAAAAGAAACAAATCCAAAGGGTAAGATTTTAAGAAAAATAATCAGTGTCCCACATTAATGGAACCCGTCTGTTTAAAGCTCAAGAGATTGGCCTGAGGGACCTCCATGAAATTTGCTCACAATTCATTGTCATGAAGTGAAAATAACACCTGTTAGTGGTTCCCACCATGCTGAGGACTTCCCATGTATTCTCATTTGATTTTCTTGATGACCCCCTGCATTAGGTTTACTAGTATTTTTCCAGATGAAGAAACTGAGGTCTGGAACTGCTAAGCAGTGCTACAGACACTTGACCCTAAACAGTTGGACCCTGAGGTCCATGCCCTTAACCTCTGCGCTATGCTGCTTCCTGGAAGCATACACGTCACACCTTCTTCCCCCCTTTGGACCCACGGGCATGTCCCCGTATTTATTATCTGGCCTTTTCACTCGTTAGGAAAAATGCTCTTGGACAACAACCACAGGCCCTCCTTTAAGTCCAGTTGCTAACTAAGACTGTACCTCAGCACTGAAGTTCTAAAGAAGCGTATTTTTTTAACATTGTGGGTGTTGAAAACAAAACAAAGCGCAACAAAACAAAACAGAAAGTAGGCTGTATTTGTGGGCAGCGGTTTTTGTCTGTTTTGTTCACAGTTAAACCCCAAGTGCCTAGAATAGTGCCTGGCACAGGGCGGGCATTCAAAAATATTTGTTGAACTTGTGGTTAAACCAAAATGACATGTACAGCGTCCCCTACAAAGGGGCCACATGAACTTGATGGCACAATTAAGATCCAGCCTGTGGGTTCTTGAAAGAACCTAAATTGCCAAGTCTCACTTTCTATTTGCCTTGTATTTTATATTAGAATTATTCTGTGAGATGGTTTAGGGCCACGGGTGTCCAGCCTGGAGCCTGCAAGCCACATGCAGCCCAGGACGGCTATGAATAAGGCCCAAGACACAAGTGTAAATTTACTTAAAACATTATGAGATTTTTTTGTGATTAGGTGTCGCAATGTATTTAATGTGTGGCCCAAGACAATTCTTCTTCTTCCACTGTGGCTCAGAGGTGCCAAGAGGTTGGACACCCCTGGTTTAGGCAGTTTTGTGATGGTCGAGGCATGCCCCCAAAGTTACAACTTGCTGGGGGAAGAAACAAGGACTACATCAGGGGTCTTCTCAGTTGGCCCAGCAAGGACGCAGATGGAGCAGATGTTTTCTTAGCCCCACGAGCCCAGGTTCGAGAGTTGCTTTGTTAGTTCTTCACTTGATGGCTTTGTATATGAGGCAGGACCATCTCGTGGTGAAGAGGCATGGGCTGAATGACCAGACTTAGGCATGTTTCTTAACACTTCTGAGTCTTAGTTTCCTCATATGGATAAGGTGGGTACCGCAGCACTTACTTCTATCTGTCAGGTTACAGTCAGGAGAGAAGAACCACTCCAGACATTGCAAAGAGAGGGCACTTAACAGGGAGAACTGGTTGTCTGGGTGATGGAAGGGCAAAGAAGCCCGATAGGACAGTCAGGTGACCAGAGCTTTGCCATATCAAAAAGCTGCTACCAGCCCTAGCTGGTGTCCGAACAAGTAGTGAGGCTAGCCTGCAACCAGCACTAGTGAAGCTGGATCCATGAAGGAGACCCAGCTGCTCCCGGAGCCAACACCCACATCAGACCAAGAAAGGGTTAGTCTCGCTTCTTCCCCCTTCCTACTCACCAGTCTATACCACTGCCTCTTACTGGCTAAACCTCCCTAGAAGCAGGGAGCCCTGGGAAGGTGACACAGAACAAAGCAGGAAAGGGCAGAGAATGCATCTGGGAGCAGCTAGGCCAGCAACAGCTCAGGACCTGATGGAGCTGCCGTGAGATTTAAGTGAGATGCGTAGCCCTGTGCCTGGTATGCAGCAGTGTGCCCTGTAAGGTGTCATGTATATACAGTGGGCCCTAGGCTAGCTGTGGGTAATAAAAAAGACAAGGACTGTGCCACCAAGAGCGAGCAGCCTGGTCATTGTAGCCCATCTTTTAGCTATGGCGTCCTCTGCAGGCCTTTGGGGAGAAACTTCTAGGGACGTTATCCCACCATACTATTCAGAGGACCAACTTCTGAGCATGAAACTCATCCCAGAAGGGGCATCAGTGACACAGAGAAGAACAGCCCAATGCTGGCCTACAAATGTTTACTCTCCTAGAAGACAAGCGAGCATTAAAATGCACAATATCTTTATGTGAGACATAAAATGATCTCTCCCTAAAATAAGCATCAGCTCAATCGTCTTCGCTGATAAGAGAGTGACTCTGTGAATGTTTCCTTTATACAGCTGACTGCAAGTCTGGCTTGAAAGTACTGGACACTTTCCTAAAAAGGCGATGGCTTGACCATTGGAAGTTCATTTTAAGAAAGGGTTGTCTCAAATAAAGCATGGTGTTGACCTGAAACTTGGTTGAGGGGATCATGACCCTGGTAATGAGAAGAGCCCATAGATGTTGCTAATCAGAGGCCAAGAATTCTTGTCTCTCCATCTCTTCTTTATCCAAAGCTTTTGGACTGTCAGAATATTAGTGCTAGAACTCAGAGAACACATTAATGTGTTTCATTAAGATGTAGAAACTACCCCCAAAACACCAAAGACAAACACTGCTAATATTCATCGTTAGCAGAAAGATCAGCTAGGTTGAGATAGTGACTTGACCTTGGCAATGGAGTACAACAACACCAGGGAAGCATCAGAAACACCCTGCCTTCTTGTCCTGCCCCCCTCTACTCAGGAGCATGTAGAAAACTGGCTGGAGGGGACACTCATACTCTTCACTTTTGAACTAATAATGCCATCTTAATTGTCAGGCATTCTGGACCATTTTAATTAGGTGGGAAGGCACTGGAAGGTATAGTCTGTACCTTCCATAGGATGACTAAATGAAATAGCTGAGAGCTTTCAACTCATTTTCAAAGAACATGCATGAAAATTATGTTTTATACAGAGACATAAAGGGGAAAGATGGGATGAGGGTCCAAAAATTACAGGTAAAATTGAACTGGGTTAATAATCTCTTCCCCACACAAAGCGAATCAGCTTGACAACTCAATGACTCAGAAGTCACCGTAGGTTTGAGACAATGCCATGGCTTTGCCATTCTCAATGCTGATCAAAAATCCTTCAAAGAGGAGAGTTCCTGGACACAACAAATTTCATTCTGATATTATTTCCTGGTTCTGTCTTTTTGGTCCCCAGTATAAATGATGTCACTCTTCCCATTAGTTAGTGTTGAAGCATGGCCAACCCATAATTGCAAATGCCTCCCCAACACCCACCCTGAGCATTCTGTTATATGGAGCTGTCAGGGAATTTCATCCCCAAATTGTAATGGCACTCTTTGCTTTATTTAGGCTTGGGTGATACAGGATGGATGCCCTTCTAGAAAAGCATGTGCATTTAAGAAGGCAGAGCAAGAATGATTTATACAGGGAATAACTCCTAAGTCTGTCAAAGACCTGGCAGAATCTTTCTGGGAAAACTGATTGCAGCCAGTTCCTTCCATGGCTCAGAGGTGAACTATCCGCATCTCTGCTGGCTCTCGTAAGAGGCAACCTGCCAGCCGTAGGAAGAGAGGAAACCAGATTCCCCATCCCCAACATTTGTACGTGCCTGATAATGCTAAATTACTTGTAAGCCAGTTATTAAGATTTGAATGTCCTTTTTACAAACAGTCACCATTTTCCTTTGATCACTACAAAATCTCATGACCTTTCAGAACCATTTAAGGTGCATGCAAAGATCATTGTCACCCTACAGCCATGCTGACAGTTGCGCTGTGAAGGTCAGGTCACTGATGCTATTGAGTTCTTATAAAAGCTGGAGACACAGGTTGCTAATCCAAAGGTAAAAGGCAAGGAAAGGGTCTGACCGGAACATGGGAGACGTTTCACCTCAGGTCTGAGAGTTGTCCTGTTTACTGACTGTCCTCCCTACTCTCCTTGTTGTGGTTCCTTCTGCCCTTTAGTCCGATAACCACACTGGACTCACTGCCCATCCACTTAAGTTGGCGGCACTGATGTTAATTAAGGAAAGGGCCACCATGCGGAGCATGTCTCCCAATGAGACCAGAGCGGTCAGAATATCCCCGGGTTCTCCCTGGGACAGGCCCAAATTCAATCCTGTCTGATTATCTAGACCAGTAGATATCAGCAGGGGTGATTGTCCCCCCAGGGGACATTTGGCAATATCTGAAGACGGTTTTGGTTGTCACAGCTGGAGGTAGAGGGTGGTACTGGCATCTGGCGTGTAGAGACCAGCGAAACTGCTAAACATGTGACTATGCCCAGAACAGGCTCCCACCACAAGGAGGTGTCCCACCCAAAATGTCAGTAGTGCCAAGGCTGGGAAACCCTGATCGAGATTTTTATCAAGGTGCGCAAATAAGACACTTCAGACAAGTGTTTCTCTCTTCCAACTGGCACACACCCAGCACGGAAGCTACACCCCTGCAGGAACTTGGTTCAAGCCCCACATTTGCCTGATTCAGCAGATCACACTTTAATAATGTAATTCAATTCTTCCTCATCTTTTTAATGTTATTTGGGCTCTTTAATATAATTTGGCAAGCTATTATAGTTGTTACAGCTGCTAGTTTTGCCCTCAATACTGATTTCACTTATGACCTCAGCCGGAATAAGATTTAAAGTTTGAGATGATGTAAGTGAATAAGGATTATTAGATTTATTCGTATGGCAATTTAAATAAGAAACTGACTGGCCTAGAATAAGTGGTAAATGAAAAATGCTAGTGATTTATAGACCTGTCCATTTTAAAGATTTATATGATGTGTGGGATGATTAAGTAAGAGACAGGCCTGATTATATGAAATATGTAATTTTTGTAAATGCACTATTGGAAGCAACCTGCTAAACAGTGCTGCATAGCAACTCTCCGCTAAGCAATTTTTATTCCACGATTATTGTGAACTGGTATGCAGAGTCATGTGCAAATTACCCACGGAGTCCTTGCTCTAATTCTCTATAGCTGGATGGGCGTGTGGTCATAGGAAAAGCATCTAACTTCAGCTTTGAAACCCCAGTCACATCGGTACCCCAAAAGGCAGGGCCAGCTGGCGATTTCAGACCTGACTCAGGGACTGCGGGCCTGAGCATCTTCTCTTGTAAAGGGGTCGGCCACTCTGTTGAGGTTGCAGTTCCTGGACTTATGAGATGGCCTGGACTTATGAAATGGAGACTATCCATTTGCCATATTTTGTGACACACTTTGGGGAAAATATTCATGGCTGCAAAGTACTGTAGTCAGGATGACACAGCGATGCAGTTTCCTTTCCCCGTTACAAATCCCACTCTCACCAAGGTAGCACCCAGAGCCTGAGCACAGGGAGGGCTCCGAGGGGATTCATGGGTTTTGGGGCACCTCCCCTTCCAGGACCCTGAGGATAGCAGAGAGAGCCGAGGCCCACCGCCTCCCTGAGGTTTTGTTCCTAGCTCCAGAGTCAGCCAGAGGGTTGCTGCGAAGGAATGAGCAATGGCTCGATTCTTATCTCTCAGGAATGGGAATATGGAAGAAAAATTATCCATATTTAAATTACTTTGGTAGCTGCTTGGTACAAATGACAAAGCAAAACACCTATTCCTAGGAAAACAGAGAGACCTAGATAACAGTTATATTTCTTCCACAAAGTGATTGCAAGTCTTTGGTTAAACTGTCCACCTCTGTAAACTCAGGGCTACAGGTTCTGGATCTACTCCTCAGGGTTGGATCATATGCTACAGGAAACATAGAAAGGAAAGCCCTGCCTAAAGCAAAGGGCCACCTGGAAATGCAAATAGAAAGAGAGGCTCAGAAGACAAAAGGGAGGGCAAGGCGGAAACAGGAAACAACTTCGTTCAACAAACATCCGTGAAGGTCCACAGACTAACCAAGAGGAGCAGCCCATGAGAACCTGGGGAGCTCAGGGCTGAGTGAAGGGATTATCTAAACTCCACAGTGTTTATGTGATGTGTTAGACAGGGGTGAGGATGAGTATAATTCACTAGCGGTCAAGGGTGTGGGGGGTGTAGCAAAGTAGAAAACTTCACAGAAGAAATAACATTTAAACTGGCTCTTGCAGAACGTAGAGGAGTTAGACAAACAGAGAAAGGCGACTCCTAGTCCATGTAGACATCTGACCGAGCTGGCCCTGAGACCACTGTGAGGAGGGGAGGAAGATTCCCAACATGCACTTGGTTTGATACCAGGAACCAGGAACACACACAGAGTCAAGCTTTGTGGAGGAGAGTGACCCAAAGTTCTGCAAATCTAGAAACTCCCAAAGCTGGCAGGGATCAGAAACTCTTACTTAAACCTCACATTTAAATCTAATATCTTTCATAAAATATGTGGAATTTTTAATGAATTATAACAATTATACCGTTCTTTCTCTGATATGATGTTTGTATCATTCACAGATTAAATACAATTCTTTTCAACTTTTAATGTGGCCATGGATTTTTAATAACTAATCAGAATTCCATAGTAGTGATTTTAATAAGTTTTTTTCATTTAAATTATAAATGTTTTGGTCTATAGTCATGATAAACTGATTATTATTTCTGAAAGACTCATGTCGCCCATCCTGATTAAACAATAATGTCATGAAGAAAGACAGAATCTTACTTAGGACACATGAATTGACTTTTTAAAAATTAAAAAAATACAACTGATCTTTTAGCCCTGTGTTTCTTTTAATAACCTTGAAATCTTATTTCCTGAGTCCCCAAGATTAAAAAAATATAATAACAATAACAGGAACCTGGGCTATCAAATTATGGTCATCCTCACTCAGAAAAGAGAAATATTTCTTGTTGCTGATGGGAGACACCACCATGGAGTAAAAAGTTTAGGTCACAGGAGAGAAGAGCAAATTAAATGATAAGATGCATTTGTTTGTTGGGACTTCATCATCCTTTTTAAAGGCCTACTTATCCAGCAGAGGTAGGTTTTAGATTTATTTCCTAATGACTACATTAACAGATCCCCTAACATTTTCCTGATCAGTTTTATAAATTGATTAATAAGGCAATCATGGTTTGGGAAAGCTTTTATATGCCACTTGATATTGATGTCATCTATAAAACGACAGCCAACAGAGCACCTGATATCCAGTAAAGGCAGGTTCAAAAATTGCAGTCTTAGAAAGATAATGGACTGAGCATGACCTCAAGCAGTTTGAGCCAAACAGCAACTGTCAACTCCTGATAGCAGCATTTGACCTCAGAGGCGGGTGACAGAAAGCAACCTGAAACAGCCATTTTCCCCAGTTCTGTTAAGGATAATAAACCATGTTGGGCAAAATCGCCCACCTGAGTGAAGATGCCCCTTGTAATCAATGACCCACATATTAGACGGAAAATATTAGGTGCTCAGGGATTCCGGGAGTTCGTTGCTTCAGCATGAGTGCCCACTAGATTTTGGCAGAGTTTTTTGTTTTAGTTGGTGCTGTCCTTCTACTTTCTTTCGACTCATTTTTAGTTCTTCTCAAGGAAAATTTCAACATACATAAAAGTAGAAAGAACTCTATATCCCCATCTACCCACCATGGGGCTGCAATATACCAGCTCGGCCACTCTTACATCATCTATATGAGAACATCGTATCATTTCACCCATAAATTTTAAATAAATATTTAAGTACATATTTTAAAAATATTTATGTATACATTTTTAAAAAAATAAACTTTAAAAAAACAAATCCAAGCCCTGGCCTGCGTGGCTCAGTTGGTTGAAGCATCACACCATAAACTGAAGGGCTGTGGGTTTGATTCCTGGTCAGGGCACATGCCTGGGTTGCAGGCTCAGTCCCTGGCTGGGGTGTGTACAAGAGGCAACTGATCGATGTTTCTCTACTGCTCTCTCTTCCTCCCTTCCCCTCTCTCTAAAAATCAATAAGCATGTCCTCGAGTGAGGATAAAAATAAAAATTAAAAATTAAAAGAAATGCCCTGGCTGGTGTGGCTCAGTGGATTGAGTGCCAGCTTGTGAACCAAGGTATTGCTGGTTGGATTCCTGATCGGGGCACCTGCCTGGGTTGTAGACCAAGTCCCCAGTTGGGGGCGTGTGAGAGGCAATCAACTGATGTTTTTCTTTCTCATCAATTGATGTTTCTCTCCCTCTCTGTTTCCCTCCTTCCCTCTCTCTCTGAAAATAACTAAATAAAAATCTCAAAAAAATAATAAACAAATCCAAAACCATTATCATCACTAAAAAATTAACAGTAATCCCTTAATTTCGTCACATGTACACTCAGTGTTCACTTTTCCCTATTGTTTCCTCAGTGCTTTTACAGCTTATTCCAACTGTCCAGAAAGGTCCACAGGGCCCCCGCCCCCACTTTAATTTTCCCGGCCATTCACTTATTGAAGATACGGAGTCATTTGTCCTAGAGCGTCCCACATTCCAGGTTTTGCCCTCTGTGCCCTATTATTTTCTGAGAAGTGGTGGTTAGATCGAGGCCTGATTAGATTCAGGTTGGGTTTTTTGACAAGACCACTTTATTAGGGGTGTCATGTGCTTCCATCAAAGCGTCACGGTGTCTGGTCATCTCTTTCTGTGATGTCAGAGGCCGCTGATGATCGATGGTCTCTGTTAATACAGGCTGTTCGGAGGGAGGCATTGAACCAAAACGTTTAGAAGATTTCGGGTTTTTTATTTTTTAACGACTAAAAATAATTTCATTCTCTGCCAGGCACTGTGTTTTACAGTACACAGTGTCTAATTTAATCACTGTAATACCCTTATAAGTGGTGCTGGGGGAGAATTTGAACCCCACCAATCTTCCCCCAAAGCCCATTCTTTTAGCTACCACGGAAACAAATCAGCTTGAGTGTCCCATGAGCTACAAAAGGAGAAACCCTTGCAACTTAGGTAGCATGAACAGTTAAAAGAGGTAGAGGTGAAACCGTAGCCAAAAAAAAAAAAGAAGGTCAAATCCTAAAAAAACACAGTACATATTTATCCCTTTAAACATAGATCAGAAAGAAAGAAGGAGCTCCTACCCTTTGCGACAGCATGGATGGAACTGGAGAGCATTATGCTAAGTGAAGTAAACCAGGCGGTGAGGGACAAACACCACATGAGCTCACCTTTAACTGGAACCTAATCAATAAAACAAACAAGTAAGCAAAATATAACCAGAGACATTGAAATTAAGGACAATCTGACAGTAAGCAGAAGGGAAGTGGGAGGAGATAATGGGGGGAGGGGAAGGGTTTTCAGGAACAACTATAAAGGACACATGGACAAAACCAAGGGGGGCGTGGAAGCAAGGGAGGGAGGTGGGAATAGCTGGGGTGGGGTGGGGGAGTGGTTCGGGGTAAATGCAGACAACTGTAATTGAACATCAGTAAAATAATTTTAATAAATAAGTAAAGATATGTCTAAGCACCAAATAACTGTTTATAAAGTGGCAAATGCTATCACTGAGGGGACATATCACCTGACAATGGTTGTGAGTCAGTTCTAGTCACAGTGTCATTGCGGTACAGGCACGAAAAGAGGTGGAAGAGGCTCAGGACAGCGTGCATTGAACAGGGTGGAAATGGCACTAAGAACGTTCCCAAAGTGACTGACTAGAAGCTATGATGATGCCCTGTCCACCCTTTGCACAAATCAACTTAGAGTTCTGTTATGCACTCTCAGTGTGCAAGAGTTGCCAAAATTAGAGTCATTTCATTAATCTCCCATGCCAGGGAGAGGTGGCTATATATCACTCCCAGTTACAGTGACAGCAAGACAATAACATTACATTTCCATGGCGCATCAAATAGCATTTCTCTCAATTCATTTGCTATCAGAGTCTCTATAAAAATACAACTAAAATATGTCTGTCTTTTAGACTTCAACAAGACTTGCTTTGAGATAAACATCTTGTTTTTAGTATAAAGGAAGAAAAGTACGGAAGCTTCACTCCAAATAACATTTCAAAGCAAACTTTAAAATTAATATTTTTTTTATGTTTGTCTCATTCTACTGGGGAATGGTGCCTTGAGATTAGGAGAAAGAAGAGAAGGAAGGAAGGAAAGAAGGGAAGGAAAGAAGGAAGGAAGGAAGGAAGGAAGGAAGGAAGGAAGGAAGGAAGGAAGGAAGGAAGGAAGGAAAGAAGGAAAAGGGGGAGGGAGGGAAGACTTAAACTTACAGTATTTAGGATGATAACTTTTATTACAGTATTTAGGAAATTTAAATGTGTCAAAAACAATACTAGGTAACCAGATAGAAAGTGATGTTTTATCACTTGGATGCATTTTTTCAAAATAAAATGACCAAGCAAATTCAAAATTCCTTCCTCTTCCTGTATCTTCATCGCACCACTCACTGTAAATCACTGTGCTTTTGTTTAGGATTCTAGTTAGAATTTATAAGCTCTGATGGAGCAACCCCAACTTCCTCAACAGCAGTTATTAACAAGAAACTGTCACGGTAGAGATTTCTGTAAAGCATCCTCTGGAACAAGATTTTATTTATTTATTTTTAGAGAGAGGGAAAGGGAGAGAGCCAGAGAGGGAGAGAAATGTCAGTGTGAGAGAGAAACATCCATAGGTGTCCTCTCTTACTGTCAGATGGGACAGAAGCCAACACCTAGGCATGTGCTGTGACTGGCAATTGAAGCAGCAACATTTTGCTTATGCGGAACAATGCCCAATCAACTGAGCCACCCAGGTCAGGCCCTTCCTCATTATTTTTAAACCAATTTAAAATCAATCATATTTGATAGAAAAAGAACGATCATTTTTTAATGGAGGACTATTAAGCATAGAAACAAGATCTCAAAGACTGCATTGTAAAATAAAATTAAACACACACACACACACAGAGGCCGGAGGCAGAGCTGAAACTCGTGCTATCATTTTACTGTTGTCACTGCAGCCAAGAAGTCTTCACATGGCCCAGATCCACGGATTTGGTTCTTTCCTCTCACGTAAAGCATTATGTTATGGGGTGTTTCTATAACCATTTTGTAAACGTTGCTCCTTGCAAACAGTTCTGCCGCTCTGTTAACCAGCTTTTTTGATCTTAGTCCCACGAACCATTTCATGTCACAGGATCATGAACATAAATTTCCATCACACTCAAGAAGAAACCCTTCAGGAAGTAAAAATCCGGAAAGCAATACAACAGACAAGAAAACAAAGCCCAGCTGGTTCAGACCAGGCTGCTCAGAACACTGGCTGCGGACAAAGGAGAGAGAACCCAGGCCCCCCGGCTGCCGCCCCAACCCCCGACCCCAACTCTCCCAACCCACGGAGCCTGGCGCATGCGCCTCGTTAGCCTTGTTAGCAGGATCCGGTGGCGCAGGGTAAGAGCAGGACCAACTAGTCTTGGGTAAATATTCTGCTCTGCTACTCACTAGCTGTGTGGTTTGGAGCCAGTGGCATAATTTCTCTTAGCCTCAGTTTCCCTGTCTGCAAAATGAAGATTATACCACTTTGTAGCGTTATTGTGAGCACTAAAGAGATATCACATATATAACTTGTTACTGTATGGTACAATCTGAAAAAATAGTATTTGTTATCACATACCATCATAGCTCACATCACCATCCCAATATGTAAGGGACATCACCATAGCAACAGCACTGTCCTCAGGCTGATTATGTAGAAAACTAAATTGAAACACAAATTTAGATAATACCCATCCTTCTTTTAGACATTCTTTTAGAACTTGGGCTGTCTTAAAGCGCAACAGTGTGGTCTATCTTGCCTGTGTATTCACCGCTCCCTTCCGCTCTGTTCAGAGAACAGAAATTAAAATCTGTAAAGGACCACAGGTCTTGAAAAACCACAGGGAGTGAACGGAGCCACGAAACGGTTCAGCAGCAAAACATCTGTCCCAGCGCTGCAAACTCACAACCACCCCAAATTTCATTACTAGCCTTCACATTCTGAGTTCATCAATCCATCCTAGATCCACACCTCTGACTGAGGCAGACAAAGAAGCCAAATATAATACTTCCCCCACACCATCCAGTTTGGAATGTTGTTAAAATATTGATGAGTTTCGAAGGCGGCGTGTCAAACAGAGATATGACAGGGCCACCTCTGAAAGCCAAACTTGACAGAGGTTCCTCTGGAAGGAAAGAAGGGCCAAAGACAGATACTCACTGTGCACATCTCCTTTCTGAAGCCATCTGGAAACATCAAATGCATGATTTCACAGGTGAACTATTCATTTTACTTTTCCCCTCTCCATAAAAGGACATTTCTGGGATTATAAAGGTCTATCTACTGACCTAACCTGAGGATAGCAAATAATAATAATAATAATAATAATAATAATAATAATAATAATAATAAAAGATACAACAGTGCATTCCATTGTTTCTCCAGTACACACACATACACACACACCCCACACATACACACTTAGTTGGCAAAAAAAAAAATTAGCCTATTGACAAAAAAAGAAAAATATATCTCCCTGGGAAAATTCTACCTCTGTAAGGATAATGGTCGGGCATTTCTTTCTACCTTGCTATTCCTTAAACACAGCCTGTCAAATATTTTGCTCCTCTAGTTGCAATTACCACAGGAATGGCACAGAAAAAGCTTTGCACAGCCGTGGAATCTTGGCTGGATCCACTCTAAAAGGAGTCAGATATCCCCCCACTTTCCCAGGAAGGCTTATGACAAGGACCTATATGTATTCTTGTGAGGTTGTCATGGCTAAGAAAGAAAATATCTATAAGCAATTGAATCTGCTAGGCTTAGAAACGTATTTGTAATTAACACAAGATTGTCGGTCACTCATATTTGGAGGGGAAAGAGAGGGGAGAGAACAATCACAAGGCAGAAAACACAAAACAGACCGACAGAATGCTCCCCTTTAAGAGGGGGGGCGTTCTGCGCCTCTGCTGTGTCCAGGGGTTCAGACAGCCGCCACCACCGGGCTCAAATCAAAGGACCGAGGAGCTGACATAACATCTTCCTGTGGGCTGTAAGGTCACTGAGGTGAGTGCCCAGAGTGGTTGGTACCTGGGGGAAATCTGACTAACTGGGCCAAGAAGGTACTCTCTCCAGCATCCGGGCCTCAGCTTATCAATCACCAAGTGTTAGTTCAAAACCAACTCCCCCACTTCTACCTGGCTGTTAAAGAGAACCCCTAAGGGTTCTCACAGCATGTCCCCAACAGCCCATCACTGACCCACATCCAAGCTTAGTCCAGGAGACTTGGGAAGCCCCAGGTTTTCTGGTTAGGACTCACATCACCCAAGACAGTCCAGGTGTGCTTTTAAGGGCAATGAGAATCTCTCTCTTGGGAACAGCTGCCTCCCCCATTCCCAATGCAGCTTACCCATCTTCCCAGGCTAAATGCTTCAGAGAGCCCTATCTTTGGATTGTTCTGTCCAGAAGCTTCCTCTAAAATGCAAATATTAAGGCAAAATCTAAAAATACAGGGTCTGTCCAGAAAAAGTCCATCCACTGTTAATATAATGAGAATGGCTTGCATGACATCAACATAACCTGGCAGCCAAGGAGAGTGGTCTGGAATGCGCATGCGTGAACAATGACGATTTCACTGTACTAGTCAGTGGGGGCAGTAGATGCCAATGAGTGGGCATGTGTACTGTGGAGCCATCGCATTCAAAATGACTGAGTGATTAGAGCAATGAATCTGCATCAAATTCTGCATTAAGCTTGAATATTCCTCTGCAGAAACTATTCGGGTGATTCAGAAGGCCACAGCTATGGGCAACTGGTGATTGGCAGCTTCAACACAACAATGCACCCACTCACACATCACATCTCAGGAAGAGTTGGGAAAACATCAAATTACCCAGGTGACTCAGCCACAACAGCCCAGATTTGGCACCCTGCAAATTCTGGCTTTTCCCAAAACTAAAGTCACCTTTGAAAGGAAAGAGATTTCAGGGTGAAGGATGAATGGTGGGAGGAGGGGGTGGGTGGGGTGGGGGAAAGTGGTGGCAGGGAAATGGAGACAACTGTACTTGAACAACAGCTTTTAAAAAATAATAAAAGAAAAGAAAGAAAGAGAAAGAAAAGAAAGAAAGAAAGAAAGAAAGAAAGGAAGGAAGGAAGGAAGGAAGGAAGGAAGGAAGGAAGGAAGGAAGGAAGGAAGGAAGGAAGGAAAAAGATTTCAGACCATCGATGAGATTCAGGAAAATATTGCGGGGTAGCTGATGGTGACTGGGAGAATTGTGTGAGGTCCCAAGGTGCCTACTTTGATGGGGACTGAGACATCACTGTCCCATACACAATGTTTCTTGTATCTTGTATCTTCTTCAGTAAATGTCTGTATTTTTCGTATTACATGGCTGGACACTTTCTGGAAAGACCTCATATGTTTTAGCCTATGCCAGCTCTCTGAGGAAATGGGAGGCTGGGGGACAGGGAAGCAGGAAAGCTGCCCAGGGAGAGGCAGTCTAAGTGGGGGACCCAGGAGAGGAGGGAGTCCCGAGGTGCTGAAGGAGAGGATTCAGCTGAAAAGTGATCAAAAGAAACTCAGTAAGCATGAGAATTAGGTCAGACAAGAAAGGCCACAGTTCTCCCCATCTCTTCATTTTAGGGCCTGAGTAAAGTCCAGAAGGACCTGGAATAGGTACGGCGAGCTCTTTAGGAGATTTTTCATTTTCCCACACCTGGTCACATTTTCAACAGCCCAGGGGCCAAATCTGGTCCACCACCCACTTTGTATGGGTGAGCTAAAAATTGTTTTTACTTTTTGGGTATTAGAGTTTTTATTTCCTTATTTTTTATTTTTTATTGTTGTTTAATTATAGTTATCCCCATTTTCCCCTCATTACTCTTCCCCGCCCTGCCCACCCCCCACCTCCCACATTCAATCCTCCCCCCTGTTGGCTTTGTCCATGGTCCTTGACGACCCTTCCCCTTCTTTCCCCCATTACCCACCTCCCCCTGACCCTCTGGTCACTGTCAGTTTGTTCTTTATTTCCATGTCTCTGGTTCTATTTTGCTCGCCTGTTTGTTTTGTTGATTAGGTTCCAGTTATAGGTGAGATCATATGGTATTTGTCTTTCAACTCCTGGCTTATTTCACTTAGCGTAATACTCTCCAGATCCATGTTTTTACCTTTTTTAATGGTGGGGATAAAATCAAAAGAGAAATAATACTTCATGACAAATAAAAAGTATACAAAATTTAAATTTCACTACTTACAAATAAAGTTTTATTGGAACACAGTAACACTTATTTGTTTACATATTGTCTATGGCTTCTTCCTGAGGCTTTTGGATCCCTGATGCAGATAGTGATTAAAAGCATGTGCTCTGTAGCCAGTGGTCTGGGTGGACGCAGGGGTATTTACTAACTTCTTAGGCAAGTCACTTAATTCCCTGATCTGTGAAATGGGGACAAATCCTTGTAGACTGTGGGTAAGAACTAAACTAAGAGCCTTGCACAGGGTCAGGTCATAGTAAGCATTCAATAAATGTTAGCTATTAAGTTTTAATGTGATTAGACACTGGCACATAATATTATTCTTCCACACCTCCCTATCCTCCATTCCAAGCTGGAATACATCTTGTACTTGAACAAGACTCTGGAGAGTACCCGCCTTCAGGGTGGCCGACACTACCAAAAGATTTCAGGAAAAACAACAGCATAACAAGCATTGACAATCATTTCACACCAACCTCCAATCCCTTGAAATTCAACCTTCTATTTACTTCCCATGACTAGAGTAAAAGCAAATAAATCCTATAACCCCTTTAACAGAAAAAGTTAATCAAGGCATAGAAGGGATATGACTCACAAATAATTCTGACAGTGTTACACTGACGCAGGCAACATAACTAAAATGAGTCACTGCTCAAAGAGACTTTCTTTCACTGGGGCCAAAGCAACCAGCTGGAAGTTGGCTACCCTGGGGTAGAAGCTCCTGTGCTTTAATTCCAGAATTTCCAGTTTTTAAAGATACTCATTAGTGTCATTTGAGGTGTGTATGAGGGATTAAGTTAGAGAATAAACATTGGAGGAACAAACTCAGAGTATCTTGAGGGTACAAGGACATGGAAGAATTGTTAAGAGGTGAGATTAAAAGAGGGTCAGCTCCCAATACAGGCCGCTGCGTGATACTGCCCTCAGCCAGAGGCTGACCTCCTAGGAGCCACCAAGCTGCAACCTTGGGGAAACGCAGGCTCATGGCCGTTACTGTCCATAGTTGCAGCCTGTGGGTTAAAACAAGAGAGCAAGGGACAGAATTCTAAGCACCTGGGTCAGGTAACAAACTAATCATAGCTCCCATTTCAGGAATTTTTACAATAAATGTGCCCAGCAGTCTGCTGAGTGTTTTGTACACATTATCATATTTAAACCACCCAATCCAGCCAGGCAGGCCTCCATTTTACAGATGAGAAAACTGAGGATTAGGAAAACCAAACAACTTTCTAGATATCCCAGCACTAGCAAGCAACAGAACTGGGATTTTTTAAATCTAAACTTTTTGACTTAGCAACACATGCATATGTAACTAAATTCAAAAGGTGTGCAGTGAAAAGTTAGCAAGTCTCCTTTCTTCTATCCCCCCATGGAGGAGGTTGCTACTGCTAGTTTCTTTGGTATTCGTCCAAAGAAATTTCAGGCGTGAACAAATTGTGTGCACGCATTCTTTCACTCACAAGTGGTAGCAGAATAAACACACTAATGGCCCTATAGCTTGTTCCCCACCCCAACCCTTAATACTAGTTTTAGAGTTCTGTATCAGTCGATGTAAAGTGGAGACTTGAACCAGACCACCCAGCACCTGATCTGCGCTAATGACCACGTTGCCACATCACCAGCGGGTACCAGTGAGGAGGAAAGCAGAAGGCCTGGGTGCCAACCTCAGAGTCTGGGCTTGTAGGGGTAATTCTCTCTGAGCAGTTGCTGTGTGAGGGGCATGGTGTTAAATCCAAAGAGGGCCAGGCCTAGTCTCCCCACCATTCACTTAGAGTTACGATGTACCTAGTTACTATCAATCATGCCGGCAGGGTATTACCCAGCACAGACAGAAAACGTCAGTGGGGCTCCGGGGGAGAAGTCTTGGAAGGTGACAACCACTCAGAAAGAAATGGAGGAAGCCCAGATGGGCTTGAAATGAAGAGAGGGTCAGCCCCTAATTCAGGTGGCTAGGTCATCCTGTCCTCAAACTGACCTTCTAGCTGAGCTTCTAGGAGTCACACTGCAACAGAAGTGGCAAATGAAGGCTGACAGCTATTACTTTCCATGCTTCCAGAGAGCAAGGGGTGGAATGCTAAGTACCTGGAAAGGGAATGACCGAGGACAGCAGAGGCCACGGCTGGGAGGCGGTTTGGAGGCCCCTGGGGAAGGTGCAGCCAGGGCAAGTGGACCAGCTTTGTAGCCACGGCGCGACCACATGTTATTGGCTGGGGGATGCATTGCAAGAACTTTGCCATTGATAGTGGAAAGTTGTCAGCTTTGCGTCCACTTTGAAGACACTAAGTGGCTCCCAACTGCAGCAATTTTCAGAGGGTTTATGCCCTGCCCAGCCCCCAGGACAGGGGCTGAGGGTAGAAATCATTCCCCAAGCTTTTCAAATCTTCCCAAGGCAGAGAACCCCCACCTTGCCCCAAATATCCTGAAGGTGCTTCAGGAGGAGAGTGGCATACTTTTAAAATAATTCCCAAAAGGCCCCGCATAGCAACAGTGATCCTGAGAAAGAAGAACAAAGTTGGAGGAATCACACTACCTAATATCAAACTGTACTATAAGGCTGTAGTAACCAAAATACCATGGTACCAGCATAAAAACAGACACATAGATCAATGGAACAGAACAGATCCCAGAAATAAACCCACACCTTTATCATCAATTAATATTTGACAGAGGAAACAAATGGGCTTCCTCTGTCAAATAATGGGCTAAAGACAGTTTATTCAGTAAATAGTGTTGGGAAAATTGGACAGATACGTGCAGAAAAAATGAAACTAGACCACCTTCTTACACCACACACAAGAATAAATTCAAAATGGATCAAAGACTTAAATGTTAGACCCAAAACCATAAATTCCTAGAAGAAAACATAGGCAGCAAAATCTCAGCTATTGCTCATAACAATATTTTATCAGATATATCTCCCCAGGCAAGGGGAAACAAAAGAAAAAATAAACAAATGGGACTACATCAAACTAAAAAGGTTTTGCACAGCAAAGGAAATCACCAACAAAATAAAAAGACAACCCACAGAATGGGAGAACATATTCACTGTTACATCTAATAAGGGATTAATATCCAAAATTTATAAAGAACTTATACATATGTCTCTTCCTCTCCCATAATATTTGGGGAACAAGATCAAATTTCCTCTATTCACCTTAAATTATAAAAGGGCGGTGACATTAACGAGGTCAGGGAGTTCCTCAGAGGCCCTTTCTTCAATAGCAGCAGGGAAAATGACTGACAGTCACAGAACAAGCTAGTGTAGCGAGTGTCAGATGAGGACAAGGAAATCGCATTTCCCAGCCTCATTTTACAGCAGAGGAACTAAATGTCAGATATGGTGAAATATTTGCTCAAGGATGGAGTCAAGACTTGAATTCAAAGCCTCTTTGATGACTATATTTGACTATACTGTTTATTCCAGATATGAATGACTGATTGGTCACATATGTAAAAAGAAACAAAGCTAAAACCAGCATCTATAGTAGAGTTTGTACCTGGAACGTGGTACGCACTCAAAAATATTTGTCAAATGGATTACCGTCTTGTTTAAAAGATACATAATGTTGGGTCAGATGGCTGTGAAGGGCCCAGGTCTAGTGCTTGAAGGGCTTCCCTATGAAACAGGGCTGATCATCAAATGATCTGTATGGATCCCTTGTAACAATAGCTGACACTTAGTGAACACTTCCTGGGTGCTAGGCACTTGCTTTACATACAAAACTTAATCTTTACAACAATCCTATGAAGCAGGAATTGTCATTAGCATCACTTCACAAAGGAGGAAGCTGAGACACAAAGAGGTGAAATAACACTGGCCCTTACTTCACGGAACTTACTAGAAAAATTCAAGAGCAAGTGTATTCTAACTGATGGCTGTTGGATGGGATTTCTTAGTGTGAAAGGAATTTAGAATTGTTAGAGCACTAGGCATTCGCTGCACAGGAAAAGTCGTTCCAGGCTGCAGAACTGGAGGTGGGATTGAGCTGCCTCTTAAAACACAGGCAAGGCTGAGAGATGGGAGAGGGAGGCAGGAGGGATAAAGGAAACAGCATAAACAAAGGCATGGGGGCCAGAATAAAGAAGATACGCCCAGGAGCCTTCCTGCCCGGAATAGAGACCGTGCCTCCAGAATTAGAGAAAAGTAAATTTGGATATTATGGGGTGGAGTCAGGGTGGTTAGGACTTAGACCCAGGTGGGGGAGTTCGGCTGATTATTTAAGAAGCCTATCTAGTTTCTTGACTAGGAAATAGCCCAACAAGAGCATTAGCATAAAGGGTATTAGTTTAGCAGAGGGCTGTAAGAAAAAAAGAGAGAGCAGCAGCTTGAAGGTCTGGGGACCTGCATTCATCCAGGCCTAGAGGCAGCAGAAGGGAGAAAAGAAGGCACAGCTGTGAGACAATACTTATTTAAGAACAGGTAGTCCTGCGGAGTCCTCCTGCAGGCCAGGCCCGTGAGCTCATCCTGCTGCTGCACCGTCACAGCAGCTCTGGGAGGGAGTGTCATTGTCCCCATTCTAAAGAAGAGAAAGCCGAGGCCCTGACTCCAGAGCCTGTGCTCGTGGTGAAATGAACAGACTCTGGCAACAAATCATCGCCCTGAACATCTTACCAGGAATGGCTCCTTTGACTAAATTCAAAGCCACTTGAGGGCAGCGAGGCAGCTGGAGTTGATGAATTCTGTTTGGGGTTCATCGAGTCTGATCTAACAGTGCATTTGTGCAGGGAGTTGAAAATACCAGATGAAGAACAGAGCTCATCTCTGAGCTTGGATGCAAACTTAAAGATGGAGGCTGGGGCTAGGGGGTCCTGGGAGCCCTTCTCGAGCACACTTGACCTTGGCATCCAAAAATCTCATGTAGCCCTGGCTGGTGTGGCTCAGTGGATCAAGTGCTGCCCTCAAACCAAAGGGTCAGGAGTTAGATTCCTGGCAAGGGCATATGCCTGGGTTGTGGGCCAGGTTCCCTAGTAGGGGGCGTGCAAGAAGCAACTGGACGTTGATGTTTCTCCTTCCCCACTCACTAAAAATAAAAAAAAAATTAAGTCTCATTTAACCCACATAACAGTCCTAGAAGTAGACAATGCTTATTCCTTTTGCAAGGTAACACACCGAGAGTCAAGAAGCAAGCTGGTGGAGAAGCTGGATTAGACCCCAGCTGAACACCTGCTATTCACAAGCTGCACAGGTGAGTATGTCTGCTGGCGAGACTAGGCATAAACCACCCTTCCCACAGAACTACTCCCTCCGGGCCTTTCACTGCAGGCTGCGGATTCGAAGGAGTCAGAAAACAGAGTGGAAGCCTGCCTTTTGTGAAAGAATTCTGGCTTTCCGATCCAGGTGTAGCGAAGAGAAAGCCTTACCAAAGCATCAGAGCTCAGTAACTTCTATGTGCAGGTTTTCTTCTCTTTTACTGAACATTTTTATTCCATGATTACACCACCACTGTTTTTGAAAGGAGACTTCATAGACAGTGACAGGTTTGTCTCGGTATTGCAAATATTACAACTTCAGGGGCCTTTGAGCATCTGGAAAGGTAAGTCTGCCAACCGGCCAGCAGATGTCTCTGTTTTTCCTAAATGAATTGTGCTCCCTCTGTTTTCAGCCACCACATTTCAGATCCGATTAAAGAAAACCCTTTCTCAACTCGTCCCCAGAGATCCCCAGATGCTTTTGTCTAAGAGCAAAGAATATCCTTCCTCCTTAATTTTTAAGTGGAAAAATATAATGAGATTTTCTATATCTACTTAAAAATCAGCATTCAAGTCTCATATACCTGTTTCTAGTAAGTCTTATAAAACAAAGTCTCTACTAAAGAATATACTACTCTCAGCTTTAGTCCTTACTAGAAATCCTACTCATTGTCAGATTTTGCTAAATTGGCAGAAGTAGCCCAAGGATAAAAGTTTAAATTCTGGGCATTCGAAGCTTCTGAATGGACGACCTTTTGTTCATAATAAGCCCATCTTGAGCAGAGACAGTACACTCTCTTTTGGAAGTCACGGTGATGGAAGAGATGCTGGAAAAGAGTTTAACCCAAACACACAGACGGTGGAAGGGTGGTTACTAGAGGGAAAGTGAGCGAGGAAGAGGATGAAGAGGGTAAAGGGGTCAAATCTATGGGGACAGAGGGGGAGTAGGCTTTGAGTGGTGAGCACACAGTGCAATCGACAGATGGTGAATTGCAGAACTGTACACTTGCAACTTACACAATGTTATTAATCAAAGTCATTCCAATAACCTTAATTTTAAAAACTGGATTAGTTAAAAATATTTTTAAAAGAGTGTAACTTTATGATAGAAAAAAATGTAATTTTATATTTACAATATTCCCAAGGTATAATCCAAAGGTTCTATTACTCTTTCTTCCTGCTATGCCTTTTCCCCTCAAGAAATCAGAATTTTCAAATTAAGTAAAAAATTGTAGTTACCACCTGCCGATATTTTTGTCCTGAAATAAATGGGGGTCCCTCCTTCAGTAAATCCATGTGGGCCTTGAGAAATGGCTTCCCCGGGACAAAGCCAGCCAGTCCTGCAGGAACTCTCTCCAGTAAGCACACCCCTCATGAGACAGAGAAACCCTCTCACCCAGGACCACTGAAGGTCAAGGGCCAAAAACTCGAAACCCAGGCAGACTGTTCACATCAAGATTCAGGTTTCTATAGTGACATAGTCGTACATCCTGACAACTAAGCCAAACTCACCGATCCCTCTTTCATCACTGAAAAGCACACATGCACATAAAAAGAAGCCCTTTGGGAATAGACTGGCCCTCATGGAAAT
Source organism: Trachops cirrhosus (assembly GCA_028533065.1). NCBI lineage: Eukaryota > Metazoa > Chordata > Mammalia > Chiroptera > Phyllostomidae > Trachops > Trachops cirrhosus. Next base: position 11,758,728 of record CM052549.1, on the reverse strand, counting down.
AAAGCCTCAAAAACTTCCAATAATTATTCAGAAGATCTCAGAATTCCACTTAAAATTCTGATCCAGTTCAACAAGTCAACATAAATTGAAAAGCATATTTTAAGATGAAAGGCCCATCAGGAGTCTCAGCCCAAGCACAGCTCTGGTCTTTTCCCAGCAGAATCTTGGCCTGAGCCTCCCATGACTTACCTCTCCTGTGTGTGGAAGAGAGAGTCACTCTTGTGTGCGGCATTGATCCAATTATCCTATGCTAAGCATGTCTAGCTTTCACTTTCTCAGTGTGCCCCATTTTCCTTTGTATTCAAGGTTAGCGCCGCACACCCCTGTCCTAGCTCAGGCTCTACTAATGAATGGCCAGAATTTACTGCCATGCTGGATGACAGGCCAGCCTTGCGCTAGGTACCTCCTTTCGTGGAAATAACAATGAGAATGTGTCAATCAGCTGGTATTATGCCACCAATGGCATCTTACTATCACCTCCCCTTTTTTATTTTTAGCTGTGATATGACAGGTGAATACCACCCATCTATTTTGAATGCTGTTCCCCTTATTGAAGATTTTAGGGGAATTTAGAGCTGGTAAAAAAGAGTGTTAGCAATTGAGAGAGCCACAGCTCATGCCGTAGAGCTGGTCACAATGTTAGGACAGGCCTAAAATGACTTGGCATGGCAGACCCCCTTGTCTATACTGTTCAGGAGGGGGGAGGGCGATTGGGGGAGGGTGGAAGGCCTAGTAGCTCTGTAGCTATTGTATAAAAGGAAAAAGCTTCTCCACGGGAAACTTGGCTTGTAGCCAAAGGGAAAACAGTTGGGAGACCTAGCAGGGAGGAGCCTGGGGGGAGGATGAGGTCTCACTGGTCCAGGGGCCAGTGAGACCTCCTGAGAGCTGCCACCTACAGCCATGTGACCTTCAACAAGCCACTAAAACCCTTAGACTTCCATATTTTCATCTCAGAAATGGGAATAACAAAAGCCATCTTGCAGGTATAATGGGGACACTTTTCTGCAAGTAGTACATGGATACTTTCTTAGTAAATGTTTTAATGAAGTATAACATATTTATAGAAAAGTAGCACAAACTATCAACTCAGTGAGTTTTCACAAAGCAAACACACCAGATCAAGAGACAACATAACCAACACCTTACTTACTTCCAAGAATAACCACTATTTTAACATTTAACACCATGGACTAGCTTTGCCTGATTGTGAACTTCTTTTTTTTAAATATATTGTATTGATTCTGCTATTACACTTGTCCCAATTTTTCCCCCTTTACCCCCCTCCACCCAGTACCCTCCTTCCCTCCAGCAAATCTCTACCCTTAGTTCATGTCCATGCTCATGCATTTAAGTTCTTTGGCTTCTCCATTTCCTATACTATTCTTAACATCCCCATCTATTTTGTACCTACCAATTATGCCTTTTAATCCCCCCTGTACCTTTTACCCTATTTTCCCTCTTACCCCTCCCAGCCGATAACCCTCCAAATGCTCACCATGTCTATGAATCTGTTCCTGTTCTTGTTGTTTGCTGAGTTTCTTTTTGTTTGTTTTTTTAGATTGAGTTGTTGATAGTTGTGAGTTTGTTGTCATTTTACTGTTCATAGTTTCGATCTTCTTCTTTTTCTTAAATAAGTCCCTTTAACATTTCATGTAATAAAGACTTTGTGATGATGGATTCCTTTAGCTTTACCTTGTCTGGGAAGCACTTTTTCTGCCCTTCCATTCTAAATGATGCTTTGCTGGACAGAGTAATCTTGGGTGTAGATCCTTGCTTTTCATCACTTTGATTACCTCTTGCCAGTCCCTTCTTGCCTGCAAAGTTTCTTTTGAGAAATCAGCTGATAGTCTTATGGAACTCCTTGGTAGGTGACTGTCTCCTTTTCTCTTGCTGCTTTTAAGGTTCTCTCTTTATCTTTAACCTTTGGCATTTTAATTACAATGTGTCTTGGTGTGGTCCTCTTTAGGACTTGTCCCAACTTGTTTGGGACTCTCTGTGCCTCCTGGTCTTGTGTGTCTGTTTCCTTCCCCAATAAGGGGAGTTTTCTTTCATTATTTTTTCAAGTAAGTTTTCAAATTCTTGCTCTTCCTCTTCTCCTTCTGGCATTCCTATGATTCAGATGTTAACACTTTTGAAGATGTCCCAGAGCCTTCTTATACTCTCCTCACTTTTTTGAATTCTTGTTTCTTCATTCTGTTCTAGTTGAATGTAATTGCTTCCTTATGTTCCAAATTGTTGATTTGAATCGGGGCTTCCTACCCTTCACTGTTGGTTCCCAGTGGATTTTTCTTTATTTCACTTAGTGTAGCCTTCATTTCTTCCCTTGTGTTTTTTCACATTCAATGAGTTCTTTGAGTATCCTTATCACCAGTGTTTTGAACTCTGCATCGGATAGGTTGGTTATCTCTGTTTCACTTAGTTCTTTTTCTGGGGTTTTGTTGTGTTCTTTCATTTGGGCCATGTTTCTTTGTCTACCCAACTTGGCAGCCTCCCTGTAATTGTTTTGGTGTATTAGGTAGAGCTGCTTTGACTCCCTGTCTTAGTGCACCTATTATGTTGTAAGGGGCAGAGCCTTAGGTATTTGCCAGGGTGGGGCAACCAGCTTCACCACTTTGTGGTGCTGTGGTGGCTGGTGGGGGGGGTTGGAGAGGGGATAATGCTACTGCCTGGAGTCACTTCACTCACTTCCCATATGTGACTGGAGCCCTTCTAGCTGCTGCCCTGCTGCTGAATCCCAGAGTGGGTGAGTTTGCATACATTCTAGGACCATGCAGGCCCTTTAAATGGACTCTCCTGAGAGACCGGCAGTTTCTTCCACTGCCTCTACCTCCACTGGTTTTTACAGCCAACACTTGTGAGGCCTTATCTTCCAGGTGCTAGAACCCTGGGCTGCGCAGTCTGGCCTGGGGCTTGGATCGCTTGTTCCTAAGGTGTCCCTCCCGATTTTCATCCACCACACACGAATGTCAGACTGATGCTGCCACTGCCACTGCCACTGCCACTGCCTCTGCCACTGCCTTTTGGTGCCACACCACGTCCGTTCACCCCAGCTCCCCAGCTCCACCCTTCCTACCTGTCTGGATGAATGTGGCTTTTTAAATCCTTGGTTGTCGGACTTCCATACAGTTCAATTTTCTGGTAGTTCTGGGTGTTTTTTGCTTTGAGATCAGTTGTGATTCTTCTTGTGGTTGTGGGAGGAGGCGAAGCGTGTCTGCCTACGCCTCCATCTTGACCGTGAGTCTGATTATGAACCTCTAAATGGAATCTACAGGATGTACTCGTTTTTTTCACTCAGGGTGATATTTCTCTGAGAAATATTCCTGTTGTGACAAGCAGTAGATTGTTCCTCCTCACTTTGAATAATGTTTCATTGTGTAAATATATCACAGTGTTTTTTTAAATCCAGTTAAATCATAGTCCCTTGCAGTCTACTTCCTCCAAGGCCAAGCCAGGTGGCTTTTTTTTTTTTAAATAACAGCTTTATGAAGAAGTAATTCACATACCACACAATTCATCCATCTAATGAGTACAATTCAAGGGCTTTGAGTATATTCACAGAGTTGTACCATAATTACCACAATCTTAGAACATTTGCAACACCCCCAAAAAGCAACACATACCACCCTGTAGCTGTCACTGCCTACCCCCCACCTACCACCATCCACCCTCAGCCCTCAGCAACTGCCTGTCTACCTTCTCTCTATAGATTTGCCTTTTCCAGACATTTCACTGTTGATTTATACTGTAGAAAACATGGCAGGAAATGCCTATAACACAAGCCAGCAAGCAACTTTGAATTTAAAATTTGTCTTATTTTTATGTTCATGAATAAGACAATGTTCATGAAAGTCAGATATGGTTAAGAGATGAAAATTTGTAAACTCCTTCAGCTCCCACTTAATATATCAAGAGAGATGAAGGGGAAAGGAGTGACAGAGGACGGAAGATAGGCAGTCAGTTCCGCGCCCCAAAATCCCCCTTCTCTGGGCTCAGATTGCAAAGCGGGGAGGTGGCTCTGCGAAAGGGGCATTGAGAGGAAGACAGCATGGCATCCCCCCCTCTCCCTGTTAATGGACGGTGTCCTCAGGCCACCGTCCCCGGTGTGCGTGCACATCAGAATAAACGTAAGGTGCAGCCCGCCTAGCCTGACACTCGCTTCCCCAGCTGCCTGTTACCCTGTAGCTTAGACAGTACACAGCAGTTCTCAGATGTCCCCAAGGGGGTGACATAGAAGGGAGTTGAGGGTCTGGCTAAGGAACAGGCGTATGTGTCACCACAGCAGGGGTGAGGAGGCTCTGTAGCTGTGGGTCAGTGGACCGACGCTAAAAGTGTCACAGCCAAAATTTCAGGAGGATCCATAGTACTCCCCAAAAGAGGCAAGGTTTGCTCAGCAGAGAAAGTCACTGTGCCCTGAGAGAAGTGAGGTTTAAACACTGGGACCTGGCAGAATGGGGTATGGAGATGGACCAACCACAGCTCACTGGACATCAACCAGCTCGCATCCAAGGGTCAACACCAGGCCGTGGCCATGAGGTTTCATAGGCCATGCGTCCCCTACAGGGATGGCATTTTGGAGATTTCTTGGGGTAAAATGGAACTCAGAAAGTCTGACCATTTTATCCAATAGATATGAGATTTACCCCAAAAAGATGGTTTCATTTACTGAATCAGACTAAGTTTGGACTTAAATATAGAAGTTTTTATATACTTAGTGGAATGAGGATAAAGAAGATCAGATCAGTTATAAAGAAAGATACTACGTGTCCTTGCATATATGAGTATCTTGGTGTGAGTGGATTTGCAACCCTGATATAAAAGATGTTTTAGGAATTAAAGCGTTGAAAATGCCGGACACATAGGCACTCATTAAAAGTAGATAATACTATTAGTGTTATTATTTCACCAGCCTCATCATTGTTATCACTGTAATAATTCACATAGTGCAAAGCAATTCTGCTCTCTTGGGCATATTAGGAAAGTACCTCCCAACATATTTTTGAGAGTCTGCATTTGTTCCCCTTCAAGAAATAATTAGTGACAGCTGTACTAATCCTACAATCTCCCCTAGGCCCTGCCTTCACCCATGACCCTTCCTTTTTCCTCTGTCTTCTTCCATCCCTTTATCTAACTCCTCAGCCCAAAGCACATGGGCTACTTCTTTTTTGGGGAAACGTGGTCTTCACTCAGTTAAAGAAAGAAACCAGAGGGCCTCCAAGAAAGGAGAACTAGGTAGAGGGCGGGGTGTGTGTGATTACCAAGGCTTCCCAAACTTCAGCAGAAAAGACAAAATGATGGTTACTTATGAGCATTGTTAAGAACAGAAATCCAAAAAATAATGATTGGCATTAAATTGAGCCTAATACATATTTGCTTAAATAAATCATTGCATACATAATCTGAATTATCAGAACTTCCTTCCCACTTCTGTCAATGAGCATCATGAATTTGTAATCAAATTCCTTTTCTTTTGCCTGAACTTTGAAGTCACCAAATTTTTATTCCCCAACCTACCTCACCCCCAACTCTTGCTGAGATGCAATATTGTTTGCCTTGGCAGATCTAAATTTTCTCTATTTGTTCTATTTCTTGCTTATAATGCTCTTTAAGACACTTAAATGTCCTGTGCCCAGGGTTGCCATATTCTCAGGATTTTCCACTACAACCCCAGTGTTGAATCTCTCCTCCATCATTTCTGTAAACGCATTCATATTTTTTCACACAGTTGAACCTCAATTTTTGGTTCTGAAAATATGGTCCATATTTCTTTCTTTGACCATTCCCAGAGAGGCCAGAGCAATTTTCCTATATCCCAAGTAGAAAGAGAAGGGGAATGTTGAGGAGCAAATTTCCGGAAACTCATCCCATTCCCCTCCTGTCCCCTAGGGTGGCAGTTTAAAGGCCCACTTTGTGAACACAGCTGGGCAGAAAATCAAACCAAGAAACCAGAGCATTTACTGAGCTGTGACCCTGGAGTAGAATGAGTTACTTGGTGCTTTCGGTTGCAGACAGAGCCAGACTCAGCAGGCTGGCATCACCTCTCATTGCTGGCACCTCTGTAAGCAATGAAATCTTGCTCTGCCTCACTTTTCTTCTCCATCAAATGGGGCTAACAAGGGTGTCATGAGACATAATTGCTGTTTATTGAGAGCCTCAGCATCTTAGATGAAAGGTGTCAAAGCAGGGTAAAGCATGTCCCAGACGAGTTAACCCTTTGATGAGTGGAGCCCAAGGAAGACTCATAGAACGCATGTCACCTGAGGATTATCCTGCTTGCTGGGAAGAGCAAGGTTTCATTCTACAGAGGACTCGTGGGGACTTTTTGTTCTCATGGTCCTTGAATTTCACTTCAGGTCTGAGGTTAGAGGAAGTTCTCAAACACAGGAGAAAATCCAACTCATCAGAACCACGGGCATTCAAAGCATTCTTTCCACATAGCCATGCACAGAGTAAGTGCTCAGTAAGAAAAGTATTTACTACGTGGACCAATAAATTACTTTATTTGCTCAGGTCTGTCTTAAAGTCCATGAAACAGGTCCCAAGAACGAGGTTGGTATGACAATTTGAAATCACAAGATGAAGAATCCTATGAAATTGCATGGCATGATCAATTTGAGTTCTAGAAAATGTTCACGCTCCATTAAGAATAATTTAGACAGCCACACACTTTTACCCTTGTGCTGAAGGCTGAGCATGCAGACAACAGCAAAACAATACATGGTTCAAATCACTTGTATTTTTTGAGTCGAGAGGGACTCTAAAGTAATCTGACAGATTTTTAAACAATAACATCAAAACTTTCCCGTTCTCATGAGTGCAAACCTGAGGAGGCTACCCTAACTCCAACAATGATATCATCGCTCGAAGCACTTAAAACTCCTTTTTAGAACCTTTATACAGAGCCCAAGGCCTATTCTTTTTAATATCTGTTACAGTGGCAAATCTCCATATTTGGAGGGTAAATTTGATTCATTTCAACAGCTAAAACACAGTAGGAGCAGATGGGTAATTGAGTATTCTAGGTTACAAACCAAAAAGGGAACATGATGACGATGTGATGAGAATGAATTTTCTTATATAGCTGACAGACTGGCTCCAAAAGCAAATCCGAAGAAACAGTCCCAGAAACAACTTTTGACGGTTGATTTGTAACTCTACTCTCTCCCCGAAAAGGAACAAAACCAGCACGAACACAAGTGTCATTATACCGAACACCTGCGTGTTAGGATGTATCATTAACCACGTGCTTCAGCATAACGGGTCCTCCTTTGCCCTTCACAACTGCCCCCATCCTGAGTCTGAGTAAGGACCCATGATAATATGGTACAGCCTCAAAAAACAGCTATAAAATACAATCTTGAGACCATTTTTTGTAGTGTTCTACAGTTACTAAAAAATATTGTTAAATATCCAGTATTGAAAATGTATCAAAAGTCCTCAATTTTGGTAAGTCTCCCTAGCAATTAAGGAAGTCTCCCCAAATCCACAAGGGCCTCAAGATTTAGAGGCGAAGGTGCCAACTCAGAATCAGGAGCAGGGAAATGAACTTCCAGCAAGGCGATGGATGTGAGTGAAACTTCCTCATCCTGTGTAAGGGCTGCTAAACCAACAGAACACAAGGGGAAAATAGGAAGTTAAGGACCACAAGAAACGTAAAATCCTAATTCCAAACCAAATATCTTTGCTATTATCCTTGGCATCATCATTCCTTACTATTTCTTACCTCCAATTGTCTCCTTCCAGAAACAATCATTGCATCAGAATACAGTTGTCCCTGCTTATCCAGTTTTACTTCCCATGGTTTCAAATACCTGTGGTCAACAGCGGTATGAAAATATTTAATGGAAAAATTCCAGAAATAAACCGTTATTGTTTTAAATGCCCTACCATTCTGAGCATCATGACAAACTCTCGAGATATCCTGCACCTTCCCAACTGGAACCCGCGTGAATAATCCCTTCCTCCAGCCTCTCCACCCGGTAGATGGTCCTCCATAAGGCACTTAGTAGCCCTCTTGGTTATCAGATGGACTGCACTGGCAATGCGGTTACATAGCACTTGTGTTCAAGTAAGCCTTATTTTATTTAGTAATGACCCAAAGAGCAAGAGTAGGGGTGCTGGCAATTCGGAAATGCCAAGAGAAGCTGAAAGTAATTCCTTTAACTGGAAAGTGTGTGTATGTATAGGGAGACACACAGTACAGTCATGATGACCTTTCGGTGGTTTCAGCCAACCACGAACAACATATGCAAAAGTGTTTCCGTAAGATTATAATGAAGCCGAAAATTCCCTGTCGCCTAGTGATGTCACAGCCACTTTAAGTTGTAGTGCAATGCAGCTTACGTTTGTGGTGATGCTGGCATAAACAAACCCACTGCACTGCCAGTCTATCAAAGTACAGCCATCCCATTATGCACAGCACATACTGCTTGATAGTGGTAGCACATGACCCAGTCACTGGTTTATGGATTACTAAACTATACTTTTTATTATTACCTTAGAATGTACTCTTTCTACTTATTAAAAAAAGTTTCCTGTAAAATAGTATGTCACGTTATGCCAGCAGCAGCCTCCTACATCTCATATTTACTGAGACTTTTTTTTTAAGATTTTATTTATTTTTAGAAAGAGGGGAAGGGAGAGAGACAGAGAGGGAGAGAAACATTGATCAGTTGCCTCTCACATACCCCCAGCCAGGGACCTGACCCGCAACCCAGGCATGTGCCCTGACTGGGAATCGAACTGACAACCTTTCGGAAACTGGTGCTCAATCCACTGAGCTACACTAGCCAGGGATACTGTGACTCTTAATGCATCATTTTTCTTGTGTTTGTTTTAATCTCATGTTATTTTATAAAGTTAGTGTGGCCTAAGTGTGCAGTGTTTATAAAGTCTGCAGCAGCGTATAGCAATGTCCCAGGCCTTCACATCCACTCACCACTCACTCACTGACTCACCCAGAGCAACTCCTGGTGAGTCCTGTAAGTCCATAAGTCCTGTAGGCTCCATTCATGATACAGTCCCTATACAGGTGCACCATTTTTAATTTTTATACCATATTTTTACAGTACATTGTCTATATTTAGATATGCCAGATCAGTAATTTGCAACCGTTGGGTTGCAAGAAATTTTAAAACATGCAATACCTGATTATTTACTCAGGGGCACTGGCCTCTTTTCCCTGAGATTGTTGAATAAAAAAATGACAACAGCCAGCACAACAATTGTCGTCTAGTGTGAATAAATCAAACTGATACCTGTTTTTTGGCCAGATTGGCAAAAAATACATTTTTTGGTGTGCCGCAGAATTTTAGTAATTAAATTATGTGTGCCATGAGATGAAAAAGGTTGAAGGTCGCTGGTCTAGATAAACAAATGGGTGGTCGTCTTGCCAGTGGAAAAATGACCTCTTGAATGCCATTGCCCTTCAGCTTGGGAAAACCCAGAGAGCCCAGTAAATGCCACAACGATCTAGGCAGCAGCATCTACAGACACAAAGTCTGATACTGATGTGCGATGCTAGTTTCAGGAGAAATCTGGTTCAGCTGCTGGAGAGATGAGCACTGTAGCGGGAAAAGCAGGGGAGAGAGAGCAGAAAACAGGTATATCCTAAAATTAAGAACAGGCACACAATAACTACACATCAGCAGTGACTTCTAGGAGCACGAAACAGGACAAGTACTGCCTGCCGATTGCTAAGAAAAGGAACAAGAAGAATACTTTTTATGAATTATCACCTTACAATAGCAGGGTCTGGAAAGGCTAGCAATTTTTACATCAGGAATCACAATTAGGGAACCCTTTTGTTTTCTATATTCCCCGCAAAAGGTGTTGTGCAGGAATTTCCAAATAATCGGGGCTTCAAGTAAAAATGTCAGCATCCTGAAAGAAAAATGCCATTCCCTTTTAAATCACATTTCTTTGTTCAGGTAATTCTGGTGTTAGTTTAAAAAAATGGAATTAGAGAAATCCCAGTCTTTAGAAAATTAGGAATGATATTTCTTTTCCAAAATATGGCAACAGGTCAGAAATAAAAATGTACCATTTTACACTGAAGCCGAAACGTAAGGCTACAGCAGGAGCACAGGCAGCCAATGGGGGTGTGCGGGACCCTGGGGCCACATCCCACTTCCCACACAGGTGAGGGTAGTGTATCCAAGTAAGAGAAAGAACGTAGTCCAGTGTGCTAACAGGGGTTAGGGGTGTCCAGGCTCGCGGGGAGGGACATGGCGTGTAGACCAAGTTGAGATGCACAGCTTCAGGGAGGCAGGCAGGTGGGCCTCACTCCCCGTGCAAAACAAGGTGCTCAGAACCCCAGGAAGAGCTGGGCAGCCGGATCTCAGGAAGGGTGGACAGGCAGAAGCTGAGAACTGGCCACTCTCTTTTCTGCAGTCTGTGCTTTTTATGTTCCTTAAAACTCGGTATAAATTAAACAACTTCAAAATTAATCCAGATCTACAATACCAGCACCTAAGTTCTTTGTGGTATTTCAACATTCATCACTAGACTCCAAATTCCCAAGAAAGCAGCCAGCTCGTGTCTCCCAACAGCAGCCGCCTCCAGCCCGACGGGGCGGAACATCTCTGGGTCACTTATCCAGTCATCTGCGGCTGGGAAGGGGAGTAGAGCCCCGTGGGAGGAGCTGGGCTCCTTAGACAGCAGGGCTCAGGGCAGGCAAGTTCCCCAAACTCAAGTGACCCCTGCCGCTCCAGGAAGTCCTGGAGGAACAAAGAGACAAATACCAGCACGGATTCTGACCCAGAGGAACAATACAGGTACCCAGGGAGTAAAACTGGGGCACAAGAGGGAGGCTTAATTACAGGAAAAAGATAGCAGTCACTGAATGTGGGGCGCACGGTGAGGGGAGGGCTGGAGACACGGTTGAACAATCACCTCTCTTGCAGAGACCGGGCCCAGAGCCCCGCACGTGGTCGGAAATCAACGAAGATCCTCCGGCTGTTTAATTCATTAACTCAGCAGCTTACTTAGCTACACTGGGCCTGCTGCCCCTCCGAGGAAAACGTGGATCGGTGTGTGAGTGAGGGCAGTAGCCCTCCTGTACCAGAGTCACGTGGGAGCTTGTTCACAGTACAGATACCAGGCTCCAAAGGAGCCATGAGGCATCCCGAGCTCTGGGAGGTGGGCCAGGAGTCTGGACCCCACCAGAGGCTTCATGCTGTGGGCGTAGACCATCGTGTTCCACTGGGGAACTGTTGCATATTGGACTGTTGGCCCTGAGCTTCAGGTTAAAGTGAATGTTTCTCCAGTTGAACATAATGGAGGCACTGACAGTATTCATACAAACACATCTGGTGTGAAAATAAAGGAAACCACACTTAAAATGGAGGTGGGAAGCCCTGAAGAGGGAGCTCCAATGGACTTAAGCACTCTCGCAGTCTACGTAAACAACAAGAAGAAGGAAGATAAGAATTATTTTGACAAGGGAGGACATTTTTCCCATAGGAATTTCATCTTCTGCTTTTAAGAAAAGGAAGTTCCCTCCCTGCCCAGCAACAACACACCAACCACCTCTTGCAGCCAATGAGAAGCCACCACAACCTGAACTCTTGCTCTCCTCCAATTAACTTTAGTTCAGAACAACCCTCCCCGGCGTCCTCCTAACACCATATAAAAGCTAACCTTGCCTTTGTGTTTTTGGACTTCCTTATGGGTTGCCATAGCTTGCTTCTCCCAAATCGCAATTCTCTGCTATTCCTGAATGAACTCATTTTGCTGGTAAATGAGTTTATTTTACCTGCCATTTTATTTTGCAGGTTGACAGGTGTGATTTGGCCCACTGATCAGTGAGATGTGGTCCGTGGGTGGAGGTTATCTCTCTCCCTGCCTGCACACTTGACCGGTTTTCCCAGACTCTCTTTTACTCACAGGGCCCAGCTGCGGGGCCGGGCAGTCCAGTTTCTGCTGCAATTCCAACGGCAGGATCTCAACCCCACCCTCTACCCACTGTGCTGATCTCAACCCTGCTCCGAATTAGTCCCTGAAGGTTCCCGGAGCCCGAGTGCCAGCGGTGAGCCCAGTGGGTCCACAAATCTCTAAGTCCCAGCCTCTTACCTACCCTTGCCATGTTGACCCACACCCAGGAATGGCTGCTGCGCTCACATCCCTTACTAGAGCCTTTTCTCCACTCAGGCACATTTATTGAGCACCCAACGGTACACCAGGTACTGAGTAACCAAAGTGAGGGAGTCCTTGAATTTCCAAGGGTTTTCAATTCTCCAGGAGTCCTGGTTGTTACTGTTTCCATTTTCTGTTTTCGTGGATGATAATCTTTTTTTTAAAAAAGCTGATATTCTGCCATATAATTCAGAGTTTATATTTATATTTGTAAATAGATTCTTACCAAGTGAAAGCCAAATGATACCATGTTACAATGAACAATGAAGGGTCCAAAATAAATGGAATAAGTTAAGTGGTTAGGATGCTGAGTGTTTAGGGATCCACACTCAAAGCAACCTTGTACTACTCAAAACCACATTCTCATTCTGCCCATAGACCCTATTTTGTATCTACCGGCTGGTGAAAGTTCATTTATTGAGAATGTAGCAGTAAATGAACAAGAAAGAACTTTTCTGTTTCTCATTCCAGCCATAATGCCATTAGACACTCACTTAATGCAGATTTCCAGGATGTGGTGATACTAACTTTATCTTTGAATGAACAAGACAGTTCCACAGAGTTATCAAGAGCATTTCATTAAAATCGGCATTTCAGGAATGCTCAAGGGCAGAGTTGTAATTAACTATGAGGCCTGATTCTCCTGAACTAGCAAATAAGGCCCGGCTAACAGGCATTCTCTGCGTTAGCACTGAACACGAAAGCCAAAGGAAATCAGAGCTGGACCCGAGACAACAGGACCGACCAGTTTCCGAACAGCACCATCTGTCATACTAAAGTAATGAGGCTTCCTGGGACGATATTAGGTTTGAGGTGTGTCTGTGCTTCATGCATACATCGACTTTGTTTTTATAATATAATAGCTGGTACTCACTGAGAGCTTACTACATGGTGGGCACTGTGCGAAGCACTTTCCGCGGATTAGCTCATTTACAATCTTCACAGCAACGCTGTGAGATAGGTACTGTCCTCTGCATTTGGCCAGTCGTGTCCCGAGGCAGAGATTAAGTTGCCTAAGGATACAGACCCAGTAAGTGGTGGCTCTAGGATTTGAACCCAGGCAGGTCTGGCTCCAGAACCTGTGTTCTTAACCCCAGCACTATACTGTTTTATAATTATATCATTTTATATATACATAATATGTATATATAATATGTATACATAATATGTACAAACATAGTATGTATATATAAAGTGGGACTGGCATGGCATGGAATATATATTCCATATATAAAAGAAAATATGGAATTATGTAAATTGTGTGTGCAAAATTTTACATAACTTTGTATTTTACAAACTTAAGTATTCACAGTAAAAATTATTTAATCCAATATTCAGCTTGTAAGAATTTCTTTTCTTTTTTAATTGAGGTTTAATTGAAATATTGTATTGGTTTCAGATATATAACATAATGATTTAATAGTTGTATATATTGCAAAATGATCACCACAATAAGCCTAGTTAACACAGAACTTCTTTCCTGCTTAAACAAACTAAAAGTTCCGTAGTCAATTCAAGTGAAAGAAATGCTGGTTCAGTGGCTTCTGCTCCAGGGAACTGGCACTCAGCCTAAACTCCATCAGGAAGCGGCTCTGATACTCGGCTCAGCTCGGCAAGCCCTCCTGCTCCCGGCACCTCCCTCGCCTCACAGGCCAGCACCCCTCCTCACTAGGGAGGCCCTGCAGTGCAGCGACCCCTGAACTCATCTCCTTTGATTCAGTGGAAGACAGTGCATGTCACTGCTCCACTCAGGTCTCCAGTTTGCGAGGTTGGGACTACAAAAGTGAATTATGCTATTAAAACCGCATTTCAAGGGAGTCAGGAAGATGCAAGCAATAAATGCTGCTGTTTTGTTGCAGGGCCTGTGAATTACCATCTTCCCTCTTTGCAATCACAGAAATGAAGCCTAATTACAAGTTAATGAAACTGAATTTTGCATGTGGCTTGGGAATTAAGAACATAGAGTTGAAAGGGTCCTCAGATCATTGAGCCAGGAGTTGCATCACCTGTTGACAAATACAGTACAAACACCTTTACTAGCAGCCAGCATTTCAACCTTAAAAACTGACCCTCAGCAATCTTGATGCTCTCGGATAGAGTCCTGTCCTCTGCCCAGTCCCCAGCTTCTTGAGTGATGAAAGGTGGTCACAGGAGCAGTCAAGTGCCTTTCTGGTCCCTGGGTCACAGCTGTGGCACTGTGTTCTTGAAGTCAGCTGTGATGATCTACTAACGGTCCACCTTCCTGACGGCAGCAGAACAGCAGCTTCCCTGGCGGGCCAGTTTGGAAGTGTGTTCCAGAGGCCAATGCTGCAGGTCGGAGCCTGCCTCTCCAGCCTTTCACTGATTTTTACGTTTCTAATTCCATGCATCAAATTCCTCTTCTGCTTCGAATACCCAGAGTGGTTCTTGTGTCCTGGAAAAAACTCTGCCTGATTCATGTAATGCTAACAATCCTATGAGGAAGTACTATTGTCCCTTATTTACAATCTGAGGAAACTGAGGCATAGGGAGGTTAACCAGCTTGCCCAAGGTCCTATTTAGAAAGTGGCAGAGCTGGGTTTCTAACACAATCTATCTCTACAGCTCTGTACCCCCAAGGCTACACTGCCTCCTCAGTATGCTATCTGAAGTAGTGGGAATTAATGGTGCCTCACTGGGCTGGAATCATTTTTCTGACCTGATGTTATTCTACCTGCGATTAAAATTCCCAGAAGAGTCTGATTGGCCCGGCCTAGGTCTCAGATCCCGCCCCTCTCCCTTGATTGACAGCTTCATCAAGACAACAGTGGAGCAGGGTGAAGTTCCTTACCTGGCTGCTGTTTTCCCAAGGGCAGGGAAAGGGATGCTGATCAGACCAAAACTACAGATGTCCATTGCGGGTACCAAAACTGATCCAGATAAGATCATTGCTCAAAAGTATTGTGGGAAAAAAAGCAGGCAAGTGAAAGCTGCCCAGATGTTACAAGGAAACTTGCCTTTGTTCTGACACTAAGCAGTCCCATCTGGCTTTCCACCTTTGGCTCGGAGGAGGCTTAGGCACAACCCGAAATCAGGTTCATCTGACACCAGCCGCTGCCACCATGCCGCCGAAGTTCAACCCCAACAAGGTCAAAGTCATATACCTGAGGTGCACTGGTGCGGAAGTCAGTGCCACCCCTGCCCTGGCCCCAAGATCGGCCCCCTGGGTCTGTCTCCAAAAAAGGTTGGTGATGACATGGCCAAAGCAACCAGTCATTGGAAGGGGCTGAGGATCACAGTGAAACTGACCCTCAGGACAGGCAGGCCCGGACGAGGCAGTGCCTTCTCCCTCTGTCCTGGTCACCACAGCCCTTAGAGAGCCACTGAGAGACAGAAAGAAGCAAAAACACATTGCGCACAGCGGAAATATCACTTTTGATGAGATTGGCAACATTGCCCGGCAGATGCAGCACCGATCTTTAGCGAGAGAACTCTCTGGAACCATTAAAGGGATTCTGGGGACTGCCCAGGCTGTGGGCTGCGGCATCTCATGACAGCAGAGAGGACGTTAACAGTGACGCAGTGAATGCCTAGCTAGTGAAGAACCACAAAGGAAAATATTTCAGTCAAAGATCATTTGACAACCAAAAAAAATAAATAGTCCCATATGGGCCTTGAAGGCCACTCATGAATGGGGAGGCCTTTTGTAAAACAAAATAGGCATTGCCTCAAAGCTGCCATGGAAGGAAGCCAGAGAGCAGGAAGGAAATATGGCAGAGAGGTGACACTGAGGAGTGTGATGACTGGGTGCAGAGGTCGTCCCCTTGGCACCCCCACCCTCCGCAGGGAGGACTTCTGGAGGGCTCAGGTCGAAGCCCCTGCAGAGCTTGGTGACAGCACTTCACACACTGTCACAGCAACTAGCTAGAGAACGTCCCCGTGCTAGAGCTGAAAAGGCCCCGGGGTGCCCTGAAACAGCCTGTTTGACGAAGGAGGAGCCCCATCCCCAAATGCCCAAATCAGCACCTGAGGGTTTCTTCCATTTCCCGAGGTTTTGCGAGTTCATTTCAGGGATATGTTTTATGGTGCACTTGGGTGGTCCCAACACTTCTTTCTTAACATTTTTGTTTAGAGATTTTTTTCCAAACTTTAAAAAATAAAAGCCCCTCATTCTCTCTCTCTCTTCTGTTCCCCACCCCTCTCATATTCTTATATCATGTAAATTCCTAACTGGTTTATTTTATAATCCCCTGCTCCCAAGACAAAAAGAAAACTCAGATTTTTAAAACCCCAGGGGGGTACTCTTTGCTGCTTTTACTAAGATTTCCCCATCATCCCCTGAGATTTCTCCATTGATCGTTTTCCATTGCTATTCTGTGCTTCCTGTGGAAGGTTGTTGATGTGACCAAGAGTTGAGTGCAAAAACATGTCCCTGAATATGGCAGCTTCCCAAAATTCTTCCCTTTTCCTAGTTCAAACTTCATGCTTTTACTTTTGCCTACAACATATGTAATCTCCAGCTGTAAATTCATAAAACCTCAGTGGTGGAGACTTGGTTCACCATCTGGTCATTCCCTGAAGTGACCAAAGTAGGAAGGTCTTAAGTGTCATTTTGGGAAGACCACCTTTCCTAGTGATGAGACCAAAGGACCAGTGTAGGAAGGGGAAGAGGATTTATTTTAGGTGAGGCCAGCCTCCTGCTGCAGTCAGCAAAGCAGCAAAGCAGTGTATCACTAACCAAAGTACGCTAGTGCTTTATCTGCCTGTGTCGATAAAGTTGTCTCCAGGAACGAGGCAGAAACATATGAACCCCTGGGGATTCTTTCTTCTTTTCAAATAGGAAGAAAGAAGTTCAGGATGGTTGGGTCTTGCCTGATACGCCTGGTAATTAATGAGTAGAGTTCGCTGCTGTTTACCATATTAGCTGAGAGGGAAAATGTGCAGGGGAATGAAAGAAGGCAAATAGTGTTCCTGACAATGGTGACCAATCGGATCTCTGAGAATCAAAGCTCTCTGGACATTCAGGGAGAATTTCCAAAGCTTCCCCTAAGTTGCTAAACAATCACCTCCCCACCAAAAATAATTTTCATTACCAAGAGAACAGTAGGGCCTTGCATCAAGACGTGAAATGATAAATGAGCATCAGGACTAGTCACACTGATATACTATAACCATGGTGGCAGCCCTTTATTAGGAAGCTCCAAAGCAGAATTCCTCCTTAATGGGATTTTCTATTCACAGTTGTGCCCAGCCTCCCCTTGGTGGACGCTCAATTCATTTGCTCAGACGTGAGGATAAGAAATGCTCCCTGAAGGGTGGTGCTGTCTTGAATTTCTTAGCTATGTGACCTTAAGACTGGGCACTTCCCCTCTCTATACTGCATATTAAAAGGAAACAAGAAAATACATTTTCTGCTTTCATAATGACAGGGGACTTAAGAGTTGGAAAATTTTAGTTTAAGTCATAGCTAATAAGCTTAGTAATCAATGCACGTAAAAGCTTTTGTTCCAGGAACTGAAGGTATGACCCACCCTGACTCCAGGAGACCTTAAGCAGTTCCACCTTTGTTCTCAGAAGGACTGCAAGCAACTCAAGATGGTGCTGAGCCTTTGTGCTCCCCGGTGAGATGTACACCACCCAGGACACAGCTAAAGACCACTGTCTGGGGCACAGCTTAAGACCACCCCCCAGGACAAGATTGCTGAGGTCATTTTTTTAATCCAATGAATGTTTCCCTGAATTTCAAAATCCCTCACCGCACCTTGTTTATTCCCTTCTATAAAAACTTTGGCCTGGGAAGAACAGACAAGATAGTCTGTTAGGGTATGAACCCTCCATCTTCTCAGATTGATGGCCATCTGAATAAAGCACCCATAAAGATTCAATCCCTGTCTCTGCTTATTGGGTTTGGTGGTGACAGGCAGCCCAGATTCCCATGTCTTGTCCAGTTTCAATATCAGAATCTCAAAAACAATCTTTTAATTTTTAAATTAAAATACACTGAGGTAATGCCAAAATTAAGAACATGTTTAGGGAAAACCCATCACTCTACCACACTGCGGCTACCAAAGCTACTTCATCAATTTAGCACCCCCCCTTTTATTTTTGCAAAGTTAAAGTCATTATGTACATGCGATCGCTTTGTTCATAATCGTAATTTATAACAAAAGCGTATGTCATCATATTGTTGGCCCTGATTGAGTAAATCATTTCCCTATTGTTCATCCAAGTTGGAAGTGTCCCAACCAGCACAAGGCCACAGAGGCTTCCCCTTGTTACTGAGTCGGAGTCGGGAACTCTCCTCGGAGAGCGTCTGCTACAACACACCCACATGACTCGCCCAGATGCAAGTGCGGGGCCCCTTCAGGTGGAAGGAGCTCCCACTGCAGATGGTGTAGGGGCTTGTGGAAGATTCCACAAGCTGGAGCTTCATCATAGAACTGAAACTCCGGTGAGAAGAATGAGGTACTTGCCTTTGGCCCAGAAACAAATGAATAAACCTCAACATGACAAACCTGACCCATAATTGATTATGTTTAACGTTGCTTGTCTTTCGCATTTTGGTTACTGGCATTTAAACCTTTACCATGAACAAAATTTTTTCTTTTACAATAACACACTTTTTTGTCATTCTCTTTTCATTGAAAAAGGAATAAATGCATGTGGTTGAAAAAAAATGCAAACAGAATAGGCTACCTCAGTTCCCAGACCTTTGTCCCTTATTAAGGAGCAGACATTGCTCATGGTCTCCTCTGTGTCCTTCTGTGTCCTTGTTCTTTTCACATGCATGCATGCTTACATGTGTATGCCCCTGTCTGTCATTTGCACAAATGAGGGCACACGCCATATTGCACTTGCTATTTTTGCTTGGCCTCAGATCTCAGACTGATCCACCTTGGCATGTATAATCAATTTCATTATTTTTTAAAGAGCTGAATGGTTTCCCACTATATGAAAGTGCTATAATTTATTTAAACCATTTCCCTATTGAGAGACATTTTCACAGTTTCCAGGTCTTTGTTTTATATTGCAAATAATGTTGTAACCATAACTTTTGGGGATAGATTTGAGGCAAGCAGAAGTTTTAGATTTCCTGCAAAATCTTAATGCAATGTAATTACTTAATTAGTTAATTAATTGCAATGAAATAATTTGTACAGACTCCAGACAGGCATTTTATAAAACTTAACATTTCCTTTCTGATACTTTTAAATTCTTGGGAAAGAATAAAAAGTGTTCTAATTTTCACCCTTAATAAGGAAATAATAGAAGCTTTCCCATTAGAGTCAGGAAAAAGAAAAAGATGCCCACTCTCCCCACCTGCTATTGCTTAGCATTGCTCTAGAGTTACCTGTAAAAGAAATACACAGAGGTATTAACATTTGCAATAAGGAGGTAAAATTATCCTTCTCTGCAATGTATTATGTAACTGGAAAAACACACAAACAGAAAACCAACAGAAGAGCAGTTAGAAACAGCCAGGGCAGTCAGTGAGATGACTCTCACACTCCTGGTGACTGGTCGACTGGCACAACCCCCTGGGGGCATGGGGTGCAGTTTGGACCATCCATCGAAACGAAGTGTGCGCGTGCCCACTAAGCCCGTAAATTCTACTTACAGAAAGCTATCCTTCACATACACTAACCACGGGCTCAGAGACTCATGGCCCAGTGAATAGGTTTACAGTTGTTTGTGTGGAAAAGAATATAATAATTAATAATAATATACTAATAAACTTGTGTTTTACGTACTCACAACTGTAACCCCACTTCTGCCCCCCATAGGTTTGTATAGATATAGATACAGATTAGATATAGATATGTCCACTAAAGCCTGTTCTATAAGAACAAAACAAGACTGGAAACAACTTGTTTTTTTAAAAAGGCCACCTATACATGTATGAGGTGGCATTATATGATACAAGCCTAAAATACTTTTTCAAAGAATAGTCAAGAAGTGGGCCTTAGTACGCGTCTCTAAGGAACAAACCCTGGAAAGGATAAGGAGCTTTGTTTTCCTCATATCCTTTCTGGGCAGTTAAAATTTGCCACATGCCCGAAAATGCATGCCTTTAAATGTGACTTACTTTTTGCACCACATGCAAGGATTTTCTAGTAGATTAATTTATTCTCATGAAATCCTTGATCAAACCAGGGGACTGCTATTTAGCTCCGATGGATGGCCTTCGTTCAGTAAACAAAAGCCTATTCATTGATGGGAGGGGGTGGGAAACAACACCTTAGTGTCTGGGTGTTTGGGTTGTCATTGCTGTGGTGACGCTTGTTGTGTTTCAGTCTTGACGGCTTTGAAATGGTATGACTGTGTCTCTACTCATCAAGTGACTTTACAGGTCCGGACGCTTCAAGTCCTCTGGCCCGGTTCCAATTCATATCGTTGACTTGGTGAATCCTGCAGACCTGTAACCCAGGATGACCTAGTTTTCCTGAGGGTCTTCAGGGACCCAGTCAAATGCAGTAACACTGACCCCAAGAGCTTGGTCCAGACCAGGCCAGCAGGAGGGACAGAGGGCCCCTCAGCAGGTAGCTGTTCTACATGCGTTAGCTGGCACCTCCTTTCACAGTGACTACCACCAGTGACAACACAGTCCCACTCCCGACCTCCTTCACCTCGGGTATCCCCATCTGAAGCTCACTTCTAACATGGAGGGATGCTCGGGTAATTCTATTGGGTGGGGGGATGCAAAGAAATAAGAACAGGTGGTGTAAGCAACAGAAAATTCTACGTTTAATAACAACATTTTACCTTAAAATCACCCAAAACTAAACAATATTGATCAGGCCCGAAGTCCTAGACCAAGAGGGGCTGGGTTCTGCTGCACTTGAATCACTGGGAGGCCATCTTGAAATGGAATAATTCCCAAGCTGCACCCCCAGAGATTCTGCTTTGCTGCAGCTGGGATGGGACTGGGGATCTGTATTTTTAAGACACTCCCCAGGTAATTCTGATGGGCAGCCAAGCTCAGCAAACATAGCTATAAATTATTCAGTTACACCCAAATTATTGTGAACCAAGCAACAGTCTAATAAATTTGGATGTGACCCTTTGAAGAGAAAAAAAAAGTCCCAGGAAAAATTGCTATCATAAAAGAATTAAATTAATCCTCAAGAGTAAGTAAATTACTCCCAGTAAACACATTATAGTCACTGCATTAAGTAAAATGGTCTGCCTAATCAATAATGAAGTAAGTAGAGAGAGGACATTTTAACGCATGCAGGAGATACTATAATTCAAACACTCGCCTAGATCTGATAAATATTTCATGGACAATTTTATTTCACTCTACTTGAGAAAGGAGCAAGGGCCCGAGCTCCTATTGAGCTATAGCAGGTGTCTGAACTGAACTGGGAGGATAAAGGGTTAGTTACTATGCGAATCCCTCTTTCAAAGTGAGTATTATCAACGTCATAACTGAAAAACTGCAGGCTATTCTCTTTCTTCAAGGTGGGCCACTGCACGTGGTCCTTCGCCTCCGGCTCTGAACTACAGCTCCGAGAGCCCCCTTGTGCAGGGTGGCGATCCGGGTCAGCAGTCCCGGCCTCCAGCAAAGGCCGAGTCTGTAGCGGTCTGGTGCTGGCAGGACCCAGGCCTGGTCCTCCTTAACTTCCTCCTGCAGAGAACCTTGCAAAACCTCAGGCTCTTCTCATTCATCAGCTGGCAGGACCACAACAAAACTACCTGCTGACAGTGGGTGAGTCGTGTGTGAGTCCACGGTGCGGAGGGTGAACGCACCTCGTGGGTTTCTTGCCCCATCCAAAATTGAGGAAGATGTTTTGTAAAGGATAACATGGAGCCAGCCTAGAAGGCCTTCAGGATTTGACAAGCTTACGGAGAGATTATCTCAATACAAACAAGATATCTACATTGTGAAAATCAGTTGTTTTCAGGTCTCAGAAAGTTGCAGGACAGGGAAGTCCAATTAATTTTGCATCGAAATATACTAAAGAGACTGGAGTTACTCAGAGAAATTGGTTGTTAGCAGTAAAGCCGAGCTTTTTCTTTCTTCCGAAAGAAACAGGAACTTTAACAGACAGGACTTTTCACCCATTTCCTGACCCACTTCACTGCTTACTGCGAGTATTTTATTTAGTGTCAACATGTAATGAAGACCCTCCACTGAATTCAACTGGGGTGCCACCACCAGCCACTAGAGGTCGCATTGCGTGAAGACCTGGGGCTGCCCTGGAGGAAAAAGGAAGGCGCTGGGAATCCAAGATTAAGTCCCCAGCCCCTCTTCTGGACAGTGTCTCCAGAAGAGAGAAAACTGAGTACAGAAACTTTCAAAACAAGAGAGAAAAGTAAAGACAACTGCACAGGGTGTGTCCCGCCAGTGCCCCCCACCCATTCAGTGCAGGCTGTGCTGGACTGGCGGAGAGCACTGTCGCTTGAAGAGGGCGGCCTTTCATTTAGGGGTGGCAAAAAAGGGTCTCTAGGCAAAATGTTTTAAAAAGAGGGTAAGGACCCTCTGCTTCGGAGTGGAGCCACAGTGGGGCAGTGACACGGAGGCCAGGGGCAGCCTCCGGATGCATCAACCAGGAAGGAGGGTGACAAGCCTCTGACCAGCACGTTGGCACATAGGAGGATACAGGAAACCAGCCACCAGTGGGAACTGCTGGGCTTAGCGTCCACTACCAATGCCTTTGTTATAATCTTGGCCCTCAGTCGTCCCTCCTTTGTGTGTGCGTGTGCGTGTGCATTTTGAGGCCAAAGTTGTATATATTGAAGTTCTCATATTTCTTTTTTTAAAAGATTTTATTTACTTATTTTTAGACAGAGGGGAAGGGAGGGAGAAAGAGAGAGAAACATCAATGTGTGGTTGCCTCTTGCGCACCCCTCACTGGGGTCCTGGCTGGCAAACCCAGGCATGTGCCCTGACTGGGAATTGAACCAGCGATCCTTTGATTCACAGGTCTGTGCTCAATTCACTGAGCTACACCAGACAGGGCAGTTCTATTTCTATAGTTAAAACACACAGGAATAGATGAATGAATAAACTGGATACTAAGAACGTATGATTGTTTGAGAATTCATAGGTGAGAATTGTATGAAAATTACATACAAAATCAAAGCCTTGACTCTTTACTAAGCAAGACAAATGACTTCAAGTTGGTCAATGCAAACTTCTATTTCCCTTTCACAAACACAGTTTTTCCCATAGTTATTGAAAGCAAAATATTTACCTGACCTCCAAGATTTTTATTTCAGGTGAGATGACAAGGCATACCCATATAAGAAGTAAAGCTCCATATAAGGCAGAATATGACCAGAACCCAAATGACACAGACATGGATGTAAATCACAACAGTAATCTAAACAAAGGTACCATCAGTAGGAGCTGAAGTTACTACTACAGTGAAAGGTTTCATACAAGTAGGACTTCAGCTGAGCTCTGAAAAGAATTTGGTTAAACATATGGGCGAGGAGAAGATGAAGAGGTTACCTGAGAGGTAACCTCAAAAGGACAGCGAGCAGAATAAGAGGGCCGCATGCAGAATAAGACAGGTCTGCCTGTCACGCTCCACTGTCGGTGACAGTGCACAGGAATGTCCCCCAGGTTATGTGCTCACCCTACTTCCTCACGTAACTTAATCTCACTTAATCTCAATTCCCAAATTCCGAGCCCCTGTACAACCCTGGTACATCCTCCCGGAAGCCTGACTGGCCAAGTCCAGTTTCACAAACAAGAAGAAAAGGGCAAAAGGGGATCAGCAACTTCAAAGTTACATGTGAGGAAGCGGCAAGCTGGACTCCACCCGAGTCAGTGGCGTGCAGAGGCTGTACTATTGGGCTGGCCAAAAAGGTCGGGTTTTTTTCTGTGCAATGCTTCTAGTTGTGCTTAGTTGTCTTGAACGTCATTTGAAACAATTTTGTTAGATTGTATTGTGACAACTGTCATATCAGCATGCATTTAAAAAAACTTTATCAAAATTGGTGAATTTTTGTATAGACATTTTAATATTGAAGATGGAAGAAAGTAACCAACACTTTTGGCATATTATGCTTTATTATTTCAAAAAAGGCAAAAACACAACTGAAACGCACAAAAGGATTTGTGCAGTGTGTGTGGAAGGTGCTGTGACTGACTGAACGTGCCAAAAGTGGTTTGCAAAGATTGGTGCTGGAGCTTTCTCGCTGGATGATGCTCCAAGGTTGGGTAGACCAGCTGAAGCTGATAGTGATCAAAACAAGACATTAACTGAGAAAATCAACATTATCCCACAGGGGAAACAGCCTACATACTCAAAATATCTAAATCAATAAACTTATTGGTAAAAGAAAAAAATGTGTCTTTATGGGAAAAACTAAATTTTTGGCCAATTCAACATTAACTCCTACACGACTGAGTATGTCCGTGGCGGGTGGCCAATAGTCCGCACTGAGCTGTATAAAGCTCTCAGATGCACCCTTGGCCTGCACAATGTTTAGAAGCCGGGTGACTAGATGCAGAGGCTGGCTGCAGGACCAGCTTACTTCCTGTTCTCCTGCCCTCCCTGATTCACAAATTCATGCAACCTGCCCAGCTAATTGGGCCTAGGACCCCTAGCACACACTGAGGTGGAGGAAAAGAGAATGGAAAAGAAGGCACCCTTTTTGAAGCTCTTCTAAAAGAAGATTTTGCAAACAAAGACGAAAGAGTTAAAGATACTAAGTCTTCAAGGTTTTTTACAGGGTGTACTCCAGCATCTGAATCCTCTCAGGAGCTTATTAGAAATAGAGCCCTGGGGGAGGAAGGCGCTTACTGAGCCTCAGGGGTGGCCAGGGAGTCTAAATTTTTAATAGGCTCCCAGGGGGATTGTGATATACACTAAAATTTGAGAACTATTGAATGGTGCTTGTTCCATTCATCTAGTTTTCCCTTCTTGCAAATATAATGCCACATCTCCTCTAAATGAAAAACCATGTAACTATCATCCTGTAACAATACTTCACTTGTATCTTAGAAAGATGTTTCATCACTCAACTTTCTTTTCTCTGAGCATTTTTTATTTTTGAGCTTTAGATGACCGAACTGGTCAGTTCTAAACACTTTCTGGCCAGCACTAACATCAAAAGGACATCATTGTAATCCAGCTCATCTGAGCCATTTTCGCCATTCATTATCAGTCTGCTATTACCAAGGAACTGATTGGTGGCATTGAGAATAATTTTTCACACTGACCAAAGATTGGGGGTCATTGAGCCACAAGACATGTTTGGGGGCCACAGGCAGTCATTCAGCCTCCTCCTCTGGCCTCCTGGAAAGGTGGGCAGGAGAAATCCCTTCACCTCTGGGAAGTAAGGGGCGCCCAGACCCTTATCCGGGACCTTGGGGAAAACTTTCACATCTCCATGCCTCTTCCTTTGAAGTTCAGTGCGCCTGGAGTGGCCTTCTCTGCCCACCACACCCATAAACTCCTATTCATCCTTCAAGTCCCAGCTCAAGTAGCAATAAAAATAATAATCATAAGACAGTTTTCCCTCTTCTATCCTGTCCTAGCTTGCTATAATTTCCCTTTACAGCATTCATCAAAGTCTGTAATGATAAATTTATGTGATTATTTTATGACTATCTATATGCCACTTGACTGAAAGCTATTTGAGCACACAGACCAACTGTTTTTGCTCACACTTGTATTCATAGCCTATTACCATGTCTGGCACATAGTAAGTACTCAATTAATATTATGAAGTGAATGAATTCATAGGTTCACATTTACTGAGTACTTCCAGTGTGTCAGGCACTGGGCTAACTGCTCCTGATACATGTCAATTTAATCTTCCCAACAACCTTCTGAGGTCGGTATTATCATTACCTCCATTGAGTAGATAAGGACGTTGAGGCTTAATGAGGTTTCGAGGATCTGCCAAGGTCACACAGCTAACAGTGGGTTCCAATATGAGTTTGTCAGCCTCTGGAACTCAGCTCTCAGTCATAAAACCATATACTTCCTGTTTGAAATAGCCAACCTCCCTCATACTAGGATTTGTTGTTTCCTCCTTTGTTTTTTCTCATAGCATTGCAGCGATTCTCCTATTACCACACTTATCACATTGCACCATCAGATTAAATGTGTCTGTGAGCTCCACGCAGACCAAGTCTAACCAGCCAGTCCGTACCCGGGTGCAATTACAATACTGCACAATATGTGCCCGGTTAATCTCTCATCAGTCTCCTCAATACATCATTATCACCTGATGGCAAAGAACACACATGCCACTAATGTGGGTGGACTAATTAACCAAGTGAACAAGTAGGGAGCTCAGAGGCAGGCCAACCACGCGTGGAAATGACATAGGAGGTAAGTGGCAATGAGGAAAGGATGCAGCCACACAGTTATTCAATTAGAAAGGAAGGAAGTTAGACCCACATCATCCACCATGCACAAACATTAATTATTAATGATGTAAAGATTCCCACATCAAAAACAAAACTTTTCAAACATAAAATGATGAGTAATTGTAATGCTAATCGGGGAAATAAAAATTAAGACTATGATAAGATCATCATTTTTAGCCCTAGCTGGCGTGACTCAGTGGATTGAGCGCTGGCCTGTGAATCAGAGAGTCACCAGTTTGATTCACTCTCTAGGGCACTTGGCAGGGTTGCGGGCCAGGTCCCTGGTGCCAGGCACACGAGAGGCAACCACACACTGATGTTTCTCTCCCACTCTTTCTCCCTCCCTTCCCCTCTCTCAAATAAATACACAAAATCTTTTTTAAAAAGATAATCCTTTTTGTACCACTAAATTGGCAAAAATTAAGGAATCTGGTTATACTCAGTGCTGGCAAAGGTGTGGATCTCTAGAAACTCTGGTAGGTGTATAGTATACATCAGCCAACCATTTTATAGAAAAGCTTGGCAACATCTAATAAATCATGTTACAGTTACACTGCAGCATATTACATGCAGTTAAAAAAGTGAATGAACAGGTGCCGCCACTGTGGAGACCAGTATAATTCCTCGAAACATGGAATCGCCCTATGATCCAGCAAGTCCCCTTCTGGGTGTAGACCCAAAAGCAGCGAAAGCAGGAACTGGACGAATGTTCTACACCCGTGTTCACGGCACCATTGTTCCCAAGAGCCAACAGTGAAAGCGATCCAAGCTCCAATCAGTAGACGAATGGATAAACAAAATGTGAGAGATATAGAGATGTAGATAGTGTGTGTATTATATATAATAATACACTATGAAGAGCATGTTCAATAGTATTCAGCTTTAAAAAGGAAGAAACTTTTTCTACATGCTGCAACCTGGACGACCTTTGAAAACCTTATGCTAAGTAAAATAAGCCAGTCACAAAAGGACAAATATTGTATGGTTCCACTTATACGAGTTTCCGAGAACAGTCAAATCCGTGGAGACGGAAAGTAGAATAGAGGTTGCCAGGGACCGAGGGGAAAAAGAACGGAGGAGTTGGTGTTTAGTGGGTACAGAGCTCCCATCAGAGAAGATTAGAAAGTTAGGAAGCCGGATGGGGTGCTGGTTGCACAACCATGTGAGTGCACTTAATGGCTCAGAAGTGCACACTTAAAAGTGGTTAACATGGCAAATTTTATGTAATGCGCATTTAACCACAATCCTGAAAAATGAATGAGCATGTATTTACTCATCCTCCTGCCAGTGAACGTTTGGGATAGTTCCAGTTTTGTTAGTTCGTTTGTTGGTTTTTGTCACTTAGTCCATGTCTCCTGATGCACTCCTGTATCTAAAAATGGAATTGCTGGGTCAACTTTACTAGGCCAAATTGTTTTCCAAAGTGGTTGTAGTAGTTTAGGCAAATTATATCATAAAATAATAACATATAAAAGATGTTCAGAAACTGTTCAATGATAGCCAAAAGGATGTAGGTGAATTTCTCAACTTACCCAACCTTCTGGAAGCGTACTGCCCAGAAAAGGGAGCTCCACCCAGACAACAGCGGCTATGTTTCATCCCTTTGCTGGGCATCCCTTTGAAGAACCTTGGCCAATTGATGCCGGCAGGTGGTGGACCTCCAGGGTGGCCAGAGGTCTGGAACCTGTGAAAGGGAGGGAAGGCTGGATGAGATGGGGTACCGGTCTGGGGATGTGCTCAGGGCTTCCCGGAGAATCTAGTTCGGAAGCACAGCCACTGTGCTTTGCTCCGCTGAAGGACTGTTCTCTTCCCTCGGGGAAGTTCCTTCTCTTTGATTAAGTGAGAACCTCAGGATCCAGATTCACAAAATCAGCCAGCAGAGGAAAATGGCAAGTTGGCGGACACATGCGACCCAACTTCAACGATAAGAAACCCTGTCTTATAAAAGTGGATTTACTCTGGGAAGTTCCAGGGAGCAAGCCAGAGGGTTAGAGGCCAAAGGGGAACTTTACAAACCTAGATCTGGGCCAACACCCACGAGACCAGCTGCTTGTGAGACCCTGGGCATAACTGACCGTCTAGAGTGTCAAAGATTCCAGAACTGGGGGCTGGGGAGACTAGAGAAGGTGACAGCCAAGGCCCTTTCCCACTCTGTGATGATGATTCAAATGCATCTGAGTGGTAGGCACCCCACCCTCCAGTAACAGTGCTCCGTCCACATTTGAGTTGGGTTCTCTGTCTAATTCACCCATAACCCATTCTGATCCTACCATGACCCATGTTAGCCCTTTTTACAAAAGTTGTGTTGCCTGGAGAATCATAACAGCTGCTGAGTCTTAGTTTTTACTATTCATAAATTAAGCTATGCATTCCACTAATAAAAAGCTACTTCAGGCAGCTTCCTACATTCCCCACCCCCGTCCTTTATTCCAGATAGGCCATACTTGGCTACCTCTCCTATAAATGTGACTAGCATCTTTTCAAGATTTCCTCCCATGAGCCCTTTAAAGCACTTCCATATTCCACAAACAAAAATTCTTCAATTACATTTTAAATGATTTTTATTGAATTTATTGAGGTGACACTGGTTAATAAAATAGAGGTTCCAGGTGTACAACTGTATGGATACATCGTCTGTATATTGTATTGTGTGTTCACCATCCCAAGTCACTCTACTTCCATCACCATTTATTCCCCTGTCCCCTCTTATGGGAGGCCACAAGGGACTAAACCTGACGATTTATATAAACAGGCCCTGACCGTGTGGCTCAACTGGTTTGGCATCATCCCACAAAGCAAAAGGGCTCTGGTTCGATTCCCGGTCAGGGCACGTGCCTGGGTTGCAGGTTCAGTTCCCAGTTGGGGAACCTATGAGAGGCAAGTGATGGGTTTATCTCTCACACTAATGTTTCTATCCTTCTCTTTCTTCCTCCCTTCCCCTCTCTATAAAAATAAAACCTTTAAAAAAAGATTTGTATATACAGCTGCAGGCAGTCTCTTGATACTGTCCAATGTAGTTATGAAGAAGGGACCACAAATAAGTCAAGCTAATTACATGCCACTTAAAAACCACTGAATGGAGACTTAAGGCTGCTGAAAGGTTCTGATCAATACTGACTCATGAAAGCAAAACCCCATTGATCCACTTTAAAAATCTACAACTGGAAATTTTTAAAAGGCTGAATCCACATTTATATATTTTGCAAGCTACACCAGGGAAACCAGATGTCAGCCCAAGCCCTGCCTGATGGAAAGAGAAAGGCTTCAAAAAGTCCTCCGCAGCTGATGGCAGAGCCCAGTGGGCTCTCTTTGTCCCATCCCTGCCACCTTTTGGGTGGTGTCCCTGTGAAAATGTCTGCCGCTGCTGCTGGCCCAGCATCATGCTGAGTCAGAACAGGTGCAGGAATTAGGTAACACTTCGTACCCACATGTGACTATTTCAGCTCCTGAGCAAGTTGGCTCAGGTGTGCTTCCTCCTTTCATCTGCCATCGATTTTTCCACCCCGAAATGGGTTGGCTGCCCAGCATTACCCGCACGTTGCTTCATCACCGTCATTTGATGAATTACAGACAGCGTGTTTGAAGTTGTCCTTTCATTCTCATGAGGCAACTTCTTTCTGTTGTGGAGTCACTCCCCCCCTCAGAAGACACGGTCTGGGGCACTGCCTAGACGTTGCCCTGAACCCGTGTCTGGGCTGTCATGAAGTGGGGCAGTCGTTTGGCCTTGGGGGCATCTCGTCGTCTTTCTCCCCACCCAGAGTGTGAAGCACAGAGAAGCAGCCAGGGAAATAAGAAGCTGAGTCAGACTCACAAAGAACTTAGTGATGAATAGTGCAAACTCTAACATTTCATGTGTTCTTAGTGGGCACCTGCCAAATATGCTTTTTTTGTATTATATGTTTTTTAAATATATTTTATTGATTATGCTATTACAGTTGTCCCATTTCCCCCCTTCATTCCCCTCCACCCTGAACATCCTCTCTCACCCACATTACCCCCCTTTAGTTCATGTCCATGGGTCATAAGTTCTTTAGCTTCTACATTTCCCATACCACTCTTGCCCTCCCCCTGTCTATTTTCTATCTACCTTCATTGCTACTTATCTTTGTACCTTTCCCCCACTCTCCTCCTCCCACTCCCCTGTTGCTAACCCTCCATGTGATCTCCATTTCTGTGGTTTTGTTCCTGTTCTAGTTGTTTGCTCAGTTTCTTTGTGTTTTTGTTTTAGGTGTGGTTGTTAATAATTGTGAGTTTGCTGTCATTTTACTGTATTTTTTTAATCTTCTTTTTCTTAGATAAGTCCCTTTAACATTTCATACAATAAGGGCTTGGTGATGATGAACTCCTTTCACTTGACCTTATCTGAAAAGCACTTGATCTGCCCTTCCATTCTAAATGAAAGCTTTGCTGGATAGAGCAATCTGGGATATAGGTCCTTGCCTTTCATGACTTGGAATACTTCTTTCCAGCCTCTTCTTGCCTGTAAGCTCTCTTTTGAGAAATCAGTTGACAGTCTAATGGGAACTCCTTTGTAGGTTACTGTCCCCTTATCTCTTGCTGCTTCTAGGACTCCCCTCCGTCAGCTTCCGACTCTGCCCCTCTTACTGGTCTGGATGAATGGGTGTCAGACTTCCGTACAGTTCATTTCTCTCTGTTCTGGTTGTTTTTTTGTTTCTAAATTTTTGTTGTCCTTAGTTTTGGTTGTGTGAAGAGGCACAGTGTGTTTACCTACGCCCCCATCTTGGCCAGAAGTCCAAAATATGCTTTTAAGGCTAATGGTGATTCTGACTTAGGGGCTAGCTCTCAGGATCACATGGGGACTGAGGCTGCTGCTGATTAAGGAATATCAAAGCAATCTACGGGAAACCATCAAGGCTCAGGAGATGCTCATGGGGTTTGCCCTTTACACTCCAAGGTGCTCTGTGACCTCGTAACAGAACTGTCTGAACCAAGGGCTGGTGGAGGCGGTGCTGAGCGAAGGCAGAGGGACATAGTCAGAAGTGAGAGGAAGAAAGAATGAGACTCCTAATATCCAGGATGCTTTCGTACAGAAGCACACGGTTGAGACCATGACCTTGAGAGGACATAGCAAAGGTGAGAAGGAGGCAGGAGGGCACTGACAGAGTTAGAAAAGAAGGTGGCTGCATTGACATTCTTTTTAAAAAGTTGTTGTAAACAAAAACAAACATATATTTCTGGAACCCAAATTGGAAAGGACTAGATTCTTCAAAAAAAAAATGGGAATGGGTACAATAGAGAGGCAAAGGGCTATTAAAAGCAATCTTGGTCTGGTATTAGCCAATCTTATAAAGGGATGAGACAGATCCCCAAATCACAGGGGGCAGGGGGTGGGGCTGGAGCTCTGTGCTGGGCAGGCTGGGGAGGGGCCAGCACTACAGCTGGGACAGCAAACACGCAGAGCCCCTGGACTCTGTGACATGTGGACACTCAGCTCCACTTGCCTGGCAATTTCCAGGCATTCTCCCTACCTGCCTTCACCAAGGTATTATCAAGAGAAAGGAAAGATGTGCTTAATGATCCTAGGAAAGACTTTCCTTTTCTCTGGAATGAGCCAAATCTTTTCTCATGCATAAAATAAAAAGCATAAACAAGCCAGGCCCTGACTTGTGTGGCTCAGTGTGTTGGTTATCATCTTGCAAAGTGCAGGGTCGCCAGTTCAATTCCCAGTCAGGGCGCATGCCTGGGCTGCGGGCTGGGTCCCCAACTGGGGGTGTGTGAAAGGCAACCAATGGATGTTTCTCTCACATGTAAATGTTTCTCTCCCTCTCTTTCCTCCTCCCTTTCCCCACTCTCTAAAAGTACATAATTTCTTTAAAATTATTAGAAAAAACAAGTTGTCATATATGCACACATATACTTAGTATAACATATATGTGTGTGTATATGTGTGTGTGTATATATATATATACACACACTTAGTATACTTAGAAACTTTTGTGACTATTCTAAGGAGAACAGGATGAGATACATGAGAACCAATAGCAACTTCCAATGAATAGTGAGAATTATAAAGAAAAAAAATTGTTGTCAAATAAACTTGGGAAATATGAGCGAAACAAAGCCAAACAAGCTTCCTCACTGCAGAACTTCCCAGGAGTCTCAAGTAGGTGAGTGGGCTCTGGAATCTGTAGCAATGGGTTCATTGCAGGCAGCTTTTCTCACACTTTTTGGTCACAAGCCCCTCCCTCCCCCTCTTTCCTTCCCCTTCGAGAACACATAAACTTGGCTGCCCAGAACAGGGCTGCTTTAATGTTGACTGAAAGTAAAATGATTTGACCACCTTGACCTCTATGGAAAGTGTGCTGTCAGACCCCCACTGGGGTAGGCAGTGATCATCAACGGTGGCTAAAATCCACAGACAAAACGCCCACCAGGAGCGTTAGTATGGACCGATCAGGCTGAAGCTAGCTGAACCCACTGATGAGTCCCAAGCCCCAGAATTAAAAATAGGTGTTCAAACAAAACACTCGTACATGAATGTTCATGGCATCACTCCTCACGATAGTTAAAAAATGGGTAGACAAAAGGTGGCATAGCCACACAGTGGAATATCATCCAGTCATAAGAAGGAACGAAGTCCTGTTACATGCCACGATGTGAACCTTGAAAATGTAACACTGAGCCAAGGAACAGACACAGCAGGCCACATATTATAGGATTCCATTTATAGAAAATATCCAAAGTAGGCAAGTCCATAGAGATGAAAAGCAGGTTAGCGGTTGAGGGGGTGGGGAGTGAGTACTTAACAGGCACAGGATTTTTTTTTAAGTTGAACTCATCGGGGTGGCATTGGTTAATAAAATTGTATAAGTTTCAGGGGTGCAATTCTATAATACATCACCTGTATGTTGAATTGTGTGTTCACCACCCAAAGTGGGTATAGGATTTCTCTGGGGGATGAGGGCAAAGTTCTGGAATCAGAGAGTGGTGATGGTGGTACAACACTGTGAGTGTGCTAAATGCTACTGAACTGCACACTTCAAGGTGGCTGACTGGTAAACTTGATGTATGTTACCGGAGAGAGAGCGAGCGAGCCAGCAGCAAGACAGGAGGCGTCTCCTGAAGTGGAGAAACAGGAAGTCCACGGCACTTCCTGTCGGGTCCTCTTACCAAAAGACCCAACCTGAGCACGCCCCTAGAGCACATCACCACTTTACAGGGAAAAAAGGTGGGGGTGGGGAAGAGAACATACTGAACCATCCACAGTGATCAGTCAGCAAAATCCAAAATGAGGGCCTTCTAAGGAATTAATGGCCAGGTTTCTCCAACAAATAAATGTGAAGATAAAAAAAGAAAAAGAGGGTGGATGAACAGTTATTTTAAAAGGTTTATAAGACCTATCAACCAAATGCAATGTGGCAACCATGTTTGTATCCTCATGTAACAAATTGACCATTTTTTTAAAAAGCATTAAAACAATACTCTGGTTTCTCTTCAGAGCATATAAATCTTTTGTCTTTTACTAACAAAAAAAAAAGCATTAACGAGACAACCAGGGAAATGTGATTACTGACTAGATTTTTGATGATAAAGAAATATTATTAAATTTGTAGGTACACTGAAAATGGTATTATGGTAGTGAAAGAAAAGATTTGACTTTTAGAGAACCATACTGGAGCATTCATGGGTGAGAAGACAGGTATGGGATTTGCTGTGAAGTAAATTCACTGTAAGGGAGGGGAAAATGGACGGCAGTATGGAAGAAAGATTAGCCATGAATCGATCATTGCTTGAAACTGGGTGTTCTATCTGATTTAGTATTAAGTTTTAAATGTCCATAAAAAGATTAAAAAAATATATATTGCTGAGCAATGAATGAAAAGGACTTACTCAAGAAAAGAAGGAACTGAAGTCCTGGACATGGGGTACTGATGAAGTCTCTGGTAGATGCAGGGTGCTAGAATTGCAGATCAGTATTTTCGTATTTGCTTTCCATATTTTTGCCATATTTTAGAAAAGAAAATACCATTCACATAAAGCAGAGTGGAGGTTACCTTTAGAGTCAAGGGAAGCCAAAATAAAAGCTAGCTTTTTTGGTTTGTTTTTATTTGTATTTATTGTGTAGTGTTTTCAGTGGTTTGCATGCATCAATGTCTTGTTCACAAACCTCTAACAGCTTCCCATCCCACTCAAAGTAAAACACAAATTCTTCACCACGGTCTGTGATGTCCAGTATGACTTGGTACCTGATGCGGCTCTCCCTACTGCACAGGCCTCCTCACTATCCCTTGAACACAGTTGGTACTCTCCTGCCTTTGAACTTGCTATTCTCACTATCTGAAAAACTGTTTCCTCCAGCTAACTGTGTGGCACTCCACTCTCCCTCACCTCCTTCAGGTCAGACTTTCCCTATCCACCTCCTCATGTGACACGGGTGTGTGCTCTCATATACAATACACACACCATCACTCTGCTCCCCTACATTCCACCTCCCTCAGCATTTGTCACCCCCTGACAAATTATTTGTTTGCTGCCTGTCTCCCCAAGTAGATTGCAAACTCCATTAGACCTGGGGATTTGTTTTATTCACAGAAAAGCGTTCTCAGAACAATGTCTGACACATAATAGATGCTCATTAAATACTTACTGAATGAATTGAATAAAAGAATGACTGTGGTCCACGCCCAAAACCTCTTAGGTAAAGGTACCCATGTATCTTTGGGGACTGAACTATGCATTTCCACAGTGGTCGAAATGCTCCCGGATTAGCTGGATCTAGGCAAACTGGGCTAAGACGTCTGCAGAGCAGCCAACCCCTTGCAATGAGAGGAGAGGTGCGCCTCTGTCCATTCCAACCTGTGAGGGGGCAGCTGGAGATGGCCTCCGGCCCTGCTGAGGCTGGGGCGACTGTTCTCTTCCTGAGAAGAGCGAGATTAGATGAAGGTCCAATTGAGGGGCGGTGGCATCTGCTGGAAATGAACTTGGAAGAAATCACATGGCTGGAGTGTTTTGGGGTCACAAGAAGGATGTAGAGTCAGAGGCTACAGATGGTTCAAGGTTCCCAACTGAGTGTGTTTTCAGGGGAAAACTGGACAATACACACAAGGATTAAAAACTGAGGGTCAGACATCCCACTGAGCAAAACTCCTTAGGAGGAGGACTGGACCCTGAAAACTGACAAATGCGTGTTAAAGAATTTCACTCCGACCCAAGATGACCTCCTGAATGACTGTTCAAGCTGCTGTTCAGAGTAACCTGGGTTTTCTCCACAGGAATCCAGGTGGCTAAGACCTTCCTTTGGAACTCAGCTCAGGCGGTTGACCATATGTCAGAAGCTGGGCTTCGTCTGTTAAACCTCCATCCTCAGACTGCAAGAGAGCTGAGTTTCCATATGTAACAGAAGAAAGAAATGTGCTTATGTGCTTAAGAAACAGCATAATATAATGTAACTGAAATACTGGAACTCTAAGAAGAGAACTGTATCATTGTTTCAGCTTCTCACTTCCGGAAAGGCAGAGCAACAAAATAACTGGTTAATAATATGAATATTTAAATCAATTGGCTGATTCTGCCAATTAAAAGATTTGTATGGAAAACACTTTGGAAAAGTAAACAATCCCTACTTTAATGGTTTTAGAAATGAAGCATTTCTACACTTCCAGTTTTCACATAGCAAAGTATCTCTTTACATCAGCCAGTTTCTGCTCTGTAAGCCACCTTGCCGAATTTCATTGACAGTTATGCCAAATAATCATCCCTTGGCTGTGAAAAGATTTTCCAGCAGGCTTTCAAAGACAAGGACAGATGGCGTTCCAGTGGGGGTCCTCCCACCTCTTTGTTTGAGCAAATATTGACATTTTTGCAGGAAACAGATCCAGGTTCTGTTTCTTCCTAACTCATTTTGGCAATCCTGAAGGTTTGGGGGGATATAGTTTCGTATGATTGGGAAAATGTACTTGCCGCTGAATTTAGAAAGATATATGTCAAGGAGAGTAGTGTCCATCTTTAACTGATGCTTGTCACAAAGTAGTGACTACCCTGTGATCACAAAGCACTTCCTAACAGAAATGAGATAGGACGGAAAGGGAAAGAGGGGACAGCTGGAGAAAAAGGTTATCTGAGTAAAATATAAATTACTGTGTGAAACTGCTTTAAGATCCTTTCTAATCCAGATGTTAGTAACAGCCAGGTTATATTAGTTTTACTCAGAACATCAGAGGCTATTTACTGAAACTCAGAATTAGGATATGCTGTTAAGAACACATATATACAGTCCTTTCTGAGGGTCAGTTAACAGAATATATCTCGATGTTTACCTTAGTTACACCTGCAAAGGCCCGATTTCTGATTAAGTTCACATTCTTTTGGGGTGGATGTAAATTTGGGGAGGAACCCCAAATAGACAATATTTGCTCAGCAAGCAAAAACTCTGATTAGTATTTAGCTTTTTGAAAGGTGGATAGAAGGCAAGCAGGGGTTTTGGGGGGCTCAGAAGTCCCCTGTATGGCCCAGGGAACTCTGCCTTTGGTTTTGTAATTTGGCAACCAGAAAGCTGCTGCTGAGTTAGGATCAGAAAGAGATTCTGGGGTGCAGGAAGATAAAACTAAGAATTAGAGAAAACCAGCAAGACGTTAAGCAGTAATTGGTTAATGATGTGATTTCATAATGAGAACATTAGAGCTGCTATCGAAAACACAAATATGCTTGAGGGAGATGATTAAGCAAAGGAGAGAATTCAGGTGCTAAACTAATCATCAGTTTAGATAATAAAAAACCCATCAAATATATTAAATAAAGACCAGAGTTGTTGGCCTCAAAATGAGTTTCTTATAAGCAAAGGAGCAATAAACCAGTTTGCCTCCACAAACCGTATTTGCTGTACTCATTGCCCATTATGGGCACTTGGGTCTTCTCCTTTGTGAGCAATCGGTGACTTTCTTCACAACCCAACCTCTGTGCTGCTTCCCAGTCAGCACAGGGTGTGACATTGAAGAGTGAAGATCAATGTGAGTGTTAGACTTTCAAAACGTCATCCAGTGGTACATGTGCTAACAAAAAAGTAAGTTGCATCGCAAGTCAGGAAGCGATGTCCTT
Source organism: Trachops cirrhosus (assembly GCA_028533065.1). NCBI lineage: Eukaryota > Metazoa > Chordata > Mammalia > Chiroptera > Phyllostomidae > Trachops > Trachops cirrhosus. Next base: position 11,721,248 of record CM052549.1, on the reverse strand, counting down.
TAGATTCTTCTTCCAGTTGGAGATTGAATCAGGGGTAGAGAGTATCATCCTTTGCTTTCTTTTTCAAAGCCATGTGGTGGAGCTTTTGGGACCGGAAGCCTCATAGTCAATGGAGAAGACTGGAGTTTGGTAGTAGTCTAACATAATCCTCATTCATTGCCAAGACTTTCAGAGACACTCAAAGCAAGAAGGCCACTCAGAAATCTGTCCAGTTCCAGGTCTCACTGTGCAGGTGCAAGGCCCAAGGTACAGAAACATAGGTGTCCTTTCCACATGACTTGCTTGGCCCAAGCTAGGATTAGGCTAGGCCCAGGAATCCCAAGCTCTTTTCAAGATCTGCATCACCTGCTCTAACCAGGCACCACGTTAAACACCCAGGCTGGTCAAGCTTGAACAAGCGACTCAGGTTTGTGTTAGTGTGTTAATTCACTGTGAGGGGCATATATATATATTTACTTATAAATATATATGTGTATATATTTACTGATAAAAATATGTAACTGTATACATATTTCTTATAAATATATATGTATATATATTTACTTATAAATATATAAAGTATATAGTATATACTTTATATATTTACTTATAAATAAGTATATATATTTACTCAAAAGAGCTAGATACCCAGGAGGTACCGAATAAGTGGTTTCTGAATGAATGGAATGCGCAGTAAGACCAAGGGACAGTGGCCCACCAATGTGACAGAGACAGCTATCCATGCTCTTCTGTTGGTCTTGGGAACGTGGCTGGGCCCCACCTCCCCTGCAGGTGGGTGTGGCCAATGGCCTGAGGGTGGAAGTCAGGGGGAACACGTCCAAGCCCAGCCCAGACCCTCCCAGGCTTGGTCTTCACTCTCCGTCTCCATCACCAGCTGACTGGAGAAGACACTGAGGATGTAGAAAAGGGCAGGGCCACTATAAGGAAGGAGCCTGTGTCCTCAAATGACCCCAAAGAGCAGACTCCCTTGATCCCAACCCGTTTTGTACTGTGAAGTGACAAAAAAGTAAACTTTTTTTTGATTAAGCCACTGAAATTTGGGGGTTGTTTATAGATGGTTAAACAGAACCAGGTCCAGAGTGGTTTAGGGGTCTAACTAACACTTGGGATGTGAGGGACAGGACAAAGGTTGACAATGGTAGTTCCCCTTCGCTCCCAAATGTGTATCTGCTGCAAACTTGGAGACTTCTCATTCCCTGCCGATCAGCCTCATCCTAACGTCCCCTAGCCCTCGCTACCTCACTTTCTATATAATTTCCTTTCTGTCCTCTGCAATTCTTTTACACACACACACACACACACACACACACACACCAGCAACTGCAAACTCTGGAACCTTAATCTGAATGTTCAATTCACACTACTGAGTCGAGGTAGGAGGCAACAAAGCTACTTAGCTTGTGAATTCCCTGGCATAGGCCTGACCTTCAGGATATCTATTTCCCACATGAGGAGTCTCAGGCTCCCAAATCAGTGGTGTGCATTTCAACCTGTGCACACCGACTTCCCTACTAAGACTGCAACTCTTGTCTTGAAAGTCTGCATCCCAGTGACTGCCTCCAACCGGGTGCTTGATATGTGTCATTGAAGGAACTGAGGCTGGCACAGATCAATAGGATTCAAAACTGTGCAAGAATCACCAAAGAGCTGAACGTGAGAGGGTGCCCGAAATACACAGCTGGTTATTTTAGTGTAACGGATCAAGAAGAAGGAGCATCGTATGGAGACACAAAACCCATAGTCCACTTCCCCTGAAACGTGGCAGACAAGATACAGTTTAAGCAGATTCGACACTTTCAAAAGCCGTGGAAAGAATGCATTGATTGGAAGAGAGCATTTTCTTCCTTCATGAGGAGGAGGATGAATCAACAGCAAAACGGCGCAGAGGAGGGAAGGCTGCAGTGGAAAGGGGAGAGACTGCGGGCTTGGACTCTGACTCTGCCGTTTACCAAGGGCATGTCCTTGGGCACAGGGTGTCACGTCCCTGGGCCTCTGTGTCCTCATCTAGACAATAAAACATGGTGGCACAACCTACTTCACAGAGCTGCTATAAGGAGTAAGTGAGATTATGCACGAAGAGGGACCAGCACAGAGCCGGGTGCAGGAAATCGAAGCTTCTGTATTGTGAATGCTACGTGTGAGCCAAAAGATGGTGAAAATCATCACCATACTGTGCAAAACAACTTCTTGGCCAAACTTCCCTAAGACTACAGACTGGCAAGAGAAAACAGATAAACTCTTCATCTTCATTAAGTGTCCATGAATCCATCAGACTGGTATGAAATAGCAAATTGGGTCATTCATAAATCAATTTTGCAGAAGCCTTTAGCAAAATGTCTCAACAAGTGCAGTGTCATTTAAATTCTGGTGACTCTGCCTGTTTTGAAACTAGCCATGAATAAATCTATCCTAATACTATCTTACTCCTAGATCATGTGATTTTTATCTTAATATATGCTTTGGATTTTTAAATAGGCTCTTTTGCTTAATCCTGGAATTTCTACCACAAATTTAAATTTCCCATGACTAATCTTAGCAGAAACTTTCTAAAAGAAGGATGCCAAGGTCCAGAGCTGTTTTCCTTCTTTCTGAGTTTGGATAGATACTTAACAAGAAGCTGCCACAGGAGAAAGCATTTGTGCTCACCTAACCCCAGCCAACTGGTGGCTATGTTTTAGAAGTGACTATGTTTCATGTCAAGTCACAATCTTACGTTTAAAGGGGTGAGACAGATCATTGCATCTGGGGACCAGAATGCCCTATGGTAATGGTGGTACTTCCTAGTTATAAATTATTCATTGAATATACCTGTAGTCTCATTTTTAGTGTTTCCTTCCACTAGTCTGATGTCCACTTCTCACACAAGGTGCGTTTGTTACCTAGGCTGCCTAATAAATTACCCCAAAATTTAGTGGCTTGAAACAACATCTTTTATCTTGACATCATTTCTGCATCAGGAATTCATGTTCGACTTGGATACATTCTTTGGTTCAGTCAGGGAGTTGGCTAGGCCTACAGCCATCTCAAACCCCAACCAGGGAAGGATCAGCTTCTCCGCTTCCTTAGTAACTGTTGGCAGGCCCCAGGTTCTCACTGGCTATTGGCCGAAGACACCAGTGCTTTGCCACACAAGCTTCTGCACAGGGTTGCTCACGGCACGGCATCGTCTCCAAGGAGAATAAGACAGAGAGGGAAGGTAAGTGCTGTGGGCTGAATGTTTGTGTCCCCCCCAAATTCATGCGTTGAAACCTAATCCCCAAGATAATGGTAACAGGGCCTTTGGGAAGTGATTAGGTCATGAGGACAGGGCCATCAAGAACAGGGTCAGGGCCCTGATGAGAAAGCCACTGAGAAATCTCCCTTGCCATTTCTGCCATGTGAGGACACAACAAGAGGTCAGTAGTCTACAACCTGAAAGAGGGCCCTCACTAGAACCCAACCATGCTGGCACCCTGCTTGAGGACTTCCAGCTCCCAGAACTGTGAGCAATAAATGTCTGTGGTTGACAAGCCACCCTGTTCTATGGCATGTTTGTTGGAGCAGCCTGACCGGACTAAGACAGTAAGTAAAACAGGAGCTACTCAGAGTCGTTTCGTAACCTAACCCTGGAAATGCCATTCCATCACTTTTGCCATGCTCTCTTTGTTAGAAGCGGGTCACGAGGTTCCACCCACACTGGAGGAGAGGGGAACACTGGAAGTCATCCTAGACCCTGCCTCCCTCACAGAAACTCCCTTTAAGGCCACGCTGAGCCTGGAGAAGGACCAGCTTTCTGGTTGTTTGTTTGTTTTGTCTTCATTTCCAATCTGTTCTATGTCACAATGTTTGTAAAGTAAATAAAAATTAATTTCTAGAAAAATAAAATAAAGACATAAAACAAACCCATTGATCACATGTTGAATGTCATAACAATTTCAAATTGTTATAAAATTTTCTAAACAGTCGCCATTCTATTACTTGCCTCACCTGCACCACATATGGTTGGTGGGTTGGCATCAGTTTGGGACTATCTTTTGAGTAGCACTGATTAAAGGATTTTAAGAAATGCACATGACTTTTTAAGGCTTTTACATGACAATGGTTTGCACTATACACCTGGCTATTCCTGGATGGAGGGATTCTTGAAAAAAATAATAATCTCACTCTACTCTCCGTATTCCTAAAAATAGAACCTTTTTTACCATCGATGTCAAGGGTGTGTGGGATTGAGTCTCCTGTTTAATATTTTACCCCAAAGTCTTGTATGTGCCTCCTTTCCCTTTTCGCCAGGCTGTAAGCTAGAATTAAGCCACACTTTTGAATTGAGCTGCCCGACATATGATTATTGACTCACATTTTAAAAGGTCAGCCCCCTCCACAACTAATGTTACAAGGGAAGTATGAATGCCCTTCCTAGACTATTCAGATCCCTCAGAACATATCTCAAATGTAAACTCAACTCAAGTGAAAAAAATTTTTGAGCACCAACTCTGTGCAAGATTCTGGAAGATACCATTTTCAAGACGCACCATCTCTCTTCTCACCTGGTTTATAGCACTTCTTTTATAGCCATTTCCATCTCCTCAATATTCTGGCATTTGAGAGCATACTCTCCCTTGTTTCTAGGTGTTTCAGATATCTGATCTTAATGAAACCATAAATTTACCCAGCAGAAGTATCCATTTCACATCCTTCAGAGTCTCCAATGCAGCATCAGGCAGTTGAGCAGGACCTAAGGGAAAGCATGAATTCAGCTGACATTTACCAAGCCCAGAATCCAAATCCCCTGTCCAGGGACTAAGAGGTGTGCACAGGGCTTCTGTCCCAAATCTCACTCATCTGGCCAGCATCTCTCTTAATCCCTCATCCAGCCGCTTCACCACCCCTAACGCATCTACCAAGACAAAGCAGAAGCCAACTCTGCTCCCCCGACTCTCACAGGGCAAACTGAAAATCTCATGTGAAGTTATCACAGCATCCCAAGAGAAAGGAGAAACCCAGGTGGAGCAAGGGGGCATTAAAAACAAGTCTTGCTCGACTTCCTACCCAACTGCCAGCCCTCCTTGGGCAACCCCTCCTTCCCCACCAAGCAAGGGAGTGCGGTTAGTAGAACCTACATTTGCAAGCCCAGCGCCAGGGAACTGTGCAGGCACAAAGGTGGGCCAAACAGGGATTTGTGCTGTCAAGAATTTACAATAGGCAAATCACACCAATCTTCAACTAGACTACAAAGTAGAAGGTGCCAAGTGTTGCAGGCTGACATGGAGAAAGCACTGTGGGAGAGCAGATGGGGGAAGTGATTAACTTCAAATGGTGAAAATTCAGAGGATCTATCTTTCGGTTAAGCCTTGGAGGATGGGTACTACCAATAGTGGGTAACACTCAGAGAGCACTTCCTACCTATACCAAGTGCTGTGGTTGGTGGTCGATAGGCATCTCATTTGGGACTCACAACAGGTCTGCAGGGAAGGTGCTATTATTAGTCCCATTTTACAGTGAGGAAACTGAGGCAGGCAGCATGAGCAATTTGCCCAACATCCAGGCTACTAAGTGGTGGAAAGAGCATGTGAACTCATGCAGACTAATTCTAGAGCTGGTGCTCTTAACCCTCACTTAAGGAGCAAAGGAGACCGTGAAGGAGAGCCTAGCATCGTCTGCCGCACGCCCAGGGAACAGTGCGGGGTCCAGGAGGCTGGAGCACCGGTCTGGGGGGGCGGGGGAGTGCTCGGGGATCCCAATGGCAGCTGTGGAATCCATGTCACACTGGGCTTTACGTGCAATGTTTCATCTGACCCACCACATCCCTGTGGGACAGGTACTAGTCTCCCCATTTTACAGGTAAGAGAACTGAGGCACAGAGAAGTGAAGGAACTTAAAAGTCACACGACTGGCAGATATCCGAATCCAGGGATGAGACTCCTGAACCCCCTGAGGGGCCCCAGTGTGTCCTCACGTGGGTAGAATCCCTTTGCAAGTTGCCTGTGCCTTGACTTTTTCCCCAGTCTACACACATCCGGTCCCTTCCCACCCGTACTTCTCCCTGACCCCTGACCCCTGACTCCCACCCGCGCATTCAGACCGACCGCCCAGCCTACCCGGACAAGGTTGGGAGCCACTTAGAGCCCACAACTCCTGCTTCCCAGAGAGCTTTGCGTTCCCCTGGAATAAAGAGCCTTTGAGCAGGGTAGCCTCGTCCCGCCCTGCGGAGGCCCCTCCCACCCGCGCCGGCCCCAGGCGGCAGTGGGCGTGTCCCCGGCGGCAGCGCCGGCGGCCGGGCCCGGCCTGGAGGCGGCGCGGAGCTCGCGGGCAGCCAGGCTGGCGGGCTTCGCGCGCAGGTGGCTCCTCCTCCGTCTCTCCTGAGCCCCGGCACAGTGCCGACCTGCGAAAGATCGCCTTTGTGCCGTGCTCCGGGAACCCGCGACGGCCGCTGCGCGTCCGGGTCCATTGTTTCGCTTCTGTCTCTTCCGGGCAGGTGTCGGCGGTGCGCGGGGCCGCACGTGTCACAGCGGCTGCTGGAGCGCTGGGACCTGCGGGCGCCGGCAGGGGCGTCCCCAGGCGTGCGCTGGGAGATGAAGTACCTGAAACCGTGGTGGTCCGAAGGCGGCGGCCTCTTGCATCTCACCATCCTGCTTAGCTTGGCGGGGCTCCACCTGGATCTGGACCTAGATCTCTACCTGGTGCTCCCGCCGCCCACCCTCCTCCGGGATGAGCTACTGCTCTGGGACTGCCAGACGAATCCCGCGTACGCGCTCAGCCCCTTCCCAGCCTCGGGAGGGTGGGGGCGCACGGACCACCTGCACCCCAAAGGCCGGGAGCCAGACCCCGCAGCAGAACCCGAGGGCCAGCTGTTCCGGGAGGTGCGCACGCTTGGGGTCCCTTTCATCCCCCGCACCCGCGTGGATGCGTGGCTAGTGCACAGCGTGGCGGCCGGGGACGCCGACGGGGCACATGGGCTGCTCGGCGCCGCGGCAGCCGCCTCTTCGGCGGGAGGAGTCGGCACCAGCGCGGACAGCGGCAGCCAGGCTGCTCCGGGAGGTGGCGGGGACCCCCGAGCAGCTCAGAGTAGCCCCTTGCAGGAGGAGGAGGCACCCACGGAACCGACGGCTCAAGTGCCGGATGCCTGCGGACGCGCGAGCGAGGTAACGGGAGTGCGTGGTGTGGGGTGAGCTGGCCTGGAGCCCTGGACGGTGTGAGGAACCTGGGGAGGGGGCACACTGCTTACTTTCCACCCTCAACCCCAAGGGGTGTGTAGGTTCGCGGACGACTCTGCGCCTCTCCTTTTTGTGAATCTGAATGAAGGCTACTAGGCTTTTTATAGGCTTTTGAGAAAGAAGTGGGTGAAATCATCCTTTTCGTCGTCGGGGGCACCTTTCTTGTGTTTGATGGCCACCATGCGTAGTTCGGGGCTGGGGAGCGGGGAGGAGAAGGGATACTGGTAATATTGTTGCCCGCTGCATTTTCCTCGTGTAAACCGAGACGTCTTTTTTTCTGGAACCCGTGCCCGGCTCGGAGGACCCGGAGGAGGCCTTGGTCTCCGGGAGGACGCACGTTTCTCTTTAAGAACCACGCTCCCGACCCGAGGCGCTGGTCCCTGCCCGGAGTTTTAACCCAGCTGCAGTTCGATTTTGCTGCTTCCTGGATGAAGGAGCGGTGGTCAGTGTGCAGGCAGAGGCCAGCTGGCAGACCGTCCCGCGGTGACCAGCCTTCCCCGCGCTAACAGTGCGCTTCCCTCCTAGAACTTGGGTAATCGCTTATTAGCATGAAACGGGAGCCCCGACAGTCACCTAGTGACTGACGAGTTCCCTTTGGTTTATGGGTCAAACCCTTTGGCTTAACTTTCTTTTGAAACAGAGTTCACCAAGATCTGTTGATTGAACTATACGTGTGGCTGCCCACGGCCCTTCCAGTATAAGGACACTTAATATCAACTTCCCTAAAATCGTTTTATCCCAAGTTTCTTAAAAGGGATCTTTTTAATCCCTTCTTGGCCCAAACCTTAGTGTTCACAACTGGTATCGATCAACGTGTTCCTCGGACGTTGTTTTTGGAGTGCAGTCTTATGCAAATTGGGAGTTGGGGCTAGACTGGTTTGTTTGCTGCTCTTCAGAACTGCCGTTTGTGTAGGTAGTTGTTGAACGAGCTTCTCCACCCTCTCCTGGAGGGGTCATTGTGTCGAAGTGCCTGTTGGTGATTCACTGTTATGCAGATCTGATCCCTTCCCCTTCCTGGGGCCGGAACTCATGGGGTGGGGGTTGGTGAGAGTCTTGGTGGGCTCCTGTCTGTTGGGAACTGGGGAAGGTTCTTCCCACCCACTCATCCAGTCCGGATCCTCACCTCCGTCCTCTTCTACCTCCTGATGAGAGTGGCTTGCTGCACCGCTACCTTTCCTGATTCTGTAACATACGGGGTGAAACCCAATGCTGGATGCTGTACCAGATGGCACCCTGCCCCCCTCACAGCCGAATGCCAACCGGCTGGCCAGTATGCAGGGACCTGCCGGGAGAGGAGACAGTTCACTCTGCAAGGACTTCCCTCCCCCTCTGCGCTTCACCTGGTGGATACCTGTTTAAACAGGCAAGCCTGCCTTGCGGGAGGCTTCTGGGACCTAGGCCCAGCTAGACCTTGGAGTCCCTGAGCCCAGCTTTCCCAGGGAGGAGGATGAAGTTCACGTGGGGCCATTCTGGTGGCGCTTCTGTGGCCAGGTGTGGACGTGCTGGACCTTGGTGGCTGTGGGGATGACCTGGCCATGCTAATTTCAGCGAAGATCAGCTCTGGAGCACCTACAGTTTTCACAGCCAGTTCACCTTTATTGGTGATGCCTTTTTTATGTTAACCTTGTGAGGTACACATCCCTGGCAGCCTTATATCCAATTTGTATTTAAGGCAAATAGAGGCCCAGTGAGGTTAGGGAACTTGGCTGAAGCCACACAGTTTGAGTGCCAAAGTGGGACTAGAACCTGAGCTGACTCTCAAAGTGGCACATTAGTTAAGCCCCTGAACTGTACTCAGGATCTTTGGACAAGGGTGCAGCTGGAATGGGATGACACCCCTCCCGACACCAAGCCCGCTGTTTCTCAATGCTGGATTGACTTTTACAAGCAGATTATACCATTCATAATGCCGAGATTATAGTTTGAATTCATGGCTGGGAGAAAATGGGCTGGGGAGATGACACCGGTTTTTGCAATCCACAAACCTGAGTTTAGGGACATCACTTACTAATGTGCCCTCATACAGGTCTCTCCAAACTTCAGTGTTTCATCAAAGAGTAACACTTACCTCCGGGACGCTGTGCCAATTAAATGGGAAAAACATGTGTGAAGTGCCAGCCCAGTGCTTGGAATGTAATTGGTGTTATTTCTCTCCATCCTCAACCCACCCTCCTTAACCTGTCCCCACTCATTTTATTTCCTTTTGTCTTATTTTCCTGTATGTCGGGCTTGGTTGTTTGTTTGTCTAGGGGGTGGGGTGTGTTGCAGCCAGACTGTCTGGTTTGGAATCCCAGCTCTGCCACTCAGAGCTCTGACCTTCAGGCCAGTTTCCTAACCCATCTGTGCTGCGCTCCCCTCACCTGCACATGGAGAATAATAAAGGTGTCTACCATGTAGGGTTGTTGTCAGAAACAGTTCATTCCACATAAAAGCCCAAGAACTGTGCCTGCCACATCTTGAGTGCTTAATAACTTGTTAGTTACTGTCAACTGAAAACAGGGTGGGAGTGCTTTGCCCCACAGACCCCCACTAGGTTTGTCATGTTTTTAAATAGATCATCCTGGTGGCTTACATCTGAGTTGTAGGAAACTCTGGTTTTATGGTACAATTTTCCCTACTTTTTGTACATGTACGAAAACATTCTGGAGTAGGGGATTTTCCAAGTGTCAAAAGAAGTACTGCTTTGGTTTCACTTCTTAGCGTGGCTCTTCATTATCCGAAAACAGAGTCTGGAATTCCCCAGGGCCGACATGCTTCCCTTTGCGACCACAGCCATTCACTTGCGACCCATGAAGCGCCTGCCCATCCTTCAAAGCAGCGCGTGGGCGCGACAGAGAAATGAATGGTGTTTGCAGAATTGAATGTGTGAGCCTCTTTGGAGGTGGAATGGCTGCTCAGAGCCAGCTTCGGGATTTCAGGGAGCTGTTGCCGCTGTGAAACTGAGAGGGCCCCGGTCATCGTGATGTGGCTTCATGCCCTGGGACGGGCACCCTCTGCCGGGTGAGGGGTGCAGCAGGGCCTCTCGGTTTACTGCCCGTGGGACCGAGCTTCTTCAGGCCACAGGAAGAATCTGATGCGGTCAATACATGCTTCTAAGACAAAAGGGAAGAGAAAGGTCCTTGATTGTTAATGTAAAAATTCTTTTTCTTCACGAAATCAAAGATAGTCCCTGATGCCTCGGAAACTGCAGGGAGATGAAATCTCAAACATTTGCCCGTTTTTCACTCACAATCAGGACACAGAAATGGTCCCGTAATTACACATGTCCCAGCACTGCCGAGCTTCACAGGAGGCTCTTCGTTTTGCTCACTGAAGGATGCAGGTCACAGTAGTAGTGTCCTGGGACTACCAGAACAAAGAACTACACACTGGGTGGCCGAAACACCAGATCCGTAGTGTCTCTCAGACGCGATGGTGGCGGCAGGGCTGCCTCCTGCTGAAGGCTGGGAGGGGGCGTCTGTGCCAGGCCCTCACCTGTGCAGTTTGCTGGCTGGCTTTGGCAACCCTCTTCCCCAGCCCCTACCTTCATCTTCGCTTAGCTCCTCCTCATGTGCATGGTGTGTCCAGATTTCCTTTTTTATAAGGACACCAGCCATGTGGATTAAGGACCTACAGTATTCATCTTAACTAGTGACATCTACTGCACGTCAGTTTCCAACTGAGGTCACATTCCGAGGTACTGAGGGTTATGACTTCAGCGTATGGATCTTGAGGGCAACAGTTCAGTCCATTCCACAGTCACTGTCTATCTCCCTTTTCTTGGCAACTCGTGGGGCGTTCAGCTTGCTTAGCAACTGGGCTCCAGCTGTTGAAAACTAAGCTGTTTCTGGAAGCAGCTGGTCTGTGTGTAGGATCATTTGCAGCAGCATTTGGTATATTCTCGTGAGCAAATCCTTATTCTGTTTTGTTTTTTTCTGCCTTAATGTGCCCCAGCCCTGAGGAACCTTATTTCACATTTTCTCCAGTCAGTCCTCAATTGGGTTGCAGGCATACTATCTCTGCAGTGTCCCTTGTATTGTTCTCCTCTCCATTCCCCTACTTCTCTCCTCAACCGAGACATCAGGGTACAGCGCCCAGGCCCTGACTCAGAAGCAGGCTGGCCTGGTGGTCCAGTGCTCTGGACTGGAGTCCCACCAGCTTGGGTAGCTGTAGGTCTCGGCTCCACCCCTGACTATTGTGTGATCTGGGGGACACTTCGTAACCTCTCTGTGCCTTGGTTCCCTTCTCTGTAACATGGGGTGGTAAGTGTACCTTTGGGAATTGTGAGGATTAAAGGAGATCAGGCAAGCTCAGCAGGGTTGGTACATGGTAAGCCCTTGATAGTGTTAGCTACTGCTATTGATTCCGCTCTCGGGGCTCTGTAATGCCCCTTCCCCAATTTATTTCTGTCCCGTCTGTTGCTAGGTGCAGGTTTGCAAAGCATGCCTTGGTTCTCTGCACTTGTATTTGGGGAGCCTCCATTAGCTCCTCATTCCCTACCAATGCAATATTTTGTCATTCAGGGCTCCTCACGTGGCCAGTGTGACCTAGCTCCCTCACTGCCCTAGCTGAGTTCATTTCCCATGATCCTCTGCCTGGAGCCTACTTTCTAGCTAAAACTTTCTCCCTTCGTTTTCCCTCGACAGCCCCCTGCTTTCCTGCCCCTAACTCTGTTATCTTTGGCCAGAATGCCTCTTTTCATTCCTCCCAAGGCTTTTACTGTTGAATTCTCACACTCATCTCAACTGTCACCTCGTCTGCAACCATTTCCTGTTCTTTCCTTCCACCCCGATACACTCCTTAGTAGTTCTTTTATGGGACTTGGCATTCTCTACCTTTTTTTTTTAATCTTATATTGTCCTCTTGTGACTTTAAGAGCCAGCCCTATACTATACTCAGGACAGCCCTCTTAAACTGGGAGGGAGGTCGCTTTGTGGCCTGCCAGACTGACGCACTCTACTTTGAACTGCAGTTTTCTTGAGTATGGAAACTGGGTCTTCACTTTAACCCTCAAGTGGCACCCAGGACAGGGTGAGGAGCGCAGGCCAGTTCAGCCAGCATCTGCTGAGCACTCACGCCTCATCCATCCCTCCATGTTGGTTTGACACCATGAGCTGGAATGTGTCGTGGGTCTTTCATGGCCAGAGTCCAATTAGAAAGTAGGTCAGATCCGAATCCCAATGGGCCATCTGACCATTTAATACCAATTTGAGTGGATGGGGGCAGCAGGAGGCAGACTTTCAGGTTGGCGTTATAATTAATCAGGTGGTGAAACAGGATTGCCCAAAGTTACACAGCGAGTCAGTAACCTTGCCTGGAACAGAACTGGTCGCTGTTCTTAAGCACTGAGTAAACCATGCCTCCCACCCACTACAAAACGATGCATTGTAAAAACAAGCTTCTCCCATTCTGGGCAGCCTTTCAATATGAACAGTTTATTCTCAAAATCTAGTTAGGGAATTATGTTGATATTCAAATACACTGGTGGGCAGCAGAGGCTGATGAAGCCCTGGTACATACCTGGGTTTTTTGGGTTAAGTTGCAGGTGGTGGTGGGCAGAGTACAAGCAGTGGCAGAGAGGCCTGACCCATGGTCACAGTGGTGCGACCTTTTGAGATTGGTATAATCTCAGTAATCTCAGTAGCAGTCAGGGTTCTCCAGAGAACAGAACCTGTAATATGAATATGTACTATACCAGCACAATATGAATAAATACACACACACACACACACGAGTATTTTAAGGCAGCCGAGGTTGTGGAGGCTGACAAGTCCAAACTCTAGGCTAGCTGGAGACTCTCAGCAGACCTGAGGCAGAATTTCTTCTTGCTCAGGGAATCCTCAGTTTTGCTGGTGAGGTTTTTCAGCTGATTGGATAAGGCCCACTCAGGTTATTGAGGATGATCTCTGTAAAGCCACCTGGTGTGGTTGTAGCTGTCAACCACATCTACAGAATCCCTCCGCAACAACACCTAGGTTAGTGTCGAAACCACTGTGTGCCATGGCCTAGCCACAGGTGGCGTTAGCACAGAAAACTGACCATCACACCATCCCGGCCCCACTGCTGCCGGGCAGCCTTTGTGAGAGGAGATCACCCTCCTGGAAGAGTCTGGTGAGAATGAAATAGCACTGTGCATTTAAGGGCTGGTACAGTTCCTCACATGTTAATAGCTTTTCAACAGATGATCTGCCCTTACTGCCCCAGAGCTGGGATCTTATCTCCAGGAAACTCCTGTCCCGCTTGGTCATGCTGGGACCTGCTTTGGTGTAACAGGAACCCTTCTGTCCCCAAGGTGGCAGATCATTTGGGAATGGAGTAGGGAGTAGGGAGGCTCCAAGCTGAGGCGATCAGACAGGAAGAGGGAACAAGATATACAGGAGACCTTGGGCTTTGAGGAGGCAGGTCCCTTCTATAAATGTTCCAGTATACATTCCTGGGATGCAAGGACTCTTAACTATAACTATAATGCCATTAGTACACCTAAAAAAAATCAGTAATTCTTTGGCATCATCAAATATCCAATCAGTGTTCAGGTGCCCCAGTGATCCCACGAGCAGTTTTCCACGGGTGGTTTGTTGGATTCGGGATCCAAACAAGATGCATTACCTTGTACTGTGGCCCGCTGTTTTGCGTGATAAAGCTATATGCAGCCAGGAGCTTCATTCTTATGCGTGGGGTCAGCTCTTCCCACCACTGCCGAGTGATGTGGGAAGCAAGTGGGAGCCAGTGTGGGTTGTCGTGGGTTGGGGTTCTGGCAGGAAGCAGCCTTCGGCCTAGATGGCTCCCGTAAAGGGACTTATGAATGATTCCTTGCAGGAATAGTGGGGGATGGGGGTACCCAGAAACTACCAGTGGGGGTGGGGTGGTGGAGGACCAGAGCGGCTGCTGTTGCAGAGAATGTTTACGCACCCTCCAGTCTCCTTTCTCCCTCCTCCCACTGGGTGAACCCAGCCTGAAGCCAGCCGGCACAGGAGCTCGGATTTGCAGGGGACACCCATGGTTCTAAGAGGGCAGGACAGTGCCTGAGGCCTGGATCTGAAGTACAAATGCCTGCAACCAAGTCCTGGTTCTGTCGCTTACTAGCTCTGTGACTTTAAGGCAAGTTGCTTAACCTCTCTGTGCCTCGGTTTCTTCCTGTAGAGGAATGCTGAGTGACGTAAGTGGGATGGAAGTGGGATGGTGAATGTGGTGCCTGGCTCACAGCGAGCACTCCATAAATGTGAGCTGTAATTATTACAAACTGCTACTACAAGCTACCCAGGCCAAACAGGACACTGTCTCTTTATCTGGCTCCTCGCTTCTCTCTAGACCCGATGGCTCCAGCCTGCCTCCCGCCTAGGGACGGCCCCGGAGTTCTGTGGCCTTCACCTCTGTCCCTCTGATGTCATTCCTCTCGGAGGCACCACACTGCTCTTTGTCTTTGAAGGTTCATCCAACCCTAAAGGTCAAAGCAGGTCTCCGTGCTTCCTCCCCCAGATGAGTAAATGAAAGGCTCAGCTAAACCAGCTGGGACTGTCCACAGAAAGTTTGTCCAGGGGTCAAACTCGCGATCCCACTGTTCAGGTCCCGACACAGCATGGTGAGTACAGACTTAGAAATCATGTCACCCGTTATCAGACCTTCAGAGATTTTAGTTAAGAAGAGAAAAGCTTTGCTCCTTTCCTCCCCTTCCTACTACCTTCAGTGACTCGGGGCCTCTGAGCAAGGCTTACACAGAGGGCAAAGATGAGTTAACAGCGGGAGAATAGGTGTCATAAGTTCACAGCCCAGTAGGAAAGGAAAGATCCAAACATGTGACGAGAGGAAACCTATCGGCCATGGGATTTTAGAGACAGGAGAGCCCGGTTTTGGCTGAGGGGCCCACACTGAGAAGGTTCCGGATCCATGCACAGGGTGCGGTGGGCCTCCCCAGCAGAGTGAGCCACTGCAGGGAGGGCCTTTCCAGCAGCGGGCCAGCTCAGAACAACCACCGGATTCTGAGTCGTGCCCAGACACCCCGGGTCACCCCAGCTCTCGGGTTTATGGTGACTTCCTATGGTGAGTGTGAAGACTTTTTTTTTTTATAATTGAGTCCCAGCCTCATAAGAGTAAATATCACCTACATACAAATAAAAAGCAACTTAATGATGGGTTTAACCTACCCATTCTTTAAATTCAGAGCATGGACCATAAATCTCCAGTGCACTTGTAAAACACATACACTCGGATCTCGGCGCCATGGCATTGAGTTGAGAAAACAGGAAAAGGGGGCAAACAGTAATTACCGGCTCCCAGGGACTGCCTTGCTTTCTCCTCACATTCTGATTTGAGTTGCCAGAGGTTAGTCATTAATGGCAACTCTTCAGAATAAAATAAAATAAAAAAAGTAGAAAGGGATAGTACTCAGTGGCCACATAGCATCTGAAAATGTATAAAGTGCTATTTCTTAAACTGTGAGTTAGACAGATGAGGACACTGAGGGTCCAAGTGGCCCGGGATCACAGGGGAGTAGGACGGGTCGTTTTACTCAGCTGTTTTTGGACTGCAGCCCTCCTAGCCACAACACTTGGGGAGGTATTGTAAGACTGAATCCTCCACCCCTCCCTGCCTTGAGAATTCTGGTCTCTTCTCTCCCAGCTGTCACAAATTGGGTTCTGCGGACGGGGACTCCGAGACTGGGTTGAGTGTGCATAATGCGTGTAAGGGAGTGCCCTTGGCCGCTACAGCAGTGCGGGGGGAGACAGGAAAGCAGGGTTTACCCAAAGCAGAAGCCAAGCTGCCGTGCAGGCTAAAGAAACCAGGAGCTTTAGGGCTGAAGTAGTGCGCATCACAATTGTCCCACACTGAGTGGAGATGGCCGGGCCTTTACACCCTCCCTGCCCAGCTGCGGGGGGGGGGGGGGGGGGGGTGTGCCCTGGGAAGGGTGTGACCTTAGGTGAAGTAGCCCTCAGCACAGCTGGAAGTGCTCTGCCCACAGGTCCCCAGCAGCTGCCACAAGTCCTTCTTTGCGGGGGATCCAGGGTGCACAACTCCTTGTGCATGACACCAAGTGGGGGAAATTCTTCTCTCTCATCACTTCTTGGAGCACATGTTTCTGTTAACTTCATAATAGGCTTGCAATAAACAACAGTTGAATGGCTAAGTGGAGGACTAGCCAAGGAGATATTTATTGACTAAGTAAGGCTGTGCAAGTTAAAGTATCAATCTTCCCTAGGTCTGTGGAACCCAGCCAACACTTCATTCTACCTTCAAGGTTCCTGAGTGTCCCCTCTTTCCCCTGTGGCTTCATAGATAGGGTGACCATTTGGGACAGTGTTGGTGAATGCCTGTCGTCCACCTTAATTGTTAATAGCACCTTCTTACCCTCTCCGAAATGGACTCGTTTGATGTAGCTACTTGTTTGTAGACCAGTGGAGTGCCAGAACTGGAAGGGGCCCTCTCGGGACTTGGCGTTCAGCCCTGCCAGCATCCAGCGCTGCCACGCCTGGCCCGGGTCTCGCCTTCTGCCTCTCCTGCCTCTCCCTGTGGGGCCAAAGAGATGAAGGGGGTGACTACAGGCAGCAAAGCTCCAATTTCAGCCTTGACCGGGACTTTGCTCCTGGGCTCCTGTAGCTCCTTCTGCCTCCGTCTAAAGAGTAGTCGGTCTTTCTCCTTTGTTTAGAATCTGCCTCCCACTGCAGTCAGTGTAGAGCCCCGCCCCTACCGTCTTCACAGTCAGTGGGCCACTAATGAGCTGCAGTTGTAGCCTTCTACTGAGCCAAATATTAAGAAACCCAGAGTAGGTGGGGTGTGAGGAAATGGATATGCCACCGATGACAATGTAAGTAAGAACAGGGTTTTTGGAAAGCTGTTTGGCAAGCCCCTCCAAAGAGGTTGAAAACATGGCCAGCATAGTTTAAAAAAGAAAGACAAGCAAACAAACAAAAACCTCCCGGTGCCTGTAGAATTCAAGGAGAATTCTTCTCCAACTTTTCAGTAAGGAATCCTTACACAAACCTTTTGTGTTCCCGATTCTGTTCTCAAAGCTGGCGTGACAGTAATAACCAAAATATCTAAACAAAGCAAAACAAAACTAAACTCATCAAAGAAATCCAGGAATCATTCTGATGCATCTTCATGCAAAATACAGCTGCAGCAAATTGTCCCCAAACAGGATGGCTAAATATAACCAACATTTGTTATCCCTAGGTATATGGGTCAGAAATTCTGTGACAGTATAGCTGGGTGGTCCTCACTGGGGGTCTTATGAGGTTCTAGTCAAGACGTTGGTTGGGTTACGTTCTTCTGAAGACTTGACTGGAGCTGTAGGATCCACTTCCAAAATGGGTCGCTTACAGGGCTGCTGACAGGAGACTTCAGCCCTTTGCCCAGTAGACCTCTCTGTAGAGAGCGTGAAGGTTGACCTCATACGCTGAGCACTGGGATTTCACCAGAACAAGGGATCAGAGAGGGCAGGAGGAAGCCACAGAGCTACACCTGCAATTCTCAACCCTTTCCTCTCATGGTGCATATAAACTAGTAACTAAAATTCTGCAGCACACCAAAAAAAATTTTTTTCCAATCTGACAAACAACAAAACAAAACTGGCATCGTAGGTGTGATTTTGATTCATTTACACCAGACGGCTATTGTTGTGTTAGCTGTTGTCATATTTTTATTTGACCATCTAAGGGAAAACATTGCAGGTTTTAAAAGTTCTTGCGCTGCACCAGTTGAAAATTGCTGTGCCACACGTCCACTTCCATCTCAATTTAGTAGATTCAGTTCACTAAGTCCAGCCCCAACTCAGTGGGCAGGGAACAAAGCTTTACCTCTGGAAAAAAAGAGCGTGAAAGAATTTGTGCCCTTATTGTCAAATCACCTTACTTTCTACTTTTTAACAACACCGTTCAAAAACAAGAAAAGATACATCTTCTGCTATCGAAATCCTCAAATATATTGCATCCACCTGAAATATCTTGAAATAAATGTTCTATTGATTTTTTTCTTTCAGAATCAGTTGCCTCTGGTATTTGGAGTTCACATACTGTGATGTCTCTCATCTTCAAAGCAAAACCCTGATCTGACCCATTTCTCCTCTTCGTGGCCAAAATGCTTGAATGATTTGACTGTACACTGTTTCCAGTCTGTCGCCTCCCGTTTACTCCTCACACAGTATCATTTGGTGTTCCTCCTACACTGATTTTTTGAAGGCCACCAACAGCTTCCCTATTGCCAAATCCAGTGGATACTTTTCTGTCTTCACTTGTGCCACCTCCAAGCTCATTCAACACAATTGACCACTCCATTCTCCTTGAAACACTTGGTTTCCTAGACATTGCCTCTCCCCGCTTCCCCCAGCAGTCCCCACACCCCCCACCCCCCTCCTCACTCCCTGTCCTCCTCCGCCTCTTCCTCTCCTGTCTCTTCGCTGGCTGCTCTGAATGAATGCTGCAGCGCCAGTGTTCTGGCCTTCTTGCTTTGCACTCTCCTGCTGGAATCTTACTACTAGTCCCTGTGTGTTTTTGTTTGTTGCTTGCTTGCTTATGTTGATGTATTCCCCATTTATATCTCCAGTTTAAATCTTTGCTCCAAATTCCAGACCCTCATGTCACCTCTGTGATGGATATTTCTACTTGACTTGTCACTCTTCAGCTTTAACTTATCCACCAAGTTATTTAAGGCAGATCCAGGAGTCATTCTTAATCTTTCCCTTTCCTTTACCTCCCATTTCCAGTCCATCAGCAATTCCCTAGCTGTTCTTTCTCCACAATATGTCGTGGATTCCTCCACTTCCCTGTCATTGCCAGTACCTTCTTCCAGACTGTCATCCACTCTCACTTCAATTATTTGCATAGCCTGCCTGGTCCCCTCACTTCCACTCTTGCGTTGCTGCAGAGACTAGATGGGAGGTGGTGAGTAAACGTGACCTGATCGTAGTACTGGTCATTAAGAACAGGACTAACACGCCAACAGAGAAATGGGCGAAGGCTGCAGACAGTTCATGGAAACGGAAATACGAAAGCTCTTAAAGTTGTGAAAGATGTTCAGCCTCGTGCTAATAAAAGACATACCAATTAGAGTAAACAATGAGATGCCAGTTTTCATCTACAAATTGACACTTATCCATTGTTGGTAGGAATTTAAATTACCACAAATATCTTTGAAGGGTTTTTGGGTAGAATCCACCAGTGCTCATATCTCTTGGCCCAGCATAAATTCCAGGGATTCCTGTTACTTGCACTTGTGTGCAAAGAAGTATTTATGAGCACATTTTACTGTTGTTTGTTGTATGAAAATGTTGGAAACAACTAAACATCCATCATAAGAAGCTAATCGCATACACTGTGGTAACAGGCAGATGAGCACAGCATGGGTATTATCTGTGCCTTGAATGCGTTCTCCTTTCACACAGCTCTACGTGTGTCGGTCTCAGCCGCACTGTCACCTCCCCTAAGAGAGGCCCGCCCTGACTGACCACTCTTTCTAAAGTAGGTCCCCTCTTTTTTCTCTCACTTGCCATAGAATTCGCTTATTTCATTAGTTTGCCTATATGTTTGGCTCCCTCTCCCTTTGGAATGTAAGCTCCAAAAGGGCCGTCTCTGTGTACTTTTCCACTGTTACGTCCCCAGCGTTTAGTGTGGTGTGTGGTACTTGGATTAATTGAAGGAGTGACTGAAAAATGATTGCCTGTTGGATCTCAAATAAAAGTCCACATGTCATCCTTACTGGTGAAGCAATAAGAGGAATGGGAGCATCTTTTGTTATAATAATAATTAGTCTTTTGTTCGTAGTTTCTGAAATAGCTCCAGGACCAAAAGGGAAAAGGTGTGTCTTGTTATTTTTATCAAGCCTCTTTTAACCACACCTGATTTGAGTTAATCAGGTGACTTTTGGAAAGCCCCTAAGGGTGGCAGCTGGTGCCAGAGAAACAGCCATGTGATTAGAAGTTTGGAACTTCAGCCCCAGACCTTTAGGAGAGCTAAGACAGCAACTAGAGATTGAGTTCAATCACCGAGGCCCATGATTTTTTTTAAAGATTTTATGTATTTATTTTTAGAGAGAGGGAAAGAGAGGGCAAGAAACATTGATGTCGTACAAGAGAAATATCCATCAGCTGCCTCTCGAATGCCCCCAGTTGGGGACCAGCCCACAACCCAGGCATGTGTCCTGACAAGGGATCGAAGAGGTGACCCCCCTCGATTTGTTCGCCAGGGCTCAAGGCCAACGATTTAATCATTCCTGTGTGATGATAGGCATGATTACCCACCGAAAAGGATGGGGTTCGGAGCTCCTGGGTTGGTGGAGGGACAGGAAGCCTGGCACACCCAGAGAGGGCATGGAAGCTTCTTGCCCCTTCCCACCTACCTAGCTCTATGCACCTGGTTGTCCCTGAGTTGCATCCTTTTATAACAAAACAGTAATCTAGAAAGTAAAATGTTTTCCTTAGATCTGTGAGCTGCTCTAGCAAATTACTGAAACCCAAGAAGATGGTTATGGGAACCTCTGATTTGTTTAGCCAGTTGGTTGGAAGCACAAGTAACAATCTAGATTTGGCATTTGGCATCTGAAGGAGGGGCGGGGCAGTCTTGTGAGATTGAGCCCTTAACCTGTGGGATTTGATACTATATCCAGGTAGATAATATCAGAATTGAGCTAAATTACAGACACTGTTGGGAAGGAGAATTTTTTTTTCTTCCCTTCTAGGTTTCTTTGGCTGATCTGATAAATTGATATAAGGCAGAGTAATAGCAGGTAAACAAAAGTTTAATAAAATATATACCTTCTGTGTGCATGGGCCAGACCCAAAAAAATTGAGGATACAACTCCCTTGAAAATGGCCTAAGCCATCACCTTAAGCACCACACTCAACTGAAGACAAAAGAAGATATTGGGGGAGGGGAGAGTCAGTTTTGGGAACCTTCCAGGAAAAGAACACTGAACAAGGTTAAGTTTGTTATACAGATTTGTCATTGCCCTCTTTATGCTTTAACCAACTGAACTACCTGGCCAGGGCTAAAGCCTGCTGTTTCTTAAAAATAACCAGACTAAAATAATCCTGCATCAAAGAGACATATTTTGAGGTGGCAAATTATGCTCCCCTAGGACAACCCTGATGGTATCACAGAATTTCTTGGTGTGTGGAGAACCCACACATTTGGTGCCAGAAGTGGGGTGGTGTTGTAGTATTGAGACTAGAGACTGTGTTTTCCTTTATATCATTATGTCATTTATACCATTATTAATGAACATTATTCTAGAAGCATAGCCAAACCAATTAGACAAGAAAATTAAATATGAAATTTAAATGCTGAAAAGGAAGAGGTGAAAATAATTATTAAAGCAGCTGATGTGAGTATTCACTTTGAGGGGAAAATACAAACTAATGGAGGAACCCTTTGCTGTTGACCTTGGCCAAAGTGATTTTGCTGTGTAGGAATTTTTTTTTTTCTGTGTGGGAATTTGGAAGCTGGCCAGTAGTAAATTATGTCCAGTGAGATGACACTAGAGCAGTACTATGATCCCAACTTATTCTTTGGCTGTGTGATGTTTGCGTGGATAGCAAGATCTGAATGCAAAACAGAGACACTGCTATCAGACACAGATGGATGAATATTATGCACACATTAGCTGTGTAGGAATTTTTAGGTTAATGTTTTAATTTTTAAAAATTGCAAGAATAGTATATGTCCTTTACTCAAATGTACCTGTTGTTAACACTGTGTCCCATTTGATTTACCTAGTTTTCTAATTATATTTTTCTCTGTTTATAAATACAGCATATAATTCTTTTTGTTCTGAAACATTTAGGAGTGACAGTTGAAGCCATTGTGCCGCTTGATATTGAAATACTTCAGTGTGTATTTTCTAAGAACACCAAGTTCTCTATAACTGTGGTAGGCATTAGACAGACAGAAGGACAATTAGGCAGAGCAAGGACAATAGGCCATGTACAGAAGGGTCACCAGCCTGTTAAGTTCCAGGTGCCTACCATCAGGCAAACCTGGGAAAACAAGGACCTTGCCCCCAGGGAAGCTTTTCCTCTGCTCTGCATAACTCTGATCATGTGGGTTAGACCTCTCTAAACAAGGAGGCCAGAAAATAGCCCTTAAGCATTAAGTCCCCAGGACAATGAGGTTCTAACTCACATCAAATACATCTAGGCCTCAGTTGTGCTTCAGCTCCAGGCCCAAAAAGCAGCAAAACCAGACATGTGATACCATGGCTGACATCGGAACCAGCTGCAGTGACTAATGGCCCCCTGCCCTTGTGTAATCAGTGGAGACCACAACCCTGAAAGGACACACCTGCAAAGCTGATGAATATTCTATTGCGATCCTCCACTGAGACCTCCAGATAAATACCCTCAAGATAGAGGACTCAGCGGTCTCTCCCTCCCCCTCTTAGTCGCCGCCCCCCACCACACACACACACCCCCCACAGGCAAGTCACCTTAACCCTTTTCTTACTTCAGCTCCAAGGGCCCTTCTTTTGCCTCTGTAACTTGTTTCCTGAGCCCATTCCTTCTACAGCACACTTCTACATCTGTGGCTTTCTAAATAAACTTTCTCTTACAGTTTGAGGCTTGGCTCTGAATTCTTTCTTAGCCAGAACTCAAGTGATCAGGTTGCTGAACTGAGTCTGACTCCACTGCTCTAGCACCTGGTACCATTTCCTGCCACCAACATAACCAATATCAAAATCAAGAAATTCACCAAGAATCTAAGACTAATCTGTGGTGTTCAGTTTTATCTGTCGTCCCAGTAATGTCTTATATAACTACTTTTCTCCTGGATCAGCATCTACCCCAGGACCTCCCATGGAAGTTAGTTATCAAATCTCTTCTTCACGTTTAATTTAGAAAGAATTTCCTCAGGCTTGAGATTTCTTGGCCTTCAGATTTTGGAAGAGCATCGATCAGTTACTTTGTAGAACAGACCCGATTTTTATTTGTCTGATGTTTCCTCATGATTACATTGAGATTATAAATGTAGGACAGGAGCACTACAGAAGCGGTAATGTGTCCCTCTGTGCACACAATGTGGGTTTGTCTCCATGTTGTGGTGATAGATTTGACCTGTTGGTGTGGGTGGTGTTTTCCTGGTTTCTCATGCAGTGCCATTTTTCTCTTTGTAATTAAAAAATAATCTGTGGAGTGATGCTTTGAGACTAAATACCTCGTTTCTCATCACATTTTACTCCCTGGTTTTAGCATCCATCGATGATTTTCCAACTCCATCATTCGTCTGTATTTACCAGTTACATTTTACTGTAAGAAGAGATTTCCTTTTTTTACTTGCTTGTTTACATTCAAATGGAGTCACTGATTGTTTTTCACACATTTAATGAGTAATGATCCATTGATATATGATAGGCTTTTTAACCTAATTGATTCTTGCATTGAGAGTGCAGTCACATAGAGAAGTTCAGTTCTTTTCTTCCCAAGGTTTAGTTAAACCATCTTACATACTTTTGTTACCAAATTCTCATACACTCTAAACAATTTTCCCACAAAGTCTTCCCAGACTAAAGTATACTTGATCTCTTTCCTTATGGGCTTGATCTAGTCCTTACTTACCTCTGTTATTGTTTATTAATATAACATTATAGAGGACATAGTCTCATGTTTGCAAGTTCATGGGTGGGCCCACAGGTGTTGCATTAACTCAAATATTAAAATTAAGGGTATCTTGGTTCATGGTTCTAAAATAGGTCATGTCATTTAGAAGCTCCTATGCCCACCAACAGCAAATTTCATAAACAATGTTAACTGCCTCGGGAATCCAGAAATTTGAATTTGATTATCTTTAGGCCTAACAACAGAAACGTTGCCTTGGCAAAAGCGAGAGGTACAAAGAGTAAGAACCTTTCCCTTCCTTCCCCAAATTTAGACAGGAGTCAGCATCCTAGTTGCAGGAAAGAGCAGGACTGTAGCATCACACCCACTGGAAGTCAGATCCCTACCAAAGTCTTAGGATGTTGTCTCTAGTTCATCTATTCAGCAAGTACCTATTAAGGGTCTAGTATGTGTCATACAGCTGGAACCAGGCAGAGTCCCTGCCCTCAAGGCTAGCATTCTAGTGGGACAGATAGACATCAGAGAAACAAATGTGGTGATATATCAGCTGGTGCTAAATGCTGTGGGTGGAAATTAAGAAAGATAAGGGAGATAGATACTGATGGGAGAAGGGGTTTAGGGGGTTGCTTTAAAAGAAAAGTGAGATGGTAATATTTGAATAGGGACCTAAAGGAAGCCGTAGGAGGGAGGAGATAGAAGCAATCAGGGAGAGCCCTTAACCAGCTGGAGGTGGGAGAGTGCTTGGCGTGCCTGAGGCTGAACTTTGTTTAGAGATAGTAAAGATGAAAGGTCAACTAACTAGAAGTAGTTGGTGAGTTAGGAGAATGAAGACAGAAAGTACTTGGATGCCAGGTGAACTACCTGTAGTTTCCAGGAGGGGTAGTAACTAAGTTAATGTTGTTGAAGAGTGAAGAAAGGTGAGGATGAAGAACTGGCCAACCAGTAGAGACCCTGATGAGCTTTGCAGTAGAGCCACACCACGGTGGGGCCACAGTCCTCGCTGGAATAGATTCCAGAGAGAATGCGCTCACTCCAGATGGTTGGAGGATTTTGCAAGAAATGGGATGGGCTCTAAAGAGAATTGGAAGACCCAGGGAGGATTTTAAAGAGGGGTGGTGTTAGCCTATGTTAATAGGCCGATAATGGGAAACAACTGTTGGTGCAGAAAGGCGAGGGAGTGATATTCTTGAGCACAGGAGCTCCTTGTAATCTGGTGCTCACATGGACTGGCCCATCGAGATTGAGTATACGTCCTGGAGTTAGGTACAGTAAACAGGGAGGCGAGGAAGAAGCAGGTGGGCCACCAGCGTATCAGCTTCCTTTTCCTTCTCTGCTTTGATTTCTCCTTGCTTCTGGCATCTGTGGGTTTTCATTTCCTTGACCTTCAGATGTTTGTTTGATCAGATTAACATTTCTGTGGTTTCCAGGGGGTGGGGGTGGTGCTGTCCTTTGAGTTAGTCCAGTGTGCTATGTCTCTGGAAGAGAGCAATTAAAAACAGATCCTTTGAAAGGTTTTGAGAAGCCTTGGTTAAGTTAAATGGGGGGGAAAGTATACAAAGATTTTAATAGCACAGTTCAAAGTGTCATTATATGTAGTATATGTTGAATGGTAACTTTGAATGTTTAGATAATACAAATTCTCTAGCCTTTCAATGATTTAAGGCTCTTCAAGTAAATTAAAAGGTGGAAGGATTCATCTGGGTAAATAAGCATAGTTGCAAATATCTTTGGAGATGTTAGTTTGAGCTTTGTTAACTTTATTTTCTTGGAATAAAAAACACAATTTACCCTTTTCCTGTGTATAAAAGAAATACATGTTTGTGCCAAATATTCAAACAGCACAGAAATGTATAACCTGAAGTCAACTCTCTTTAAGCACCCTGCCCCCAGCTGCTCCCAGCTTTCAGACAGCCACAATGAACACTCTGTAATACTTTCCAGATTTTTCTATATGCATTTGATTAGTGTTTGCTTCTAAATTGGCTATTTGATCTTCTTTTTACCAGAAAACTAAATAAAAACTGCAGACAACATTGCCCTCCAAATCTACTAAAATTTACAAGTTCAGGGGCCTTATAATTACATATAAATTCTACAGATTAGAGCAGCCTATCTCACAGTGAGTTCCTAAAGAGGACAAGACTTCAAACCGAGCTTTGTTTCAGAATATAACATTTCTTTAACAATGAAATGTCAGCCTCAGCTTTCGACTTGGGTGTTTTCATGATCCCTGAGCAGTAAGTACAATGTAGTTTTAAAGACTGTTTGACTTATTGGATGAAGTATGCATTTGTACTTAGCACATTTTTGGGTACTTTTATAGGACAATGAGGTATTAAGAGCTCTGGGTCACAGTTCCCAGCAGGAGGAAAATGAGCAAAGAGTATCCTCAGCCCAGAAGGAAAAATCACTACATCAGAAGAACGAAGATGAAAATAAAATAGCAGATAAACCTGAGTGGGATGCAGAAAAGACCACTGAGTCTAGAGAGGAGGTAAGCATGTCACAGTTTCCCAGACTTACCATTTTGGCGTTAAGGTAGATTTTGTAAGGCTTTGTCAATTTATGTTGAGAATGAATGAATTTTGTATGTAAGTGTGACCTACTATAAGCAAATCTGATGTATGAAAAATACATGCTTTTGTTTTATTGTGGGAGTGGTTATTTGGCTTACAAAGGAATCAGCCCATAGAATTAGGTATCTCTGGTTAAACTAAAGATAATGTGTGTGTGTGTGTGTGTACACACCTACACCCCTCCCAGAACTTGCTAGCAGGTTGTGTTAGTTGCATTTGCCATGGCAAGGGATAAAGACACAGCTGGCATCCTGCATCCAGGAATCCTCACCCAGACACGTGCACACAAATCACCCTCAGTACCAGCTGGGTCTTGGGCTCAAATCCTCAGTCTCCACTGGGCCATGCTCCATGGGCACCACTTTGTACCTCTGGCCTAGACTAAGGCCAGGCCCAATGGGGACAGCCTCCTGGACTCCCCTGTGTCTAACCACCCTCTTCGGTGGTGAAAAGTGGTATAGAAGGATGAACTCCAGGAGCCAGGCTGACAGGATGGAGTTTTCCTGCAGCCTGTGCTTCCGCCACGTTTCATTTGGGCCATACTCTGATTTCTACTCAGCCCTGCTGAGGTCCCAGCAAACAAGCCTGGCTAAGGCTCCAGAGATGGTCACAGAGGTTCCACAGACTTTAAACCACTTACCACTTCACCTTAAAGGTGCACCCTTGAGGGTCTTGTCCTGCTGGTTTTCTTAGCCATGATTGCCCCAGGTAGAGCTTGGGGCCGTGCCTTGAACACCCTCAGAGGATGGAGGGTACCATGCGTTGGACCTCTTCAGACAGCCCATTGCTGTCTCCTTGGCCGTGTAACATTAAATCAGAAAACAGCCTTGCTTTCTTTGCCCACTCTCCATTCCCAGCTCTCACCAGCTGAGGAGACCAAGTCCTTCCCTGTACCTGGAGTGAGAATCCAGGGTAGTCCTCCTGACTTCTAGATAATCAAATTAAAAGAAAAAACATTTGGAAAGAGGCATTTTCAGCCCACTTTCCTGAGAGCCTCACAGTCATCCTTTTTGGAGGGAGATATTTTATCAGTCTTAATCACTTCACTGTTTTACAGATTTATGCTGTTGGTTCAGTTTTCTCCTGGGTATGCCTTTGCCTTTACTCCCTCACTGAGCTTCCCAGAAAAGCAGGAACCGTGTGTTTTCTACTTCTCAGAATTACCTAAATTAACTCACTGCTAGATATATAGTAGGCACTCATTAAATGCCAGTAATGAAGAGATAGAGGAAGTGGGGCGCTTCCTTAGAAAATCTAAAAGACAATTTAAACTAGGACAAATACCAATTTGGACACAACTTCCCAGAAACACATTTATCACTCAAAACAAGGCATATGTCCCTTAGTCCTTGAACTTGGGCTTCGCTGCTCATTTGCACCTCCAAGTTCCGGGTCTGTGCATCTTCTTAGGTTAGCATCCATTTACTTTCTACTGAGATGTGGTGCTCTTACAGTTTGTTGAAGTAGTACTTATTTCCATTTGTTTGGGTGATAATCCTGGGTGATAACCAGGGCAAACCACATAATTTGGTACTTAACAGTGCCTTCTTCTAGCCCCACTACAGGCCCACTGCAGACTTAGACTGCTGGCTATTAATGAAAACTAAATATACTGTATGTAAATTAACTGGTCTGAAGAGAATTTCTTCCCACTAAAGACAAGTTGAGTTTAATGTTTCGCTTTTAAAAGATAGGTCTGACAAAGTTAAATGTGTATGCATCATATTCTTTGAATACTCCTAGTAATCTCTGTTCAAATGAAATGAATTCTTGACCCAAAATAGAACTATGTATAAGAGTCTGACTTAAAAAGAAGACTGACCACTTCCTGGCAAATGAAATCTAACTGAAAGTATGGAGTGTGTCTTTTGTATTAATTGTAAGAATAGCTGCAGGGGGAGGGCAAGAACAGTATGGGAAATGTAGAAGCTAAAGAACTTATGACACATGGACATGAACAAAGAGCGGGGAATGTGGGTGGGAGAGGGTATGCAGGGTGGAGGGGAATGAAGGGGGAAAATGGGACAACTGTAATAGCATAATCAATAAAATATATTTAAAAAAAATAGCCGGATCATCCATTTCTGTGCAAGATGTGTACCCAGCTGAACAGGAAAAACAAAGCAGTTAGATTTCGAAATGGATTAACCAATTTCTGTGAAAACAAGTGTCTCAAAATTTTTCTGTATAATTTAGTGTGGTAGACAGAACTCTGCTGCTTAATGAATTCAAGTAGAATGATGTACGCTCACATCATTCTATTGAAGGAACCCAAAGCCAGATACAGCGTGTGGTGTACACTACAATTACTATCAGGAATCCTGAGCCAAGAAGGCAAAGTTTAGAAAATGATACAAAAATTGGTCCCTGCAGCCCTGGTTGGTGTGGCTCAGTGGATTGAGTGCCCATCTGCGAACTGGAAGGTCACAGGTTTAATTCCTGGTCAGAGCACAAGCCTGGGTTGTGGGCCAGGTTCCCAGTTGGGGGCACGTGAGAGGAAATGAATCAATGTTTCTTCCTCTTTCTTTCTCCTTCCCTTCCCTTCTCTAAAAACTAAATAACATCTTTAAAAAAGAATACTGGTCCTTGCATAGGAAAAACACAACACTGCCTTATAGTTAGTTGGTGACCCCTGATATGTGGGATCCTTACAGAAATAGCTGTCAACGAAGATGAACTCTCTAATAGTCCCAGGAGAGATCAGAAAGCATGTAGGAGAAGTAATTTTTGAAGTTTATGGCTAAATATTTCCAAAAGAAAATGATGTTATGACTCAGATGAAAGGAATACAGAGTCCCAAGAAGACTAAATACAAAGTCCCAAACATATCAAAGTGAAATGGCTGGACAGCAAAGAATAAAAAAAAAAGAAAGTCTTTAAAATTACTGGAGGAAAAAAAGATTGGCTATGAAATGACAGATTGCAAACAAATCAATAGTAATAAATGCCTTAGGACAAAGTACTGAGGCAAAACATTAAACCTGATAATCTTGCAAATAAATTACCATTTAAACATGCAAGCAAAATAATTCCAGGTTATGAAAACTAAGAGTTTACTACTGGCAGCCTATCTAAAAAGAGCTATTAAAGGAGTTATTTCAGCAAGAAAAGAACTAAGCCTTGAAGGCAGGTGATGAAATGGTAAAGAAGTTAGTAAAACAGTTTAGTACATCTAAATATGTATTTGATGGTCAAGTTAAATATTTTTGTAGCAAATTTGGAGGGTCAGCTGTGACTGACAATTCTAGGCAAAAATTATATGACGAATAGGGCAGGAATGGGGAGGAGTTTCAAGTTGAAGGCTTTCATTAAGGAAGGATATAAGAATATTGAGTACCTAAAGGAGGGGTATAAAATCCAAAGATAGGGATAAAAACCCAACATGGAGGTAAGACCTGGTTGTCCTTTCAAGATAAAACCTAAAGCCCCAGGCAACCACTTCAGTGTTTTAATGAATGGTGCACCTGTTGTGTTTTTCTACAGAGACATCTAAATGGGACTGACACGTCTTTCTCTCTGGAAGACTTACTTCAGTTGCTTTCCTCACAGCCTGAAAATTCACTGGAGGTAACTGGTCTGATTTACTTTAAAAATAGGCAAACCCTACTATCAACTAACACTGTACTTCACTCTAGCTGGTTATTTTTGTTTCCTTTTTTTAAGAGGAGAGAAACATGAATGTGTGGCTGCCTCTCACACCCCCTACTGAGGACCTGGCCCACAACCCAGGCATGTGCACCAACTGGGATTCGAACCTGTGACCCTTTGGTTCTCAGACTGGCACTCAATCTACTGAGCTACACCAGCCAGGGCCACTATAGCTGTTATTATCCATGATCTTCCACAATGTGGATTTAGACTGTTAACAGCAAAGATGAGAGTTGCATCTTGAAAAGTAGTAAAATAAATAAGATTATAATGTTAGAATGATCCAATAACATGGAGCTCCAGTGGCACAACCAGTTAGCACATGGTACTTACACACCTGCCTTTTAATTTAATGAATGGTGCACCTTTTGTGTTTTTCTACAGAGACATCTAAATGGGACTGACACGTCTTTCTCTCTGGAAGATTTACTTCAGTTGCTTTCCTCACAGCCTGAAAATTCACTGGAGGTAACTGGAACCTTGGCTTTTATCCTTGCAGGAAAATATCTGCACTCACCTCTGTGAATACAGCTCATACACCTGGAGGACATAGTTGTTTAAATATAATATCCAATGCATTATTCTTTAAGCACATAGACTTAGGATTACTTTTAATAGAAACACTTCAACTTTGGAGAATATGTGTACTATTCCTCCAATAACCACAAAGGTCTAGGCAAATTTATATAATTCATACTGGATCAAAATGGCAGTAAACATTTGACAAACTGAGACATATCTCTATTTGTTCTGGCAGAATGTGTGTTTTCATTAGACTTTACTGGTCTGTTTTACTTCAAAAAAAGACTGTCTTCTCCTCAGCCAATACTACTTCACTATAGCTGTTATTTTCCATGATGCTCCACACTGTGGATTTGGATTGTTAACAGCTAGAATTAGAGTTGGATATACCATGAGAGTGACTTAATAACAAAACCAGCTTTTTACTAACCTAATTAAGTTTTCAAGATTGCCATGATTGGGGTCACACCCTGTATTAAGTTGCCTGTATTATTTAACTGGGGAAAGCTATTCACAGCCAACAGCATATCCCTACTTGTATAGAGGAACTGACAAAAATGAGGAAAGAAAATACTGTATTAAGTACTGGAACTGCTGTTGAAGTTGGGTTATGTGTATTAGTTTCTGATTCTGGGCTTTCCTTAAATACAAGCCACAGTAGTACCAAGTCTAATTCCTGTGTGTGTGAAGGTGCTATAGGTTCTAGTAGTGACCTGGAATCTCCTTCCCACTGTGCTTTTAGAAGGGGCTGTAGGAGGCTACTACCCAGAACCCAGGAAGATTTGCCACATGGATCTTAGGGGTGAGATTCTGGTTTTCACCAGGACCTTGCATTTCAACACGTAAAGTGCTTTTTTTCCCATTTTTCAGGGCATCTCACTGGGAGATATTCCTCCTCTTCCAGGAAGTATCAATGATGGCATGAATTCTTCAGCACACTATCATGTAAATATTAGCCAGGCTGTAAGTCACGATGTAAATCTCCATGAGGCCATGTTGCTGTGTCCTAACAGTACATTTAGAAGAGATCCAGTAGAAAGGACTTCACAGCCACAAGAACCATTTCTGCAGTTGAATTCTCATACCATCAATCCTGAACAGACCCTTCCTAGAGCTAATTTGACAGGATTTCTTCCACCTGTTGACCATCAGCTAAGGAATCTAACAAGCCAAGACCTTCTGTATGACCTTAATATAAACATGTTTGATGAGGTAAATTCAGTGTCTTTGGCTACAGCAAGTTTTGATCCACTGGAAGTTTCTTACCTTTTCGAACCACCAGATTCTGATTCTGGGCTTTCCTTAAATTCAAGCCACAATAGTACCTCTGTCACCAAGTCTAATTCCTCTGTGTGTGAAGGTGCTTTAGGTTCTAGTAGTGACCTGGAATCTCCTTCCCACTGTGCTTTGGAAGGGGCTGTAGGAGGCTACTACCCAGAACCCAGGAAGATTTGCCACATGGATCTTAGGGGTGCTTCTGGTTTTCACCGGGACCTTGCATTTCAACACGTACTCCATAACCACACTTACCACTTACAGCCAAGTGCACCAGAATCCACTTCTGAATCTTTTTCATGGCCTGGGAAGTCACACAAAATAAGGAATAGATACCTCAATGACACAGACAGACATTTAAGCCGTGATGAACGCCGTGCTGAAGCTCTGCACATCCCTTTTTCTATAGATGAAATTGTTCACATGCCTGTTGATTCTTTCAACAGCATGCTAAGCAGGCACTACCTGACAGATTTACAAGTGTCACTCATTCGTGATATCAGAAGAAGAGGAAAAAATAAAGTTGCTGCTCAGAACTGCCGTAAGCGCAAACTAGACATAATTCTGAACCTAGAAGATGATGTATGTAACTTAAAAGCAAAGAAGGAAACCCTCAAGAGCGAGCGCGCACAGTGTAACAGAGCTATTAACATAATGAAACAGAAGCTCCATGACCTTTATCGTGATATTTTTAGTAGGCTAAGAGATGACGAAGGTAGGCCAGTCAATCCAAATGAATATGCTCTTCAATGCAGCCATGACGGAAGTGTTTTGATTATACCCAAGGAACTGGTGACCTCACGCCACAAAAAGGAAACTCAAAAGGGAAAGAGAAAAAGTGAGAGAAGAAATTAAAAATGGATTCCATTAATATGTATAAAGTAATGATATATGGATTACAAACCATTGAAACTGCTTCAAGGTTTACCTCAAGTGTTAATGTATCTTTTAAGTACTGCTACTTGAATCACTCAGTTAACTGTTATTTTGAAGCTTATATGGACAAGTTTAGGACTTCAAGATCAGACTTGTGGGGAATGTGGGTAGGGAAAGCCCCACCTTTCCATGAGGTCCTCCTGCATTATATGCACAATTTATAAATATGTACAAAGAGTAGGGTGACATGAAGATACCAATTTTTTAGTAAGATGCTCACTTCAAAAATAGCAAACACTGGATGTAATTATTTTAAAACATTTTTGACTTGAAATGCAAAGTAGCCTTAACATTCTCATTTAGTTTGTAAGCACTGAAGTATAGTGAGCTTTTCAAAAGCTACTTTAACTGTTGTGAATACTTAAATTAGAACTTTTTCTCTGTGGAAGTTTTATACTTGAATTTATTTTTTAAAAATCAACTTTTCCCTTATATACAGAAATTCTAAGCAAATTTACCTTGGATAGATTTCCTTCAAAATACTCATATCCAGGAACAGAGGTAATACCTAGCAAGTATATGGCAGCATGTTGGTAGACTCCATCCAAATTGACATCAGTGTAGTTCATTAAACTGATAAGGGGAATCCATATTTGGATTTAAATACTGTATGAAACAAACTATAAATGGCCAAGCTCTAAACCATGGCATCAGAAACAAAAAATGAAACTTTTGCGTTAGGCTTTGGCCAGATGGCTCAGTTGGTTGGAGCATCATCCTGTACACCAAAGGGTTTGGGGTTCAATCCCCGGTTGCATCCCAATCGATGTTTCCCTTCCCTAATCAGTATACATATCCTTGGGTGAGGGTCTTTTAGTAAGTGCACTAGGCTTTACTGGCTGAGAATGAAGACCTCTAATGTCATGGATTTTAGAGAACAGAGCTATCTGTGTATAGAGAAACAGAACTCCAGGGCAAGTAAGGCAGTCTGCAGGGCTTCATCCATAACATTGGTGTCTCACAAAAACATAGCTTAATGTGAAAACATTACAAACCAACAGTAGAGGAAGAGTCAACAGAAGAGCATAGCCTCTACAACCAATGAATTGGAAATACTGAAACCATATGAAAACAGAACAAGTGGACCTGAACAGTCAACCTAGAAATAATGGCATTGAGAAGCAAAAAATGAGTTAACATGAACAGTGTTTTGGTGTCAACTATCTCTACCATAACAATCATTTGCCCAATGATGTAGAAATCACAGGTCAAAGTATTGGGTTGCAAAAATGCAGTATTTTATAAGTGAATTTTTATAATAAACTTTTTCTCCATTTTAAATTGGGTCTAGACATTTCTTTCAAGCCCTAGATTTTGCCACAATAATGCCGCTTCATACATCCCTCTTCTAACCAATTTTGTACCGTTATCACTTAAATGTTGATAGGAGTGTAATCAATCCCTGGATGTCTTAACGTTTGATATTAGGACACTTTGCCACAGAAATTATTTCAAATCTACAATACAAAATTATACAGTATTTGGTTTTAAAATTATTAGCAGTCTTACTACTCAAATACTAATTGTCAGGCTCCCCCAAATCTCTGGAACAGCCAAAACCACAATGAAATACTGGCAAACAACAAATTGGCAGGGGGGAGAAAAGCACATAGTGAAGCTCTAGGACTCAGCATTTGTAACCGTAGGTCAATTAATGAAATCTAATTCCTGGACAAGTCACACACAAGTCACTGATTCAGAGGGTAAATTGAAGCTGTTTACTCAACCATCCTTGATACTATAGTTTTAGCAGACACATCTAAGATTTCATTCTGAACTCCGTATTTAGATTAAGGAACTGATAAAGTTGAGTAGACTGTTGTACTAGTTCAGTCGTCTTAACATGCAGGTTTATCCTAAAATTGAAGGTAGTGTTATGACAAAGAACACTTCAGACTTCAGGAACTAATTTCCAAAAGGCCAGATATCTAATTGAAGTTGTATGCACTTTACTATTGAACCAAGCTCTTCACTTACCTGACCCATTCCTTAATAATTTAATGGTAAACCAGACCCATCTTAACACAAGCAGTTAACAGTTACATCAAAGTTTGTGCAAAATGTGTTATCTGGTGTGAGATTAAACCAACCAAGGGGCAGAATGAGATCTAGACCTTTAAGATGAATACTTACTTTTAAATAGTAAGTACAATAGTTTGTAGAACCAGTCTTTGGCTTCCTTGAAGTACATTTTCTGGTGAGCATTTTTTTTTTCACTTCTGACTTTACACACTAACCCAAACCTAAATTCCATTTTAAATTGAACACAGAATCAAATCAGTCTTACCTCACTACAAACACGTGCTGAAAAAACACTTGTAGGTACACGAGGCCCTGCTAAGTACACATGATCAAATGTATGCTCAGCAAGTTTCCGAGTATTTGGTTTGTTCCCTGTCAAGGCTATATCCAGTTCAATACTGACCAATTTGCAGAACCAAGCCTTGAGACACCACCATAATGATGCACATACATTGAGTCCATCACAAGAATTTAGTATAAACTTACCAGGGTTAGCTTCTCCCCTCCCCCCATTTATTTTTGGTAATCCATTGGTTTTTGCCCTAGGCAAAAAATCATTTGCAGTAGTATTGGTGCAACATGAAAATTTCATGGGGTATGCCGGCCATCTGGGTACATCAGTTCCCTAAAGATCCATCTAAATAAAGTCGGGCTGAGAATGTGCATGTATCTTAGGCATTCCACTCAGTGATCTTGCTGGGAAGGTACGTACCCACTTTTAAGCTTGTTCCCGAGTCAAGACATTCTTTTAAAGCCTCCCTAAATTAATTTAGCTCAGTAATCTGAACTTTTAGCGCTAGTACAAATTCTCACTTTTACAGGAACTGATTTGCATTCCCACACCAGACTGGGTTATTGAAAAGCCTATTACTACCCAGTTGTAAAATTTTTCAGCCCTCAGAGCCAGCCCCCAATCAGGCTTGCCTCTTAGTAACACAGGAAACCCTATTGCAACCACCAGAACAGTGACTTCCTAACATTGACGCTGCTTGTTCTTAGCTATGGGAATAGCCAAAACTAACCCTGCCAACAGCCAGGCTATTTGGGATGCAGATTTACCAGTCCCACTCTAGTTAATCCAACTGCAATCTTGAGCTTTGGCCAGAATCAAACTGCTTCCAAATCTGGATTGTAAATACTGTGAGGTCACAAGTTTGTTGGTCTAAATTTTAAGTAGAGATGAACATTTTTAGTCACCACCCTGTACCAGCAACTTTTATAACTTGTGTCCAGTTTTTAAACATGCACGCAAACACCTACTTCAGCAGGGGCTTAAACCTTTCCCCATTTATTGTCAAATGAATTACGACAGCCATTGGCATGAATGCCACCTTGAACAAAGTATGTCATGTTAAGCTGTACTTTATTCAGTATTTCACAGATGATTTTGTATGGTTAATTCTTGCTACCAAAAATCTTTGGACAGTAGGAAACCTGATTTCTAAAGACACTTTGGAAAAAGGATAGGTAATTTACTGTTCCGTAACTCAAAAAAATTTTACTTTTGCTGTGTTGCAGAATTGTGTGTGCGTCATGAGATGCAAAAGGTTGAATAGCCATCCTAAAGTTATCTTGTCTTCAATTATATAGGTTCCTTTTAATAACCTCTTTATTTCAGTTAATCACACATTAATTTGCTATTTGTGCTGGTTAAAGGTTGGGTACTTTCACAGTGCCAACTCCATTGTCAATCTAGACACTTGAAACCTCCAAAAATATTGTTTAGGACAAGCCTTCTTAATTTCCTTCATGAACGTACTATTTTAAACCAAACAGCTTTTTTGTTAGCCATCACTGGTTTGACTTACCTGATACCTCATTACCAAAACCAAAAGGAAAGGGTAACCTTGCTGTTCCTTCAAGTGTTTTAAATTTCAGGTAAATGCCCAAGAAAGTCATTGCCACTCAATTTCATCCACTGTAATTAACCCTTTATACGCAGGTACTTATATTGTTGTGATCTGCATCTCTCTGAAAAACTAGAATGATAGGTTTTTGTCTCAGTGCTTTGCAAAATCACTGAAATTTGGACCACTCTAGCTGTTTAAAATCTGTAGTATTTTAAACACCACCAGTGATTGTTTTAACACACAAGGTACAGCCAGAAAACTAGCAGCATGCAAACGCTGAATATAGTGTAGAAAGAATGGCATTTTTATTAGGGACAGCCAATAATGTCCACATTGGTCTTCTCATGTCTATTAATATTGTAAGAAAAATGGCAATGTGCGCACAGCTTTGTCAAACTGCTTTAAAAATCTTGGGGATGGCAATTCTTGACAAGTGAATGTTTATAGAACAAGATTCACACATTTTATGTGTAAACATTACACCAAGTATTTGGGTACAAAAGTATTTATTTTATAAACTTGATATTTAAAAATAGAACTTTAATCTGTCTACTCACAAAACCTAACTTAAGACATGATACATTTATCTCTCTCATTAATTTGATGTTACTTCTACAAACAATACTCAACTTGTAATTCTTTTATATTAAGAACCTATACTAAATGAGGTTTGTATTTTATCAGAAAACATTTCCCTTTAATCTTAGAGTGCTTTTTAAAATGAAGGCACCAACAAGAACTACTTTCAGATGATACAGAATTTCTTATTTCTTGAAGATTCTGTGGTTGACCACTTCTTCATTAGTTACCTGCAGCAAGACACCTTCCTGCCAAAGGAAAAAGAAAGTATCTGAAGAAGTTTATCATGTTTGTCCAAAGAACCTAAATAACTTCAGTGGTGGTCTTAGGATCAAAGAAGACTCACTGGTGCATACAGTAGAATATGCCCTGATTATCACATTCCTGAAAAGGCAATTAAAGCCAGGCAATCAAACTGATGACACTTAAGAAATGAATTTCAGCAGCCAACCTAAACCTCTCTCCTTTAAGGTAGGGAATTGGGAAAGAATTACCACATTCATACCCCAGTATTTAGTACTGGATGCATACAGGATTTTATAATGTAGACAGACACTGGAAGTACAAACTATTATCTGAAAACACATTCAACCATTTTGCCCTACCTCTCCTTAGCCTGACCCTGATAGCATGTAAAGCTAGAACAACCATATCAAATAAACAAAATTGTCTTTATTTTTAACAAAAAAAACAAAACAAAACAAAACCCAGTTCACTCAAATGCTTGATCCAAGAAATGTGAATACACAGGGTGTAACAATGGGAATGATTTATTGAACTTGCAGCCTAACTTTTACCTACCATTTTACTACCAACACCACTGAAGGAACCAAGAAAAGCTTTATTAATCACTTGGCTTGCCTCAGCTGTTGAAATGAAGCACTTTACAGTCTTTGTGGCAGCAGAATATACTTGTCCATGGTTCATATCAATGCTAAAATTCCAGCAGGGAAAAAAATGATATGTTAAGCACCCAAATCTTCATAGAAGGGGAGGGGGATGGGAAAGAAAGAAAGGGGGGAACAATCAAAATAATTTAAGTAAATGACAGATTGGAAAACAGGGTTTATAAATTACTCTCTTGAGTTTATAAATTGTTAAAACTCAATTTATAGCTATGTTAAACTACATAAGAACCACTATACTGAAAGACCATTGAAGAGTATTAGTTTATCTTTTGGGGAGGAAAATTAAAAAAGGAAAAGTAAATAAGATCTTACCTAAAGAAGTTTAACTGAAGCTTAGAACTATTTGCTCTACACCCTCAGCTTTCGTTGGCATCCTTATAAACTACTGTAGTTAAAGCTTTGTAGAAACAGCACAGTTTTTTAAGACTGGCTGAATTTAGTAGCCGTCAAGAGTTTTCTTGTACTAGACCTGTATCCCTGAAGAGTACCTCGCTGGGGTTATTTCCTTTCCTTGCATTGAAGAAGCAGCATCTAAAAGATCTAAAAAGGTGTTTCTCCTTGCAGAGATATCCCTTAAGTTATCTAGGTAATTTAATCCTGATGAATTGCAGACAACACACTTACATCTGACCAGCATTTATCTTACACAAATACAACAACAGCTTTGCAATGGACCTTAATTATACTACCCACTCCTTAACTTATTTAAAATAAAAAGTCTATAATTACACAATTTCCTTTAGAATTATTTTATTAAATCATAAATGTACAACAGCTTCTTAACTCTACACACGCACTTAAATTTTTTTAAAGGAAAACGTTATGTCTTATTACACCATGATCCTGGCTAATAGCTTTTCAAAACTTTGAGAAAAATCTTAAAAAAGGTTTCACATGTCACCTGAAACTTACAAATTTAACATTATCAAAGAAGGAATGCTTCTACACTCTTACAAAGACCACTAGAAATAAACAACAATTAAAAAGCTAAGAAACTGTCTCAAAGGCATTTTTTTACAATCCTTCCTCCACAGTAAGGTAATGTTATTAAATAATCCAATCCATTCACAAAATGGCTCTCTGCATCTGCTCTGGTGTCTTCTGCCATATCACTGCATACTTATGCATGACTGAGATAAGTTTCCTTAACATTGTTATTTCGATAACCTGAAGCTGTTCTGTTACCTCTGGGCTCTCATCCTCTCCTATTTATACAGTGAAGCCTGTTTCAACAGAAGTAAAGAGTAAAAAAAAAATAGGTTATGAAATTATCCATCTAACCAGATTTTAAGGAAAGATAACATGATCCTAAAAAGCTTTTACTCCTGACAGCTAGGTCTCCCCAGACAATAATAATATAAAAACTCAAAAGCTACTTACCCATTGGCAAATAGGAAGAAGCTCAATATCGGCTTCTCCCTCCATAACCCCCACTTCCTCCACTTCCTCCAGGACCATAGTTTCCTAGAATTGATAGACCAAGAAAAAGCAAACTTACTCCAATTTCCCATGATTAGCGTAATAAGTCACTAATCCTGCAGGACACCTATACATGCCTTAAAACAGATCATAACCCTTTGTTTCTAATTATCTTGATTACTTGGGAAATAAATTATTCAGATTCACAGATACTGC
The DNA here is from genome assembly GCA_028533065.1 of Trachops cirrhosus. NCBI lineage: Eukaryota > Metazoa > Chordata > Mammalia > Chiroptera > Phyllostomidae > Trachops > Trachops cirrhosus. The sequence goes on along the minus strand of CM052549.1, from coordinate 11,681,591 downwards.
ATTTTGCCATGTATCACACACACTTTTGCCCACATTTTTGAGGGAAACTAAGGTTGCACGTTATACACGGATAGTGCTAATTCTATAATGTTTTTATGTTTTAAGGTGACTCTAGAAAGCAATAATGATTCCCATATGCAAAATAATCTGAAGTATAAGTCAGTTGTTCCTAAATGTGAGTGAAATAATAAAAAAAAGAAACGACATTTTTTTTCCTCCTCTGAAAGCCTGGGCCAAAAAGGTGGGTGGTGCATTATACACATGGCAAAATTCAGCTAATCTATTTGGTCCTACTAAAAACTTTCTCAAGAATAACATGCCCTGGCTGGGTAAGCTCTGCTTGTAAGAGCTTCATCCCAAGATGACAAGGTTGCAGGTTCAATCCCTGGTCAGGGAACATACAAAAATCAACCAATGAATGCATAAGTAAGTGAAACAACAAATCAATGTTTCTCTCCTTTCCTCCTTCCTCTCAAAAATACCAATAGAAGTGAAAACAAAAAAACTTGAATATTTGTGATTAAGTTAACTTTTAGAGAGACAACTCATACACTTTATACAACTCTGCAATGTCCTTAACAATTTGGCTTTCTTAACCAGCTAAACAAAAGGAAAAAAACACCCCACACAAAATATCTCAACTACTTCCCCAATTTCTAAGTACAAGTTTGTTATGAGTATATGAAACAACTTATTCTTGTATTATTTTCCAGATGAAGTAAACCTACTTTTGTCCCACCCTGTATTCTAAACCACTTAATGTTTCATCCACCACACCAAACCCATGTTAACAAAGTATTTCCCACAAATTTCGGTAACCCAGAAAATAGTACTATCTTTCTCATTTCAGATCACGTCAGAAGACTATGAGTAATCTTTTCCTTTAATCACAACACAAAATAATTTTAAGAATTTAACAAATTACCTCCACCATATGGTCCCCCCATGTTCCTGCTACCACCAAAATTTCCACTCTTCATTGGACCATAGTTAGAAGGTTGCTGGTTGTAATTTCCAAAATCATTATAATTTCCACTTCCATAATTTCCTGTAAAAGAGTTGAAATACAAGTTTTGCATAATGAACCTCAGAATACAAACATTAAACAAGTTATACATTTTAAGTATTTAAAACGTATCTCCCCAAAAGAGCAAATCAGAAGAAATGCACAACGCCTATCTACAATTCTAGTTTTTTAAGGCAGCTATTGACAACAATGAAATAAAAAATCTCATTAATAAGTCATTAATTCCACTCCAAATTCCCACATAAAGGATGCAGGTGAATTTATTACCTCCTCCATAGTTGTCATAACCACCTCCGTAGCCCCCACCCTGGTTGCCATATCCAGGTCCTCCACCACCATATCCTCCTCTTCCTCCTCCATAACCAGGGCTACCTCCAAAATTGCCACCTATTATAAAATAAGCCTTTAAGTAATTACTTAATATTTTCAATGCCATTTGAACTGTCTTATCACACCCACTTTCAGCTTTCTAAAACACATTTTTACAAGTAATGTATTTGTCCTAAGAAATCTCTTCTAGAATAGCCTCTAGGGCAAAACAGAACATCCCTGTAAACATGTGGGGATGGGGACTACGTACATACAACCAACTGCATAAAACTGTTATGGAGATAAATACCAATTAATATTGTTGCTCTTCCTTAACATTAAAGATATTAAGAGTCTTGCTAAAATACCTTGAAATACTACTCATATTTTGTGTTAAGGGTTGTGAGGGCATAGAGGTATAGGTCAAACAAAGCAAGTGAAAAGAGCCACCCCCCCCTCAACTGGTCTCAAAGATTTCAGCACCCAACTCAGGTCTCCCTACGAATTACGTTTTCTAGTAATATGCTTACTACCCTTCACCTGAGTAGAAATGAGGGGAGGACCAGATATCAGCACACTTACAAGAAATTCAAATACTTAAGTTGGTATCTAATCTCACATTACTATGATATATGAACTCCTTTCTCACAAAACTTAATTTGGATCCAAAGCATAGTTGGAAATAGTGAGATATACATGAAACTTGATTATGTGTAATGAGTGACAAAAATCAAGGTCTTTTACTAGATTAGTTTTAAATCTTTCTTAATAGGACATTTGTCAGCAGGTATCAACCTTTATTGTATCCCACCGAAACATCTAATGTATCACTTGATATTTAACAATGGTCAACTAATCAGCTAGACCCAGGTGTCTTTTATGTATTTCAGAAATGTTCCCTTTGGTGACTTTTGGAAAATTATCCTGGAGCAATTAACCTTGTCAAGGGCTAATCACCACCGTTATTACATATACCACCCTTACATGTTGGCCATGGTGATATACAACATCCTATGTTTTTTCCAGGAAATGGTGTATGAAGCATTACATCTGTATCCATTTATGTTCAATGCTTTGGCTAAGCACACATTTGCATGATAGCATCTTTCAATTCTCATTTAAAATCCACCCAAATTATTTTGCAACCTATAAGATATACAAGTAACCGCTTTCCTTTATATATACAAAAGCCATACCTATGCTCTCCATAAAAGGTAAAAACGAAACCATTAAGAAAAATCTCACATACACATTAAACTGGATAAACAGTGTGAATAAATTTTTAACATCCCATAAATCAAAATATGTAACAAACTGACCTCCAGGTCCTCCTCCATACCCATTATATCCATCCCCAAATCCACGACCACTTCCATAGCCATCTGTTGAAGCAGAAAATATTATGATTAATATAACCTATTCAGTCCCTTTTCTTCCTTTCCTCCACATTCTCCATTAATTATCTATGGATGATTATTAGGAATCATCTCTCTTTATGCTGAACACTAGAATGTTACTTCTTTAGTCTTAAAAATACACACACAAGTGTAACGAATTAAATGTCACCATCAGGATAACTACCAAATTTGGGGACTTGGCATGCCCAGGTTGACGAGATTTCACTTATTTCCACGTAGGAATGACATTAAATAGGACACTGTAAAGTTTTTCGGGTTGTACCTTATTTTACTTAAGAGAAATATTATTTAAAGCCTAAAGCAGTAAAATCTACTAGATATACACACTTTAGCAAAGCTTCTATGGTGTTTTTGCTAAGTGTATCTGGTAGTTTTTAAGGTGGTTGCAAAGTCATTTTGATTTAAATTCAAGACTATAATGGATTTGATTATCTTTTAATAGCTTTAAGATTATCTTTAGTTTAAGATTTTATTTATTTTTGGGAGAGAGGGGAAAGGAGAAAGAGAGAAAAAGAAACATCAATGTGTGGCTGCCTCCACATGCTCCCCACTGGGGCACCTGGCCTGTAATAGCCCAGGCATGTGTCCTGACTTAGAACAGAACCTGCAACCCTTTGGTTCTCAGGCCAGCACTCAATCCACTGAGCCACACAGCCAGGGCCAGATTATCTTTTAACTACTACCTCTTGCTTGGCCAAATCAGAATACTCCGCCTACTTACAAAGTCTTAAAAAAGAACTTCTTAAAATTAGGTCAGATTTCATGATTCTAATCAAATGCAAGTCAGTTTTTAATCAAGCACATTTACCCTTCTAACACTGAGAACTTAAAACTTACCAGATCCTCCTCTAAAGTTACTTCCCGGTCCTGGTCCAAAATTTCCACCGCCACCGCGAGAGTCTCCAAAACCAAAGTTGCCTACAACAAATGGCCTAATTAGTAAGAAGTTATTTATACAAATTTTTAAAAGAAAAAAGTGGAATTAAAGTTACCTCCTCTTCCACTTCTAGAACTTTGAACTTCCTGCATTTCTTGTCTAGACAAAGCCTTTCTTACTTCTGCATTATGACCATTGATGGTATGGTATTTCTGCACTGGAAGGAAAAGTTCAGACTCCATTATATCAGCCACACTGTAACTTATATCAATATTTACTTTTAAATAAAATTACAGGCATCAACATGCCCAAAATTTAACTTATGAAAATGCACATATCTTGGGACTTTTACACTTACACACAATCTTATCCACAGGATCATGGTCATCGAAAGTAACAAATCCAAAGCCTCTTTTCTTTCCAGACTGTCTATCAGTAATTATCTCAATGGTATCAATTTTTCCATATTCCTCAAAGTAATCTCTAAGATGATGCTCCTCAGTATCTTCTTTAATACCACCAACAAACAGCTTCTTCACAGTCACATGAGCCCCTGGCTTTCCAGATTCCTGTAGTATTAAGGGGGAGGGTAAGTCATCATGACAGAAGAAATCAAACATGATCAAAAGCATCTTTGGGTACCATAAATGACTTCTATCCTCCTGGTGGTAAGCAAAGACACTAGTCTTTTCAAAAGTGAGTTTAGGACAACCACCATAGCTTTAATAAAAGGAGAAAACCCACTGAGCCAGAGTAAGTTTAGAAAAATTATTTTAAAACTACATTGTCTTCACAAAGTTATACTATGCTCACCTCTCTTGCAACAGCACGCTTTGGCTCAACCACTCTCCCATCAATTGAATGAGGTCTTGCAGCCATGGCGGCATCAACCTCAGCCATGGATGAAAAAGTTACGAAACCAAATCCTCTTGATCTTTTGCTTGCAGGATCTCTCATTACCTTTAAAACCGAAGGGGAAGCTTTAGCTTTTGATCTGCTTACTTGGTAAGTTAATAGAAGCCGTTTTTAATGAGCAACACAGACTTAAAAATAATTTCTCCAGGATTCACTTAGCATCTTAAACACAGGAGATTGATAGTTGAAGGACTAGTATGTGAAGGCACTTTTATATATTTAACGTACCACACAGTCTGTAAGTTTCCCCCATTGCTCATAGTAGTTCCTCAAACTTTCTTCTGTGGTTTCAAAGCTCAAGCCACCAATAAAGAGTTTACGGAACTGTTCCTTTTCTCTCTGCAAAGGAAAACACCATTTCAATTTTTATTTACATTTTCTCTTTGTATATGCAGGGAATTAAATTCTTAAATATAAGGTGACCTGCTGGCAGAGTACCTTTTTCCTCTCCAAAGGAACAGTTTCTAAAGTTTTCTGGAGGGGAAAAAAAAAACTTACATCAAATTTAAACCATATGTTAAACCGTATATTAGTTGTGTTACACCAAAAATTGCGTCAGCTGAACTACACACGTTTTCAGTCGTAATGGTTGATCTAAAGTTACTTGACATTTCAAATGCGTTTAATATCAGTCAAGGGGGGGAACCTTCCTGAAGAGAACAGAGCAAATTTATTCCCTGGTCATTGAAGCGTTAAAGGATTCTTATCAGAATTTGTTTTCAGCCTTATATCCTAGAACAGGTAAGTTCACATTGTACTCAGTTTAAATATCTTTAATAAAAAAATAGTTGGTTCCTTGCTTACAACCCAATTTATTTACCATTTCAGGATTTAAATGGTGTATAGTTTCCTTTATTGCTCCCTCTGGTGGAGGTTCTAATGTATCACAATAAAAATCATCCTTTCCCAGCTTTACCCACTATTTATTGAGGATAAAAATTTAAACATTCAATATACCTGACAAAATATCCTTAAAATTCACCTCTCTGGCCAATCATGACTGATTTTTATGACCAACTAAAGCTTAACTACATCTTAGAAAGTATTAACATTACTTTTTGGGCACTCACATTTTGGTACTTTGGCTGACAACTCAAAAAATCTCAATGACTGGGGCAAACAACTCTGATATGCATCTGTATATACATTCATTGTAATCATCTCACTTTTCAAAAACCGTAAAAATGTTTAGTGATCACTGTGAGTACCATCACTTACCCTTCACTGATTCATTTTTAAAAAGAAAAAAAAAAAGCAGAATACTCAAGTATATTAAATGAACTGGTTGTCTGGCAAACTACACAGTATATGTGCCTCAAAAATGAAAATAGCCTGAGCCCAACTCTTTCGATGCCCATAAGTCAGCAAGCAAATATGTTGCAATAACAGCACTGAATGAATTTTTAGGGGCTTCCAGTTAAGGAATTGGTGGTAATTTGGTTTCCAGGTGACTAAATTAAGAAGTTTTTTTTTTGCAAAGTATTCAAACAACAGCTATGAGTGTGTGTAATACAACTAAAACATCCAATGCAATTTTGTATGTAACAGGAAAAATTTTATTCCCAGCAAATAGCATGACAGCTCTCAACCTAGTTCTATACAGGTCTCTCCCCTCCATGCATATTCTCTCATCAACTTAAAAAATACAATAAGCAATTCAGAGATTGTTTTCCTGCAGTTAAATGCTTTCAGGAATCTGAAAAAAATTTTAATATTAAATTATCAAACTAACTCCTGATACATTTAAATACCAAACTATTAAAGTCTATTAGTTATATGCCATATTGACACTTGGATTCTTAAACTAATTTTACTTATTCCAAATACTCAATTGTCAGAAAAATACATTTTAAAACCCAATAAATTATTGAAATTAAAAAGTACAAAGTACTGCGTTTTTTTTTACAAATCATGAACAAAAGCAAAAGCTCATTACTTACCTCAATTTCCTCCAAACTTACCCGATGTCCACTATCGATTACAAAATTTTAAGCATGCTTAGGGTCAAAGAAAATACCCCGGTAGAGCCTCCCCCCCTCGAGACCTTATGCTTACCAATGTAATCATCAACCACGATTGCAAACACAAATGAGAAAAGCAAGTAACAAAGTTCAAACACATAGCGCACAGCCTAACCCTGTTGTATACAACAATACATGCATTGGGAACTGAACCATGTTTTAAGTGTAAGGATAGTCATTTTTTACTTCACTTCCTCACAGTTTTTAACTAATCGTTATGAGGATCCGCGGTCTTAAGTAGTAAAGAATAACTGTCCGTATTTCTTGGAATACTAAAAATTGTACGATTCAAAAGGAAGCCTTCTAAAACGAACACCCCCCCATAACCTTTCCCCACTCGTAACCGGCACTAAACCGATGGCTCCTAATTTGGTTTTATTTCTAAAGCTGAGTGAGAGACAACTGCCTTTTTAGTCACCGCAGACCCAGAAAAAACCGTTACTCAAGCTAAGGGCTAGAACACAAAATGTCCCCTTTGTCACTTGGGTCGCCACAGAACTGGGCCCAACACCCTAGGTCGTTCTACCTAGAGGCCCGTAAGCTCCGCGAAGTAGCCGGTAGGCCGCCCGCCCCCCCCCGCCGCGGCGGCTTCTGAGCGCAATGGCGCCATTTCATCGAGAGGCAGGGAGAGCGCCTCTAATGAGGTGCGCAGGGCTCTGAAGAGCAAAGCTCACAAAACACTCGGAATCCACCTCGAAACCGCGTGAAATCGGCCCGAGAAGAAAAGAAAATAGTTCCCCACTTCTATTCTTTGACACGGGAGTCAGACTAGTGGAAATCAGACGGTTAAAGAGAAAAACGCGGCGAGGAAGGAGGAAAATGAAAATGGCGGCCGCCAAATCCGGGGAGAGGGGGAGGGGAGCCTCTGCAGCCGCGCTCCGGGGGCCCTGAAGCCCAACCGAAGCGCTCACACGCGGGGCCGCCGGGGCCCCCACACCCGCCGACTTGAAGAGAGGTAGTAAGAATTCCTCCTGCGCGCCGCACCTCACTGAAGCGCCGCCGCGTCCGCCATGTGGGAGAGCCCCATCCCCCAACCCCCAGCAAAGGGAAATGGCGCCGGGAGGCTGAGGGTGGGGAGAGTGCCGAACAAACAGGCGCCCGCCCGCACACGACCCGTCTTCCGACACCGAGACCCACCGACCCCTCTTCAAATCTACCCGGAAACCAACCGCGTCTGCAGTGGCCCCACTCCACCGCCGCTCTCGCACGAGACGGGTGGCGAACTTCCACAGAGGCGCTAACGGCCTCGCCATGCCCTTTCCAATAACTCATTGATTTCAAACCCGTTACCTCCATCGCGGACTCAGTCGCTTCAGCCCGATTTCCCGCAGCCGAGCGAGATGAGACAGCTCTCCGCGGTCGAACGCGAGCCGGACTCGTCCTGGCGCTGTAGTGAGAACTGCCGCCGCTGGAGAAACAACAACGCTAGCGACACCTCCACACGGCGAGCCGGCGCTGCTGCTACTGCCGCTAGAGCCGCTGCCACCGCTTTTCTAGAACCTTCCCCCCAGCCCCCCCCGCCAAAGCGTCTTTACGTCAGGCCGTTACGTAAACGTCCTAACTGCCGCCAATGGCGGGATCGCTCTACGCCCTCCTTACGCCAAGTACGTACTATCCCCCTTTTCACGGCCAGCGGAGGGCTTGACGTCACTTGCGTAAGTGGGATCAGTGAATTGAGAAGGGCTCGTGTCAGCGTATTTCCTTCTCTGGGATTTGAGTCCAACCCCCGCCTTAGCGCAGGGCAGGTGAGAAACGGTCGCGCAACTTGAAATGAAAGCTGTGGGGTGGGCCTTAATCCAGTCCAGGGTTCCAGCCCCCTCAGCGGTGCTTTTGGTAATGCTCACACCTCGCGTTCTCCCGCCGTGAAAACTCGTCTAGCCTTCCCGCTGCGCTTTTCCTTCCCCACCCCGTTCCCTAGAGCACAGGAGTGACTCGGTCCCTTCAGGGAATGCCCAAAGCGACTTATCGTCAACAAATTACGCTTCACGCCCCACCAGCCTAACCCTGGCCAGTACCTTTGGGGTCCAGCCTCGGGGGCCCGAAAGGGGCACCCTTCCTAGTTCCCGATTCCTCCCCAACTAAGTTTTCTTTACCATCCCCCTTCCCGGGCTTTGGAGACACCCACCCCCAGAGCGAGGAAGTGGGCGGAGTCCCGTTTTGGCGCCAGCCCTGCTGCCGCGAAGCAGAAACGCCGCCGCGGAGAAGAACCCGGTCGCTTTCTGCGTCCTCCTTCCCTCACCCTCCCCTCGGGGGACCACCGGGCGCCACCCCGCGAACTGTAAGTGCCGCAGTTGCCTCCGCCCTTTCCCTCAGTCTGGGCTCGGGCTCCCGGCGGGCCCAGCGCGGCCTGCGGCCCCTCCCCCGCCGCCGGGCGCGCGCCGCCCGGCTCCGCCCCTCGCGGCTTCCCAGCGTGGGCGGTGCCAACCCCCTTCTCGCAGCAGCGGCCCCGCGCGCGACTCCCCGGCCCCCTCCCCCTCGGATGTGGCTGGAGCTGAAGGCGTGCAGGGCCGAAGACGCTGTGGACTCGGGATCCGGAGCAGCACCGAGGCGGTGAAGTCGGTGTCTTTCTTTCTCTCTAGCTATTTCTCGGAGGTGGTACTTAAGGTGCGCCCCAGGGACCCCGTACCCAGTTCCCGGCTCCCACCCGACCGCCGAGGTGGGGGGAGGGGAGAGAAGTGGGGAGGCGAGCGGAGATCCCAACGCGGGGTACGGGGCGGGCGCTTGTAGTTTGTTAGGATAAGACTGCCCTTGAGAGGGTAGAGAGCTGAGGCGACAGCCGCCTTATTTTTAGACAAAGCGCATTTACTTCTCCCCTCCCCCATTCCTGATCAAAATGAGAGGCCTGTCTCCCCCTCCCGGTTTTAGTCGGCTACGGGGGCCTCTCCTTGAGGGCGGTGCATTTTCTCACGCATTTGCGCGGCCCACGGTCCGGAGGCTGCAGCGGGCGCTCCGTTACGTGACCGCCGCCCGTAGCGGGGGGAGGTGCGGGCCCCGTGGCGCAGTGCCCTTGAACCCCCGCGCCGCGGCCTTTGTTTCTCCCCGCGGATGCGCTGACCACGAGGCCCGAGCTGCGGGGTTGGGGGGGCGGGGCCGGCTGCTTAAGCTTCGTTAGGCGGGTGGGACCCGGGTTTCAGGGCGAGGGGATGGACGTGCCAGGGAGGTGACTTTTTTTTAAGTGGCACGAAATGGGACTGAAGCATCCTGGTGTGTTTTTCCTTCAGTTTTTTAACGAGGGACTGTAAAGAGGGAGGGTTTCCGAGAAAAAAGTAAGTTGGAATTACCCAGGTGACTTCTTAATGATTATTAGAGGCCTAAAGGAAAAATTCACGGTAGTTTTCATTGGGTACAGGTGTCTGATTTTTCAATCAAAATATTTGCCCATTTTGGAATATATGCTGTATAGAGGATTTGGATTGGGAAATTGTCTACTTCTTATTTTTTGCTCTGTAAAGCTGTCTTAGGGACTAGCGTCTCTAGTGAAGTTTCTAGACCTGCTTGGTTAGAATGCTGATATACTCTCAGGTAATAACAATACAGTTTATATTTGCTTCTCTGAATTGGTAGGCGTATTTGATAATATGTGTTACATAGATGGGGATTGGAATCCAAATAAAACTTGTGTAGAGTTTACCTTTTTGTGTCATGCAAACTTCCTTTTAACTGTCATGCATTTTTCTAGTAACAGCTCTTCAAGTCTGCAATAAAAATGGCCTCCAATAAAACTACATTGGTAAGTTAATAAAAACCTAAATATGTAAGGATCTAACTCAAATGTTTTCCCCCCAAAATTATAACTTTGCATCTCAGTGGTTGATATATGTACATTCATTTATATTCCCCAGTGCCTGTTATGGGGAGAATTGGGGGCAAAAACAAGATCATTACACTGAAATACTTAATAGACGTGGCCTAATAGTATCTTAATTAAAATAAAGGAACTTAATCTTGCTAGAATAGCACAGTATGAACATTAAGTATTAAGTATATTTATCATGAAGTGAAAGACAACAAATTTACGTACTTGGAAGAATATGTTACAAGCCTGGACAGACAAAGCAGTAAAGGCCTTGTTGATTGGCATATTATCACCTAACTCACTGGACTGAATTCTAGAGAAATCAAGTATTTGCAGTATTGCCCAGTTTAAAGGAAAAACTACCTTGTACAGTACACTGGCACAAAACTCATTGAATCTTTCAAATACTTGGGCACTTTGTCATATTTCAAACTTACTCTAAAATACAGAAGAGCCTTAAATTTAAATCATCGCAGTTTGTTTGGTTTTTTCAATATACAGAATGTACCAAATTGCACATATGTCCAGGAAGGAGAGGAGTAGGCCTTATGGAACTTCTGAGTGGTTAAATTTTTTTCTCTCCATGAGTTTCTTAAACCCAAAGTTTGTGTTCTTAGGCTCCAGTAAACACTAGAATATTCACATGAGACTCATGAAATTCAAAGTTATGGTTCCCACAGTATTTAATTCTAACACTTTGCATTAATAGTAATCACAAGCATGCAAAGGTGAGTGTTAATATGTGAATAACAGAAAGCATTTGGTTTTGGTCTGTAAGTTTTCCCCTTGGATTTCACACTAAAAAGAGCAAGTTTGTAATTTATAATTTGTGTCATCACTAGATTTCACATTTAAATGAAATATCTTAGGAAATAGGAAATAGAAAAAGCCTGTCTGATGGGTCTCTGGAGCACGAACAGTCTCTGGAGCACTCGTCAAAGCCATTAGTAGAAAAAGCACAAAGCATATTCTGTGCCCTTTCAGAGGTAAACTATCCTTCAAATTCCATAATCAGTAAACCAAAGTGTATATAATTGAGATGGTTTTATGGTTACCTGTGTCCAGGTATTGTATGGAAAAGGAACTAGCTGTGCCTGGTGCTCTGAGGATGAATATAGAGAAAGCAAATAGATATGTCTATTAAAATTAAATTGCTTTTACACACAATTTTTTAAATGATTTCATGTGTGTTATGGGATAATGGTGCTGTAACTTAAATTGGGAAAGTGGGTGGGTTTTATTTTAAAAATCAGTTTAAACTAGCTCATGAGTGCTATTGCAATACATACATCATTTTTTATGCCATTTTTTTTTAAGCTTAGGGTTTGTCCTTTTGATTTCCTGTTTTTTGGTCATTTCTATTTTTCTACCTTCACAGACCCAGCTGTTTTGCTTGTCATTTAGAATCAGTATCTAAAAAGCTTTTGTCTACACCAGCTGTTCTTTATTGTCCCCACTACCATACCTACCTACCTTGTACTGTACAGAAGCAGAAAAATACCTGACTGGGTACAATGCCCAAGTAATGTGTGTGTGTACTTCTAAAAGACTACATAATTTTAATGTTCTTTTGCAGACTTGTGTCATTGCTGTTATTTTTTTCTGCATGCTATATTGAGGGACAATTTTAGCGACCAGATGATAAAAGACTTTATTTTTTTAATAGCGCATGTTCTAAGACGAAATGAGTATAACACTTGGGATTTTTCTCCCCTTAGTCTCTTCTAATTAACCATTTCGTTTTGTGGGGTTTTTAATTTTACTCATTTTCAGTCTTCTTGTAACAAATCTGAGTTATTAGAAAGTGGTAGATTGAGCTTGGTCTCCTCCGAAGTAGTGTTACACTTGAAAAAGCACGCACACTCTAGGCCACAGGTGGCAAACAAGGCCCTCGGGCCGAATCAGTCTCCACCTTGTTTCACCTGGCCCGGCACCTTGTTTCTAGCTGAGCAGCGCTGAGCTCCTGCCCCTAGTTAAGGAGTAGTTACATGTATACAGTCCTAAAATGACATTCGGCCCTTTGAAGGCAACCGCAAGGCTGATGTGGCCCCTGGTGAAAATGAGTTTGACAATCCTGCTGTATGCTAAAACTTGTTTAAAGTGAACTTTGTTGGCTACCAGTTTAGACTCTTGAGAGACAAAGAAAGGATTGTTTTTGCCACAAAATTAAAACGATCCAGCATTTCTGCCTCTTGAAATGACAGCTTTATAGCTTTGTTCCAAGTGGTCAGTAACATAACATATATTGTCACAGAAATTATGGAAAAAATGATCTCGTTCTTTTCAAACTATTCATCATCTCTTTGGTTGACCCTCGAACTGACACCAGGATACTGAACTGTGTTTTCACTCTTGTAGGTAACCTTTTTTATATTGTTGAGGCTTTTAACATTGTGTTTGAATTGGCCAAGGTGGTCTCGAGTTTGGAGGATATTATTTCAGTCTGTGGTTCACTTAGTAACACCTGTCACTTCTTTCTCTAACATTCTGATAACTCCTAGATCAGGGGTGTCAAACTCATTTTCACCTGGGGCCACATCAGCCTTGCGGGTGCCTTCAAAGAGGGGAATGTAATTTCAACTCCTTAACAGTTAAGGAGTAGTTACATTTATACAGTCCTAAAATTATTTTGGCTTGAAGGCAACGGCCAGGCTGATGTGGCCCCCAGTGAAAATGAGTTTGACATCCTGACACCCCTGTCCTAGATGTTTGCAGCTGTATTACAATTAAAATGAGTGAAAACGGTAGTAAACATGGTTTTGTAGACTACATAGAAATAAGACTAGGGAGAGATAACAGTATTTTCCACATAATGTTTTTGATTATATTTTTTCATTGAAAGGTGGTGGGTGATAGCTTTAAACTAAAGCAGCAGAATTAAGTGTTTCTTTCTTAAGTGCTTCTTTTATTGGTTATCTGTTGCCTTCTATTTTTTCCAAAGGTGTCTACCCAGGGATATAGAAGTAAAAACCTAGATGTCAAATTCAACAGTAATAATTGCTTAACTTAGCCTTTAAAGTGTAGCCTTTGGGATATACATTAAAGTATATCTCAAAATCAAAACAAGGTGTTTCTTAATTCTTTGTTTTGTTTTAGCAAAAAATGGGAAAGAAACAGAATGGGAAGAGTAAAAAAGTTGAAGAGGCAGAGCCTGAAGAATTTGTAGTGGAAAAAGTATTGGACCGACGAGTAGTGAATGGGAAGGTGGAATATTTCCTGAAGTGGAAGGGATTCACAGAGTAAGTAAACCCCTTTTGTTATCTGTTGAACTGCACTTAAGTGGTATTTAAAACTTGTTTTTAACTTGATATCTTTTATCAGTTTTCCCATAGGTTTCTTTAAATTTAGAGACACCTTTAATCCAGGGTAGCTTGTTTGAGATCTGTTTAAAAGGAACCAAGGTTTTAGCCTATAGTTTAGCCAAGCAAATTTAAGACTAGTTGATAACCTTGGAGAGTCAAACTTACAAAATTACTGTATAGTTTACTATGTAATGCAATTTAATGTAGCTAGATACTGTACTAATTAGAATACCTAATCTGTATCACCTATCTACATAAAAAGGGCACTAAAAAACATGAAAGCTGTATAATGTAGACCCGTGGGTCTTAAACAGGAGTGCCCATTGTGATCCAGTTCTCAGACTAGGTTTACTGTGTCCTAATCTCTAAGAAGTCAAGTTTGGGCTTTTTTTTTTTTTTTTAAGTCACTGGTTCCCTCATGTTCCTTGTGACTAGTTCTCATAACTGCTCTTAATATTAAGCTGCTTTGTGAATAACTTACATGCAGAAGATATACTGTTTATCATGTGCTAATCTGCTTGGATTCTTCTGCCTTACACCACAAAAACGGTGAGGCTCCATGGGCAGCGACGATTGGTAGTGGATGGGTAGAGATCTACAAAAATTTGTGAGTGTGGTGGAAACGAGGAGTACAATAGTCTAATTATTAGGCTTCAGCTATCTGTAATTTACTGCCTCTGCCATTCAAATTTTAAAGCAACCTCCATAGCAATTTGGGAAGTATGAGTTGAATGGAAGGTTTAGGTTTTCCTATTTTATCTTTCCAGTAACTTTAATTGAGCTTACGTATACATCATAAGTTGTAATTTTCCCCTAGATAGCTGAACCAAGCAAATGAGTCTGAACTACTTTTTAAATTAGATTTAACCAGTTTGCCAAAGAACTGATAACCTTGATATGGTGGACACTTGGTTTTACTGTTTGTTTGTAAACCCTAGGGACAGTAAAAGCTGGATGTCCTACTCATTAAATGTTAGGAAACTAACTCCTCCCTTTCTCCCCAAGCTTAAGGCCCCTAGAATGGTTGAGAATCTGCTTTGTGTGGTACATTTAGGTGGTGTAGAAGGCTGTGTTTGAAAACACTACAGAATGGGGGCTCCACTTCAGCTCTTCTATCCTCTTTACCCTCTAATTTACCTTTGCCAATTTGGGGGTCTCGGAATATCAGCAGACCAAGTTGTAACCAGAGGTTAATATTAGTGCCTTTTGCAGCATTTGTATAGTGATTGATTTTGTTGGGTCTTGTTGTATAAAGGCTTTTGGGATCAGAGCACACAAAGTTCACAAGCCTATCACTGGTGAAGGGTGATCTTACTTTCACTTTTGGTAATGGATATTTTCTTTCCAGCCCTTGTTTATGGACCCTGAAATACAAATTTTTTTATTTCCATTTTGATTTTTTTTTTTTCAGTCAGTAAAAAGTGTATAAATTGAAGGTACTGTCCCACGTTTGAAAATGCTTCAGAATTATTTTAAAGCACGTTTTTGGAGGCTCTAACCCTTCATGTATTCTGATTAATCTGGTAAAGTAATTTAGGGGTGGGAGTTAGTAATCACAGTTTTTTTTAAAGCCCTTCCAGAGAAATTCTGAGGTGGATTGTTTCTGTTAGAAATTAAGTTAAGTTAACCTGTGGTAGTGTAGCAGATTGGCCCCTTGGGTAGGGACTGTGAAAGAAGACACGAAGGAGGGAAGTGCGATCAGATTGTGTCAAAAGAATGTGAGGGATGGCGGAAAATGGTTACCACAGAGGATTTTTCAGATATAAAATAAATCTGGATGAAGGTAAGCTATGTTTAATTAAACGAACTTTTTTTTTTAACTCAATGCAGTGCTGACAATACTTGGGAACCTGAAGAAAATTTAGATTGTCCAGAGTTAATTGAAGCATTTCTTAATTCTCAAAAAGCTGGTAAAGAAAAAGATGGTACAAAAAGAAAGTCTTTATCTGACAGTGAATCTGATGATAGCAAATCAAAGAAGAAAAGAGATGCTGTAAGTATAAAATGTTGCCCACAGAACTGACTTTTGGAAAGGGTTGATAGCTTGATTTTTAAAATACTTTTAGGATGTTTTAAAAGTTTTAGTACTATTAAAATATTTAAAAGGCTAAGGGGTTAATATTCAGGATAAAGAAGATAGGCACGACTTAGCCTACTTTGTGTAAGTACAGTGTTTATGCCACCGTAATTGTTGTGCTAGTGTTATTTTAGGTAGATCTGTGGATATAGTACCTGGTCACACAATTTCCTGTGATCCAAGGCTAGCAGTCCTAAGTACAAAGAACATGAATATTAGATCATTGAAATTTCTTACAACTCAGTGAAAACAATCCACATAGCACATCCTGATTGTTGGCCGTTAGTGACATTCACCACAAGAAAGTATACTACTTTGGCTTGTGATCTTTGTATTATCACAGTATTACCCAATAATACTTTGATTTTGAGGTATGTAATCTTTGGTAATAAATTTTTTTTATTGGCATAAATTGAGACAGTTGATCTATTCACTGCATGTGTGTTTTGATCCAGTCTTTGCTTCACTAGTATCTCTGTGGCTTTGAGCTAAGCATACAATTCTTTGCTCCTGCCCTCAGCTTCAAAAACAAATTCTATTTGCCCTGAGTACTGGGCATGGCAGTTTGGGAAAGGGTCTTGGTTCTGAATTAGTATTTAGACTTGGGCACTAATATAAAACACATTTCTTGATGACATCTTTGGATTTAAAATGAGAGATCATTTGAACTAGATGTCATGTACTTTACAGATAGTGCATTAAATCTTCACGACATCTCTAAATTATAGGTAAAATTATAGGTATTATCCCTGTTTTACAGATGGAGGACAGGTTGGATATGGATTGGTTCTAGATACTTTGGCAGCCAAAGCTAAAAAGTAACATAGTTGATCAGTATACACTAAATTTCACCTTTTCAGTTACCCATGGTCAACTGGATTCCAAAAAATACTAACATTCCCCAACATTCTCTGCTCCTCACATCCATGCATCATGGCTCAGTGGTCCGGGATCACCCGGAACAGATGATCCTCCTTCTGATGTATCATCCATCAGAAGGTCTTTAGTAGCTTCATGCTACATCACAATGCCTACATCATTCATCTCATCACGTAGGCATTGTACCACCTCACATCACCACAAGAAGGGCGAGAATATTGTACAGTGAGATAACTTTGAGAGAGACCACGTTCACGTAACTTTTATTACAATATTGTTACAATTCTATTTTGTTAATCTCTTACTGTGCCTAATTTATAAACTAAACTTTATCATACATATGTAATACAGGGGGAAACAGTGTACAGGATTCAGTACTATCTGCTGTTCCAAGCATCCACTGGGTCTTGAACATACTTTCTTGAACAGATAAAGGGGGATTGACTGTTGTATATAATTTAAGTTAACCAGATGCTCAACAGAAGCACTATCCAAGGAGTTCATTTAGTTTTTTCCATAAGATGAAACATTTTCATTTTCACCAATAACACTATTGACTTGGATATTTTGAGTATGTTGGCTCTCCATCCCACATGGTATAACATTAATTGTTCTCAGTTAACGTCTCAATTTGATGGCTGTCAACTTCGGCTGGTCTACCCAACCATGGAGCATTGTCCAGCAAGGAATCTCCAGCATGAAACTTGGCAAACCACTTTTGACATGTTCAGTCAGTCACGGCACCTTCTTCATACACTGCACAAATCTATTTTTGCATTTCAGTTGCATTTTTACGTTTATTGAAATAAGCATAATATGCCGAAAATGTTTTTTCTTCCATCTTCAATTTTACAATGGGTACACAATAATTTCATCAATTTTGTTTTTAAATGCACACTGATATGACAGCTGTCCCAATACAATCTAACAGAACTTCGACGTTAAAGACAGCTAAGCTCTACTAGAGTCATCTTAGGAAAAAACCAAACGAACTCTTTGGCCAACCCAATGTAATTATTTCGGTTTTATAGATAATCTAAATCACAAAAAGGTGAGCTTGCTTACAGCAACACAACTAGAAGGTTGGAACCATTCTAACCAGCCTAGGCATCTGACTCCAGAGTCCGGGATGTTGATGTAAAAATCTGGGTAGGGAAAAGGGATTTGTTGATAAAAGCAGCTCTTAAGCATTTTTGGTGTCCAGAAAATTATTGAGGATCCCAAAGAACTTTTGTTTATGTGGGTTATAGCTATAAATAACTAGTAGAAATTAAAATATTTGTGTTTTCATTTAAGAATGACAAAGTCTATTCCATGTTATTCATAATTAGTGGTGAAAAATAACAAAATGTGATGGGTGGTATTCTATATTTTTGCAAATCTGTTCACTCTCTGGCTCTGTATTTGATTTGCTGTGCTATATTTGGTGGAGGCATGTCCAATCAGTCTAGAGGCACAGATACATGAAATGAGGGGACCTTATGGATAAACAGACACCCCCAAAAGGTCTCAGGGATTCCCAGTAATCTTCAGACCATACGTTGAGAATCTCTGTTGTATATTTATTTTATAAGGTTTCCTATGATTGCTTATAATTAATGAACCTTGTGTTTTACAGTTTTTATAATTATTAATTGATCAGTGTTAATCAGAAATAAAGATTAGTTTGTTAACTTTCGATTCAGAATACTTTAGACATGGAGATTTGTTTTTTCTACTTGAAAGGTTAATGAAAATTACAGTGTGTTTTAGTACTAAATATGCTGTATGTTCTAATCATTTGCATTTCGCTGCTGGAAGGTTTTTATTTAAAAGGCATATATCGTGAAGGCAGATTGGAAGTTAACATTGTCTGCTGTATGGAAACATTTATGTAAGTAATCATTTAACCTTTCTTTTAACCAGGCTGATAAACCAAGAGGCTTTGCCAGAGGTCTTGATCCTGAACGAATAATTGGTGCCACGGACAGCAGTGGGGAATTAATGTTTCTCATGAAATGGTAAGTGTGGGTGATTGCTGTTATAAAGTATGAATGGAAGGGCATGCTTTAAATTTTGTGAGGCTTTATCTAGAAAAGGTTTTATGGTTTCCATCATTAGATAGAGAATAATTGTTTGATTAAAGGATGATTCTGGTTACTTTTGCTAATGATATTTCAAAGCAAAGATTGGCAAACTGGCCTGTTCGTAAAATGAAATTTTATTGGAACCCTGGCCCAAGTACCACATAACCCTCTTGAAGCATTGAATAACTTTGATTAGATTATGATTTCTTAAATGAACAATTCTTATTTGACAAAAAGGGTTTAGACTTTTAACTGAATTTTTTTTCCTCCCTCACAACAGGAAGGATTCAGATGAGGCAGATTTGGTGCTGGCAAAAGAGGCAAATATGAAGTGTCCTCAAATTGTAATTGCTTTTTATGAAGAGAGACTAACTTGGCATTCTTGTCCAGAAGACGAAGCCCAATAATTGTTTTTGTTGCTTTTTATATATATTTATATATATATAAAAACCTGGGTCTTGGATTTTTTGATTTATTAGCGTGAAGAAATAACTACATTCTAATAAAAATCAAGTTTGGTATGTTTGTTTTGAAGTAGTACTGGGGGCGTTGTTGTGGGGGGTTGCATCTATAGCACTGGTTACTTTGGAACAAAAGCTTTCTGTAGTTGCTTCCTTTATCAGAAAACATTTGATACCATGGTATATTCTTTCCTCTGCATTAGAAAACAGCTTTTCTAAATGTTGGGGTCAACTTCCATTGTTAGTACTCAGTCAGAATTTTTGTTTAAGTCATATATACTTCAGGATCATTGTGGGTTTTTTGTTTATTTGGTGGGGGATGGTTGGTGTGTATACATATGTAAATTTAAATGGTTTTCTTTTTCTTTCTTTTTTTTAACCGAAAGAAAAACAGCATTTCATTTCACAACCATAGATAAGCTCATGTTTCTGGGCTGCCATCATTTCCAGCAATCTAAGAAATAAATCACTTCAAGTTAAATTGAAAATTTTCCTGAAGCTTTAACCTTTGAAATTAAATAGATAGTTTGTAATTAATTGGGCAATTTAAATATAATGTAAGCAGTTTAAATTGGACAATTTAAAAGCGGCCATATCAGAATCCATGGCCATATCTACAATTATAAAAGCAAGTTTATTTCCAAAACCCCTGAAAGGAAAATTTTATCACTACCAACAACTTCCTCTCCCAAATGAGAAAACTAGGCAAACCGTGGTATATTTTAATTAGGCAGGCAAGACTTATTTAAAGGTTTCGCCTAGCAAGCTGTTCTTTTACAAAAGTTAACATTGTGTTATATTGACTAAAAGGTTATGATCATGGAATGTGTAAGACTTTATTCATGGAAGCCTAAACAGACTATTAGAGACGTTGGCAATTTAAACCTGCTGAAATAAATGGGTGAGCAAACTTTTGTAATCTAAAGTCTTGACCTGCATGTTTTACTCCAACTCATTCCTTACATGTAGGCTCAGTCTCAGTATTTGGGTTACCGGTTCAGTAGAAGCCAGGAGAAACAATGACTTTGTAGTAACCAGAATGTTATTCAACTGTATATTGTTTACTTTATTGTAAATACTGGTAAACAGTGGTCAATAAATAGTTTTATATTGCTTTATGTGGTTAGCCTCTTTATCTGATTACCTGTTTTGTAGTGGGAGTGGAAACGCCCATAGACATGTTTTCACAAAATGTTTTCTTGTGGGGAGAGAAAGATGAGTTTAATGTCAACTTTTGGTACTTAGAATCTATTGTAGTTTGTTACAGCTGCCATCCGAAAAACATCTTCTGATAGGACCAGTCCTGTAGTGCTAAGATCTGTTTCTGCTGATCTCCAAAATCTGCATGGAGAAAAGGAAATCATCTCACGATACATACAAACACTGTGTTACCATGTTGTATTCCTGAAACTAACAATGTTTATGCCAGTTATACCTCAATTTTAAGAAAAATAATTATGCCTATGCTAATATTTATATCTAGACCTACACTATTCTCAATAATGGGTTCTTACATGATACAGGCCCTTTGTCCATATCAGAAATTTAATGACCTTACCTTCAATTTTAGTAAGAGCATTTCTGCAAACAATTTTATTAACTCTCTTCATGTTGTATTAGTTTCTTATTGGTGCTATAGGAAAAAATGCCACAAACTTAACTGCTTAAAACAACAAATTTACTATTTTAACAGTTCTGGGGGTCAGTAGTCCGAAATTGGTCTCACTGGACTAGAGTCAAGGTAACAGGGCTGGTTCTATTCAAGGAGGCTCCAGTGGAAAAGTCTGTTTCCTGGAGGCCATCTTTATTCCTTGGTTTCTTTCTGGCACTTTCCATCTTCAAAACTAGCAGTGTACCATAGTCTCTCAAGTTACTTTATCTCTCTGTGCCTCTGTTGTTTATCTGTAAAATGGATAAGTTCTGGGTTTGTATAAAGGAAAAATAGGGACTTGACTGGTGTGCTCGGTGGGTTGAGTGTTGTCCCATGAATCAAAAGGTCACCAGTTTTATTTCCAGTCAGGGCACATACCTGGGTTGCAGGCCAGATCCCCATTTTGGGGTATGTAAGAGGTGTGTTTCTCACACATGAATATTTCTTTGTCCATTCTAAAAATATTTTATTTTTTTTTAAGATTTTATTTTCAGAGGAGAAGAGAGGGAGAGAAGCACTGATTGCTTGCCTCTTGTTAGCTCCCACATAGGGACTGGCCTGCAACCCAGGCATGTGCCCTGACAGAATTGAACTAGAGACCTTTCAGTTTGCATCCTAGTGCTCAACCCACTGAGCAGTACCAGCTGGGCTAATTTTTTCTCTTTTGAAGATGAAATGTGTACATATGAGGCACTTAGAAAAATGCCCATATTTAGTAAGCAAAAGTTTTTTGATTTGGGGTTTTCTTTTGCAAGCAAACGTTTATTTAGGAAGTGACAGGTAGAAGTGAGCCATCTGGGCTGCATGGGTTCAGGAAACAGGCAAAAAAGGCTCTTGGAGTCTAGGGAAAAGGCATGGGTGTGCTCCAGAGAGAGTGAGCTTTATTTCTTCTAGAGGGAGAAACTGGTTGCCTCCGGTACACATTTGGATTGAACCTGCAACCTTTTGTTTATGGGGTGGTGCTCCAACCAACAGAGCCCCATTGGCCAGGGCCAAGATGTTTTATTTTTAATATAGGGGCATAGCAGCTTATTATATGGAGGTGTTCCCCCCAAATTAACCAATTGCTGGGTATGGGTACTTAGGTTATAAGGTTAATGCGTATAAGGTGAAGCGTTGATGGCTTGCCTCCCATGTGCCCAGAGGAGGTATCAGACCCACAGTCCAGGTATGTGTCTTGACTGGCAATCAAATACACAACCTTATGGTTATGGGACAGAAGATGGAAAAATTGGCATAGGTGCTGCCTGTCACCACCAGAACCAATAAGCAGGGACAGGGATTGAATCTTTACGGGCACTTTATTCAGCTGGACCTCGATCTGAGAAGATGGCAGGTCATGTACCCTAAAAGACCATCTTACATTTCATTTCAGACCCTTTTTATAAGGAGAAAGAAAGTGTGGGGAAGGGGGTTGAAATTCAGGGGAAAGTTCAATCAGATAAAAGCTGCCGTCCAACAATCTTCCTATCATTCTTTCACGTGTTGAGCAATGATTTTTTACCTGTGTCCTGGGCGGTGGGCATCTCGCCCTGACCACAGTGGCTCAGACACCAGCTTGATGGCTTGTAGTCATCCTGAGACAATAGCTTTTCACATGCATTAATTACTAGGCTTATTAACTATTGCTTAAAACTAAAACTCTCCACCCTGGCTGGTGTGGCTGAGTGGATTGATCGCCAGCCTGTGAACCGAAGTGTTGCTGGTTCAATTCCCAGTCAGGGCACATGCCTGGACTGCAGTCCAGGTCCCTAGTAGGTGGCATGTGAGAGGCAACCACATACTGGTGTTACCCTCTTTTTCTCCCTCCCTTCCCCTCTGTCTAAAAAGAAATGGTAAAAAAAAAAAACCTTCAAATTTTTCAACTCATGAGTTCCCCCATCAGGACAGCTCTAACCAATTGAGCCATGCTGGCCAGGGCGTGGTGAAGGTTTCTGATTTTTGTTTTCCTGTGGGGACATTAATATCAAAGCGAAGAAGTCAGATGTGTACGTAGCCAAGTTTCCCTAATCCTACGGATCAAAGAAAATCATACACCACTACAAAAAATAGTTAACCAGCAGATAAAACTTTAATTAAGGGCCTAGATCTGTTTGAACACCTGGACAAATTTTGGTTTGGCAAGATCCCTGAGTTTAATACCATTGAGTCAGAAGGGGACACTGACCTGGAGTTTATTATAAATGAGCTAGGGGATTAAAGCCTCTGAAGTTTTAACATTGTGATCCCTCACTACTCCCTGCCCCCATCCCGGACCACGTGCTTTCCTTTTGTAACTGAAGGTAAATGAATGTCCCTTGTTTCTAAACCAGAGATGGGTTCTTGGTGATTCTGACAGGACCCCGTGCTGCACAGGGTGCTTGTGTAGTCCACACCATGGACAGTGGTGGAAATCTGTATGGGGAAGCAGGAACTGTTAAGACCTTTAAACATATTGCCTCCCTATCCTTTCAAGTTCTTGAACCATAAGCAGGCAGTGAAGATATATGTTGGAAAAAAAATGTGAGGAAGTCATGAGCTTGAGCTTGATCATTATTATCTTTTCCTTTTCTGTTTCTGTCACACAAAGAACAAACAGCTCAGGTTCGTTTTGTTTGTCTTAAACATCCCACCAGGCTTCTGGCTGGCCTCGTATGTATTGGCTACATTCCCTAGACGACTAATGCATGGTGCTTAATTTTACTTTTAACACTTCTCTCTGTGTGTGTAGATGTGTGTTTTAAGGGATAAAGCTAAATGTCTCTCTTATATTTGACTTTTACAATGTACGTAATTTTTGTTTGATTAAACTGGTATGAAAATTGGGTGTCAAGCAAAAGATAAGAATGTCTGGAGTGTGGAGTATGAATGGTATGTGTATTTGTATGTAGCCCATATGGTCTCTTTTAACTTCGTTGGAAGAAGGAGCTTTCACTGAATATGGGGAGCAATTTTAAAAACGTACCACAATTTTAATCAAATACAATCCAGTAGGTGATTTGGTATAATCAAGGAAGTTCTCCTAGGTGCCAGTCTATCTTGTTAATACTACTTACAGCTTGATCTCTCTTCTGAATGTAGTCTCCCCCATGAATGTGCTGCACTTCTCAGATACATGAAAATCAGTAACTTCTCTCTTACTAAAGAATAATTCAGGAGGGGGATTGAGGGTTGTTGGGGTTTTGGGTGGGATTTTGTGTGTGCTTTCTAAGAATTTATGTTATGGCGAAAGGTTTCTGCAGGCAGTTGTATAGATCCACTGGAGAAGTACAAAAATAGAAATTGTATTCATTTGGAGTCTTTATTTTTTCATTACAACTCATGTTTTTGCTATAAAAGGAAATGTAATGAAACTCTCCATGAGCACATGTGAGACTTATTTAGTTCCTGGGAGAAATACCTAACAGTTGTTGACTACTGTGCTAAGTGTATTTTTCACACATTATCTTACTTAATACTCAGAATAGCCCTGTGGGGTGGTAGGTATGGTGGACCCTATTTTACAGGGGAGGGAACTGAAAAGGTTACAGAAGGTCAATACTATTTACTTGAACTCTAGGGCATTAGCTGTGGGAATAAAGAGAAGAACTGGTTAGAAAACAGGGTTTTGCCCAATATGTGTTTGTAGAATAAAGTGGTTTGGGATATAAAATGAGGTGATGTGGAGCTTGGGGAGAAATAGAACCAGAATGACTCCAAGATTTCATTTCATCGTGGACGGATTGAAAATACCAGAAGAGGAAGAGAAGCTTGAGGTGGGAGATAGTAAAGTGGCTCTGGAGACACTCAGATCGAGGTATTCCTTTGATTCCTTTGTTTATTACAGTTGACCCCTGAACAACTCAGTCTGAACCACGCAGGTCCACATACACACAGAATTTTTTTTAGTACATACGTGGACTGTTTTTAGTCTGTAGTTGGGGACTTGCAGAAGTCGATCGTACACTGTCTTACAGAGGGGACTCAAACATCCGAGGATTTGGGTATCCTTGGGGTGGTGGGGGTTGGGGTACTTGAATCAATCTCCGGTGAATACCAAGAAACAAGTTTTGGGGGAGTCAAAAGTTCTGTGTGGATTTTTGACTGTATGGGGTTAGGAGAGTGTCAGTGTCCCAACCCCTCTGCTCAAGGGTCAACTGTACTTAGTATTCCTACAAGACACGTTACATCATTTGGCTGAATGTAGGAGAGAGCCGACTCAAACTTGCTTTGCTAAGGGAATCACTGGCCAAGAGACAACATAACAGTGGTTCAGGGCACTGGCTCTGGATTTGACTCTGGATTTGGGTCCCAGCTCAGCTGTTATTTTTAATGATCTTTTTTTTTTTTTCCCAACTCAGCTATTTATTATAGTTACTTGAACTCCCTCTGCCTCAGTATTCTTATCTATAAACCTGGGAAGATGATAATGATGGTATTTTTCTTGTGGGATTTTCAGGGTTAAATGAGAAACATGAAAAACACCTAGAGATGAATATCTGGTACTTAATAAGGACCAGATAAGTGTTACAGCCAACCTCCACTGTAAACCTCAGGATATCAGGAACCCTGGACTGGCACAGCCCTAAGATGGCCATCTCTGATTGTTGGTTCTCTCCTCTCGAACTGGTCACCTAGACAGGTGCTGGCGAGCCCGGCAGGGTAGCTAAGTTGTTCAGAGCGTCTTCCCCATACGCCAAGGTTGCAGATTCCATCTCTGGGCAGAGCATTTACGAGAAGCAACCAATGAATGCATAAATAAGCATGATGTTTCTCTCTCACCCCCTCCTCTCTCTAAAATAAAAAATAATAAAAGCTGGCAGTATCCAAATCCCAAGTCTCCCTCTAAAGAGACATCTGTCTGCTGTGCAATTCACAAATCCTTTAAGAGATCTCTGATTATCCTAGCTTGGGTTAGATGTCCTTCGTGGAAGTATCAACTGTGAACAGATGTGTGAAAAATGTGATTGGATCAATCACAGGAAGAGAAAAAGGTAGGTGTTTTTTATAAACAAAATGTATAACTAGGGCAAAGAATTTCAGCCAGTTTAAAAATGCCTTCTTAACCTTTGTCCTTGCTTTATAGATAACTAATGTGAATATTTTCAATGTCAGAACATCCTAGGACTTCCTACCAACTCTTCTAGTAAAGATTCAAATCTGCCCTTTTTCTTAAAGTATTAGTAAAAAAAAATTGACTTGGGAGAGCATGACAAGAACATTGATATTTAAAGCTACTCTTGTAGTTCCGTGAATGCATCATTTTCTTTTTCTCCTTTTTCTTTTTTCCCTCTCGGTGCCATTGAGTGACAGCTGCCCCTGGCAACGGTCCCAGCACCAGGATGCAATCAAGGGTTTTCTTTCACCACCAGCTCCCAAGTCCTGGCCCCACTGCCTGGCATAATTTTCACTTCAAAAAAAAACCATGGGCTCAATTTTTCATTCTTATTCAGAAGTTCTGCATTTTGGCTTCTTAAAGAAAAAATGATACAGAAACTAGTGTTAAGGGACCTTTCATAGCAACCTTTTTTTAAAAATTGTATTTCAATGTCTATGGGTCAAGCTCAGTGGTATCCTGTTCCCTGGTGCATTTATTAGCTATTGATAACAACCTAATTTAATATTCAGAATTGTCTATTCTCGTACATTAAGCTAATATTTGTATTTTTTTTTACTTTTGGGGGGCTATTTTCCTTTTATTTTTAAAAGATTTTATTTATTTGTTTTTAGAGAGAGGAGAGGGAGAAAGAGAGAGAAACATTGGTGTGTACAAGAAACATCAACTCATTGCCTCTTGCATGCCCCCAACTGGGGACCTGGCCTGTAACCCAGGCATGTGCCCTGACTGGGAAGCAAACCGGTGACCCTTTGGTTTGCAGGCTGGCACTCAATCCACTGAGCCACACCAGCCAGGGCTTTTTATTTACTCTTTTAAAACTTTTCATTAATTGATTTAAAAGAGAGAAAGAGATTGATTTGTTATTCCACCCACTGATGCATTCATAGGGTGACCCCTGCATGTGCCCTGACTGGGGATTGAACCTGCAACCGTGGTGCGTGGAGATGATGTTCCAACCAAATGAGCTACTCTGTCAGGTTTATTTATCTTTTCATAAACCATTGTTTTTTACTGTGGTAAAAAAGGCATAAAAAAACGTCATTCTTACAAAACTTTAAGTGTACAGTAATGTTAACTATTAAGCTAAGATTTTCAGAGCTCTAAAGCTACTTTTAGTTTCTCAAAGCTCCAAGCCACTTTGATGAGCAGGAGAAGAGAGTCAAGTGGGAAGAGAAACAAGGGGCAGACCCAGGGGAAAGTCTAGGTGAGAATAGGCATTGGGAAATTCAAGAAGACAGATCTTAACATTCAGAATCCAAGCCACCACTTCACAAGGCATTTTTGGTATTTCAGTAACTGGATACTTTGGGGTAGATCCCAAGATGGACTTGCTTTAAAGTGAATTCATCTTTCTAGCAAATAGTGTCACAATGAGGTTCCTGTTATAACTCCTCACTTCTCACGTCTCTTTGTTTAGCTTTCATGGATATTTGATTCCTCTGCACTAGGAAAACTTTCTGAGTGGTAGAAACTTACCTCTGATGTGCTGAAAAAGATAAAGGTTTGAACATTTTGCAGAGGGAATGCTGTCGTTTTTCTTACAGTTTGTTATCCCGCTCACAGAAAGCTGTGCTCAGCACCCTTGCAGCACCTGAGAGAGGATTTTTAGATCCCACTTCTCACTTGTATTATAAATAAATAAGATACCGACCACTCTACAGGTGGTGGTTAAGCAAACAGCTGGAGAAGAGGACTCCACTTTTGCTTTCTCCCTCTCCTGGAATGCAAGCGTGGGAGCCAGTACTTAACTTTTTCATTGCTCAGTCCTACCACCGCCAAGAGGACATGGTATCAATTTGAGGAGGGGAGGGAGGGCTCTGAATTTAAGTTTGGGCTTCAAGCATAACATTTCTACCATTCAAAACCTCAAAAAGACCCCGACTGGTGTGGCCCAGTGGGTTGGACATTGTCCTACAAACCAAAAGTCCCCGTTCGATTCCAGTCAGGGCACATGCCTAGGTTGTGGACCAGGTCTCCAGTTGGGGGCATTCTGAGAGGCAACTGATTGATGTTTCTCTCCCTCTCTTTCTCCTTCCCTCTCCCTCTCTCTAAAAATAAATATATAAAATCTTTTTTTAAAAAACTCAGAAAAGATCTGCCAAAAGAAGAGTAAACCCCTAAAATAAAGCAAGCTTAGTACACAGATCATACGAAGGCTGGAAAGGGCAAAATATACTCTGCTTATTATTGTTTTCTAAACTGTTGGTAATTTTTCCTATGACTTCTCATTTGTCTAACTAACAAACATAAGGGTTTGTCTTCAGTAGCAAATATGCATTCCTCTTTATCATATATAGTCCAAGAAAAGTGGACTGGATTGGTCCTGTTTTTGCTATTTTAACTTGAAATGTTGGAGGAAGGCAGAAAGGTGAGAAGAATTCGGAGATTATGCATACATATCCATTTTCAGGGGTGAATGAAATCCATGATGGAATTAGTATTATTCCTCCCGACAAACAGGCTCAAATTATTACGAAATAAGTAGCTAGCCAAAAGAAAGAATATGCCCCCATTTAAGAGCCATCCCTCTAGTTGTACAAACATGTAAATACACCTAAAGCCATTGAATTGTACATTTTAAATGGGTGAATTGTATGATATGTAAACTACATCTCAATACGACTGTTTAAAAAATAAAGAAAGCACTCACTCTCCCTGAGGCATGCCTGCGCCTTTTCCTTCCCCCTCTTCTTCCCTCTCAGGCATGCATCTCCTGAACTCTGAGGGACCCACAGACCAAGCCCGGCAGCACTGAGCAGCAGCAGCTTATCCCAGGCTACCCGCTGATCCTCTCTCCAAGGCTCCCTTTTCTCCGACTCTCCAGTGAGCTAAGTCAGACCTGCCTCAGTGCACTTATTTATTTTAATTTCTTTTAGGATTTTAGTGAGGGGAGACAGACAGACAGACAGACAGACAGGCATTGATTTGTTCTCTACCTATTTATGCATTCATTGGTTGATTCTTGTATTTGCCTGACGAGGGATCAAACCAGCAACCTTGGTGTATCTGGATGACACGCTAACCGACTGAGCTCCCTGGCCACGGCCTCTCATTTCTTTTCTATAAGATTTCTAGAGAACCAAAGCAGCCCTGCCTGGGCTCTCCCCTATTGCTTCTCCTACGCTAAGCCCGCCCTTGTTTCACTGTCCCCAGCTTGATTGCTGCTTCAGTCAGCCAATGAATGCATAAATACGTGGAACAACAAATCAATGTTTAACACATTCTCTCTTCCTCCTCTCTCAAATAAATTTTTAAAAATTCATAATCAAAGTGCAAAGAAAACCCCTAAGATAAATTACTATGACAGGTTCATGAATTTTTAGAATAACTTTTCTTAATATGTCAAGCTAACTATTATTACCAAAATTAAAAAAAAAAAAAGGAAGGAAAGAAAAGAAAAAAGCTGGGGCATGAAGAGGCTCTTAGCTGAAAAAAAAAGTCATTCCTCTTATTTTTATCTGTCATAAACTTAGAGTTGATCAAGCGATCCTTTCCTGTCACCTCTTCGAAACTTTCCCTCCTACTCTTGCCTCTGTGCTTCCCTTCCTCACACTTGGATGGTGTCACAGCTATAAAACAGTCATGACATTATCCGTTTCATGGAGTGAGCAGGATGATTACGAAAGTGTTTGGCACACAATGACCTGCACCGGGTAAACACCCGAATCTTGGCACGCGCTCCCCTGCGCAGCGCTGAGCCTGGCACGACACGTTCTGACGGTGGGGCAGACCTTGCCGTCAGCCGCGGGGGAAGTGAGCGTGTGCTGCCTGCTGGCTCACCCCGCAGAGGGCCCTGCGGCGGAGCGTGCGTGCCGGCAGGAGGACTCCGTTCCCCTTCACCCCTCCGCTGCACCCTTGGCTACTGACAGACTCCTTGCCGTGACTACCAGGTTAAGTCCTTTGGGGATCCCTTTAGATTGTTTCGAACTTCTTGGAGTTGTAGTGACTTCCTGAAGACTGGACGCCCAAATGCCAGTCCACAGAAATAAATGAGGATGAAATGGACTTTCCAAACAATTCCCGAACTTTGGTCAGTTTTCCAGGTTTTTAACAGAAAGTAAAAACAACAAAAACCACTTTTTACTATTTGTTTACTGGCTGATGTTCCCTTTTGTCTCCTTGCCTCCAGAAAACAAATTCCAAAATCAAAGGTCAGGCCCCGGCCAAATAGCTCAGTTGGTTACAGCGTTGTCCTGGTACACCAAGGTTGTGGGTTTGAACCCCTTCACGGCACATCCAAGAATCAGCCAATGAATGCATAAATACGTGGAACAACAAATCAATGTTTAACACATTCTCTCTTCCTCCTCTCTCAAATAAATTTTTAAAAATTCATAATCAGAGTGCAAAGAAAACCCCTAAGATAAATTACTATGACAAGTTCATGAATTTTTAGAATAACTTTTCTTAATATGTCAAGCTAACTATTATTACCAACTTGTTCCTGTGTGGCAACAAACCAGTGGTTTAATTCTCAAATACAAGAAACAAATACTTTTAGGATAAAAACTCTAGTTAAAAGATGATAAAATTTTTTTAAAAGCTTTTATTTATTCATTTTTAGAGAGGGGAAGGGAGGGAGAAAGAGGAATAAAAAGATCAGTGTGTGGTTGCCTGTCATGCAGCCCCTACTGGGGTCCTGGCCCGCAATCCAGGCTTGTGCCCTGACTGGGAATCGAACCAGAGACCCTTCAGTTCACCGGCTGGCACTCAGTCCAGAGTCATACCAGCCAGGGTGACTTTTTTTTTTTAAATTGTTTTTCAAGTACAGTTGTCTCCATTTTCCCACCAACACTTTCCCCTGCCCCACCCACTCCTACCTCCCATCCTCAATCCTACCCCCCTTTGGTGCTTGGTCCATTTCTTACTGTCAACCTAAGAAACATCCAAACCTGTAGAGACTTTTTATAAGAGTCTGTTTGAGCCAAACTGATGACATATGGCAAACACAAGATCTCAGATGCTCCCAAGACTAACAGTTTTGAAGGTTCTTTTATGCATTTGAAATTAAGAAGGAAAAGTAAGGGAGGTTACATGGAGGTGGGAGAAAGCAAGGCAAGGATTGGATACAAGGATAGTTAACAAGATTGTGTGTTTACTTGAGGGTGGTTGCAGCTTAATCAAAAGGTGTGTTCACCTAGATGCACAGGAACAATGGACAGGGCTTGCTTCAGGCAAAGATAAATTAAAAGGTAATATGCCTTGGGCATGACCTGCCCAGTTAGGAATTTATGGTCAGATCACCCTGTGAGATTACTTTCCCCAGAAACCTTTTTTTCATCCAGGTTACCTACTTCTTGCTGCCTTCAATTACCCTCTGCCTACTAATTTACATGTTCATCTAAAAATAAATGTGTGAGTTAGCTTCCTGTATCTACCCCATCGTACTTTTTCTCACGGTATTGTAATTGCTGCTTCATTTGCCTGTCTTCGTCTGACAAACTCCCAGGGGACAGGAACTGTGTCTTGTTCACTGTTTGAACCTCTGGGCACAGAGATATGAATAAAATCTCAAGCAGACACCTGTCTGAGCACCACACACATCCACGTGCTCCCAGAACCTGAAGACCATTTCCACTTCATTCTTTGCAATTGGCCAAAAATTCAACTCATTTCACACAAATCAGACACTTCCAGCCCTAGCAGATGCAGTTTATATGTGTACGCATATTATTTCAACTAATATCTCTAATATCACAGTACATCTATATCACAGTGTTACCGTATCACAGCAACAAAGGAAACACTGGTCTGCTTATTCATTGACCCATATCCATAACTCAAAGCCCATTTGTTCCTACATGCAGTATTTTGTTGTTCAGGAAGACGCATCTTCCCTAAACTTGGGATGGATGCCCCAAAAGATAGAGAAATCCACTCTTCAAAACAGACTTGGAGGAAGGACAAATTGCCTGGATTTACAATATTTTAAAATCGTGGGTTAACTAATAGAAGCTTTTTATTTAGGCATACATAGGCAAATTTAAGAGTAAATTTTATAGCTACATTCTTATATGCATGCAAATGTCCCCAATGGTACCTGTATTTCTCCTCCAGTACACACTGTGGTATATAAATTTCTACCCACAGTGGAACAAAGACTCTAAAAAGAGATGTCATAGTCATTAAAATAGAGTTGGAACCCTTCAGGGGAAGAAAAGCATTTAATGTAAAAACACACACCAGTAATTTTTTCCCCAGGGGAGAGCGCGAACGCAGTCCCCACTACCACAAATTATGCAGTCGAGTTTCCCACATTTGGGGAAATTGCAGGGGTCAGCACACCCAGAGTGCGTAGGTGAGCCTTGCCCTGGGAAAACCACCTTTGTGATCACGGTATCTGCCCTGCCAGGTAAGTATCACACACCAGTAAACTTATAAGAACTGGTGGAATTTTATGTAAGGTTAGTTACTTCAACAGGGAAATAGAGACCTATAATGAAGTAACTAATGCCCACAGTGCCTTGTATACAATGCTTAGATGTCAGATAAGCATAACAGAAAATGTGTCAAAATTAAATACCAAGAGAGCAAGGAAATTTGCACTCCTAGCCACATATGCCTCTATACATCACATAAGGCTTGGCCAACCATGGGTGAGTTTAAAATTCCCAGAAGTGAGTAGACACTCATTGTTTAAAAATGAAACTGTGGCCCTGGCCGGTGTGGCTCAGTGGACTGAGCACCGGCCTGCAAACCAGATCACCTGTTCGATTCTCAGTCAGGGCACATCCCTGGATTGCAGGCCAGGTTCCCAGTAGGGGGCGCTCTAGAGGCAATCATATACTGATGTTTCTGTCCCTCTCTCCCTCCCTTCCCCTGTCTCTTAGATGCTGTGGTATCCAACTTCCAAGAGAGCCCCCAAGGACTGTCTTCTGGCATTTGTGCCCTTAGGTAGTTCTCTCCCACATTGTATCAGCCTTGGTCTGTGTATCCGAAAGCACACAGTAGAAACAATGGTATGTCACCCCCAAGATAGGTTATAGAAGCCTGCTTTCATGGCTGGGAAAGTTAAAACTACCATAATGAGCTCCTGTCCTGGTGCCTGCTCCTGGGAAGCACTTGACAAACATTTGCTGCTCGAGTGCCTTTCCTGTAGTAGTTAGTGTTCCAGGGGCTGAAAGTGCTGGGTTTTGATCCCTGTAGTCCCACAACCCAGCTGAGAGATGTTGTCAACTTTAATCTGTGGCTTCTTCAATGTAATCATCTGTAAGTTAGACACCTTGCTGTTTTCAGAATATATGATGCTCTAAGAAGGACATGAGAACTTGCATGCAGAAAGATTTTGAAAGCTCTTAAGTAGCGTTACCTGGATCGAGGGCACTACTCTGAACACTGAGAGATCTCACCGGGTCATCGGTTTAAACCCTTTTTGAAATGGGCTCAGAGGATCTCAAGATAGTGGATTAGTGACAGAACTACGGTGAGAATTCAGGCTAGGACTTGGTGTCACCTCCAGCTTTGACCTTCACACCACCAGACATCTCCTCTCACATCCCTGTAACTTAAAACACTCTGTGGAAACCATCGTTCCAATTTTCTTCCACTGACTTAATTTTTCTTGAAAAAGGACTACTCTGTCACAAATACTATGTCATCACACACTTTTAAGCCCACTTTGTGTCACCTATCCGTGTCCATGACAGCAAGGGTCCTGTGCCTACTTCTGCCCTCTCTCTGGGGACAAAAACACAAGCATAATTAAGAGAAAATTCTCCAGAAAACTGGATTCAATACATAGTCAAAAAAATGAGATTTGCAAAGATGAGCTATTTGTTTAAACACCTCTACAGTGAGAACAAAGTGGGAACTTAGCATTTACAGCATGTTGTTCAAAGCAAAGCAAGAAAAGTGGTCAGAAGCATTCCTAACAGAACTGTTTCTTTCAGTTCCAAAGTGAGATTCTTATTCATTCCAAAAAGTAAAAGAAATGCAAAATTTTTTTTTAAATTCACTATATGAATATTTTGATATATTTTTAATCTTTTTCATGAATGTTTTAAAGTCTTAGAATCAATCATGTTAGATGCAAAATCAGCTGTGCAAGAATTATAACTTTTTTAATTTGTCTGTATAATTGAAGTTAGTATTTTTTCAAGTCCCCTTCCATCTAGGAGTAGAAATTAATCTCAGCCAATTAAATGTCACTATCTTGGCTTGCCCAGGGTCGTGGTGGAGTGGGGGTGGGGGGAGGGAAAAGAAAGCTAGTGTCTGTCTCAGCTCATTTTCATCTGTTCACACTACCTTCTTCACCTGTAAATCTTAAGAAGATTTTTCTCTTCCACTGAGATAATGATTAGCACATACTGAACAGGAGAGAGCAAATGACTAGGAAAAGTGAGGGATGCTTTCTTAATACTCAAAAATATAACCACATTTTTCTGGCTGCATATCATTCCATCATATGGATATTGCAATTTATTTAACTACCTTCTATTATTAGGCATTTTAATGGGAATTGTTTGCTTCCTTTGTATAAATTTCTTTAAATGAGGTTGCTGCATCGTGTGGTATGCACATTTTCAAGAATTGTGAAAACTAATGTCAAACTATTCTTGTAAAGATTTCAGGAATTTACACATCTATCACCATAAGAATTCCGATTTATTTGTGAATTCCACACAAGATCATTATGTTTTTTCAAAATGTAAATGAATCATAAAATTGGTATATATTAATTATTTTAAAAAATTAAGCAGTACCAAAGTCCAGTCAATAGAAAGTGAAAACTCTGCTTCCTCCAACTCTACTCTCCACTGTTTTGTCAATATTTTTCCAAGATATATTCAGATAGTGAGGTAGAGATAGATGATAGATGGACAGAGAACAGAGAGGGGAGAGATACATGTATATTAATGTATATATATTATATAGTGTAACACAGATACACACATTTTTTAAAAATAAAAAATAGGAACATATACAGTTTTACAATTTTTAAGCCTAATATAAGCAGTTATTCATTTAATAAATATTTATTGAATGTGTATCATGTGCCAAACATTGTCTTATATAATAGATATTTTTCATGTCAATAAATATCAATCCATAAATAATCATTTTAATGGGTGAACAGTATTCCATTATATAATACACCATAATTAACTAACCACTCCTCTATTATTATCATTTAAAGCTACATTTGGTCCTGGCTGGTGTAGCCCAGTTGCTGGGAGCATTGTCCCAACCAAAGGGCTGTAGGTTCAGTTCCTAGTCAGGGCACATACATAGGCTGAGAGTTCAGACCCTGGTCCTGCTGCGTATGGGAGGCAACCAATCGATGCTTCTGTGTCCATTGATGTTTCTCTCACCCTTCCTTTCTCCCTCCCTCTCTCTTTAAAAACAATGAAAAAAAATGTCCTCGGGAGGATAAAGCCACATTTAATCTTCATACAACCATCTTTGTATACCTGGATTATTTTCTCCACTCCCCAGATAATCTTTTTTAAAGGATGCCTTTTTAAAAAAGATTTCACTTATTTTTAGAAAGAGGAGAAGGGACAGAGAAAGAGATGGAGAGAAACACTGATGTGAGAGAGAAACATCGATCGGTTGCTTCTTGTGCACACGCTGATCAGGGGTCCAGCTGAAACCCAGGCGTGTACCCTGACTGGAATCAAACCAGCGACCTTTCAGTTTGCCAGATGACACCCAATGACCTGAGCCACACCGGTCAGAGCAGGGATTATTTTCTTAAGTTAGATTTCCAAAAGGGGAAATGCCGAGGCAAAAGGCATGCATGTTAAACATGTTAACATGTATTCCTCGGTTTATCTCAAGAAAAATGGTTAACTTGACCAATAGAGTATGAGAATTCTTGTTTCTCTGTTTTTCTATTCTATTTTTTAAGATTTTATTTATTTATTTTTAGAGAGAGGGGAAGGGAGGGTGAAAGAGAGGGAGAGATCGAGAAACATTGCTTGCCTCTCACACAGCCGCAACTGGGGACCTGGCCTGCAACCCAGGCATGTGCCCTGACGGGGAATCAAACCAGCAGCCTTTCAGTTTGCAAGCTGATGCTCAATCCACTGAGCCACACCAGCTAGGGCTCTCTTTGTTTGTTTAATCTGTGCCAATAAGATAGCCAAACAAATAAAAGAAACCCTTCAACTTGCTATTTTATTTTTGTTTTAATTAGTACTTAATTCTATATGCAGTTGAGCAACGAAACTTTCGGGCAGGGAAGGACCTCGCTCACCTACGTGCGAGCTGGAGTTGAGGGAGGGACCCAGAGACCGGGAGCCCTGGTGAGAAGCGCTCAGGTCCGCAGCCGGCTGGGCAGGTGGGACTGTGGTGTTCAGGGCAGTCCAAGTCCAAGTCCGGTCATCTGGATGAATCTCGGGGCAGCGTGATCTGATGTGATTGTCACAAAGGAAGGTCCAATTTAATCATTTATGTTGTGCTCTAAGGAAGAATTAACGAAAAGGGGATGCTATAGATGAACTTGGGTGAGTTTAAGCAGTTCTGTGGAGGGGAACCTGGCCCTCACCATCATGAGTAAATGAATGATCTGCACCAGTGTACCTTGGGGTGGAGCTGGACAGTTCATTTGAATCTACCATGACCTGGATTTTCTTTTAATTCAGTCGAATCATTTTTCCCCCTGAAGAAAATCATGCTCGTGGGAAGGAGTGGGGAAGGGAGGAGAAGGAGAAGGAAGATCACTAGTGTTTACACAGTGAAAAGCAGGTGTCCTTGTCTTAAGATTACCAGAGTTTTTCTTCCCTCTCCGGGTCTAAAAATACTAATAATAGCTCATATTTTTTTTAGTTGTTACTGTGTCCCAGAAACTCAATTTCCTACATAGATTAACTCATTCACAACCCCCTCCACACACAACTCTCTGAATATGTTGTTTATGATTCTCATTTTTCAGATAAGAACATTGTGTCATACAGAAGTTTAATGAGTTGCCCAAGTTTGCATGCTGGAATTCAAACCCAGCTGGTCTGGCGTCCCAACCTGTTTGCTTAATCTAATTACACTGCCCTAAATTCTTTTCGTGGCAGTGAGGTGGAAATTTCTGGAAACAAAGGCCAAGCAAAGGGCTTTGCACTACTCCCTATCACAGATTTCATCTTCTGATCCCCAAGCTGGTGTGGCCCCCTGAGTGGTAGGGTTGGGCCATGTGGTTTGTTTATGGTTGTCCACTAGTGTCGTTTCTTATATGTCCTTACTGGGATATACAAACAGAGGGATATTTTCTCTGTGTAACTTTTAACCAAGGGGTTAAAATTTCCCCTTGGAAGTCATTCTTTCTTATTTATCTATTTCCTTAAAGGGACACAGGAGGCAGAAGACAGTGTTCTACATGTATTTTTTTTATTTTTATTTATTGATCTAAGAGAGGGAGGGACGGAGGGAGGGAGGGAGAGAGCCAGAGAGAGAGAGAGAGAGAGAGAGAGAGAGAGAGAGAGAGAGAGAGACAGAGAGAGAGATCAATTTGTCATTCCACTTATTTACGCATATATTTGTTGATTCCTGTGTGCCCTGACCTGGGACTGAATGAATGCACAACTTTGGCATATGGGGTGGAAGTCATTCTTTTTTAGTTTTTAACTAACTCATTCATCTCCTTATTTAATCAATCCCTTAGTAAGGGACATCTAGATTGTAAATGGTACTACAATAAGTAACTCTGGACATAAGTCCTTTGCATAAGTGAGAGCCACACTGTATTCCTAGTATCGAACTTATTCTATCAAAGTGTATATACATTTTATTTATTTATTTATTCCTCACCTGAGGACATGTTTTCATTGATTTGAGAGAGGGGGAGGGGGGGGAACATCTATTGGTTGCCTGCCATATGCACTGGAAAGTAATAAGGCTCACCATCTTGTTATGTATTTATTGTTGATTTGAATATTATCTTCTCGGAGCTCAAGAATGTGCTCATTTTTCTACTGGATTGTCTGTTTGTTTTTTTAAGATTTTATTTATTTCTGTAGAGAGGGGAAGGAAGGGAGCAAGAGAGGGAGAGATACATCAATGTGTGGTTGCCTCGTGTGCACCCCCAACCTGGCCCGCAGCCCAGAAATGTACCCTGATTGGGAATTGAACCAGTGACTCTTCAGTTCACAGGCTGGGACTCAATCCACTGAGCAACACCAGCCAGAGTGAGTTGTCTGATTTTTTAAAAACTTGATTTCAAGGAGCTGTTTATAGATTCTGGATACAAGTCCGTTGCCAGATTTATATATTAGGAGTAACTTCTTTCATTCTGGTTAGTTTTTTGACTCTCTTAATGGCATCTTTTGGTGAACAGAATTTCTTAATTTTAATGTAGTCCAATTTATCAAAATTTACTTAATGATTAATGTTTTATGCCCTGTTATTAAAAAATATTTGTCTACCTCAAAGTTTAGCAAAAATCTCCCTAAATATTCATCTGGAAGCTTAACAGTTTCACCTTTCACATTTAGGTCTCGGATGCATCTTGAAATGAAATTTCTGTATGATGTGATGCTTTTTATTTTTGTTCTTTTTTTAAAAAAAGTCTGTATTTCTTTGTATTGTGATGTGGTGTTTTTGAAACCGTATATTTAAATCGTTTAATTACAGTTAACATTCAATACTGTATTAGTTTCAGCTGTACAGCATACTGGTTAGGTGCTTATATAACTTAGGAAGTGATCACCCCTATAAGTCTAGTACCCATCCGCCACCGTACACGGCTATTGCAATATTATTGACTATATTCCCTATGCTGCACTTTACTGTATGATATGATGTTAATTTCAGTTTCCATATTTATTTATAGATATGCATATATATATATATATATCCATAAATGTGCCACTAACATTTATAGGTCTTGGGCAAGAGTAAAATGGAGACATGCACACGTATATCTAAATATTTACAAGTTATAAATCGAGCTGACACACTGTTAAATAAAATATACTCTATTCTTCTACCTTGACAGGCTTACCTTCACAATGTCAAAATTGAAAATATGTTCAGAGCCATGTTTTTATGTGATTGACCTTTGGTATTTACCAAAGATGACTAAGCTTAATTCTTTTTAAAAAAAGATTTCATGTATTTGTTTTTAGAGAGGGGAGGAGGGAGGGAGAAAGAGAGGCACAGAAACATCAATGTATGGTTGCCTCTTTCAGTACGTACCGCCACTGGGGATCTGGCCACAACCCAGTTAAGTGTCCTGACTGGAATCGAACCAGCAACCCTTTGCTTCACAGTCCAGCACTGGATCCACTGAGCCATAGAGCTGGGGCTAAGTTTAATTATTATTGGGCATGTCTGAGAGTTCTGTTGATCGACTGGAGATATTTGTATGAACAAAAAAAACATACTTTCAGAACTCATAAATTATTATTACATATTTATTCCATAGAGTTATTTTTCTTAACTTTATTTTAGCTAAATCATTAATTTTATCATTATAATCAAGATTTTACCTAATTTGTCTTCTACTGATAGTAATGATCTCAAGAATTAAAAATAAGATGTAACTATAGTGAAAATGAAAAAATTTGAATATATTTTTATCAAAACTTTCAGGTGCTTTCCAAAAGTTATTTTTCTTAAACATTCAATATCATCTATTAAAAATAAAAAGTATATTTAATAAACACAAAATTTGTTAATTAAATTATTTAAACAAACTTGTCATTTGAAATTTGATTTTCTTGAAAAATCAATGAAATATTTAATATTTTCATACAAAAATTTTCATAGTTGTAACATTCAATGTCAGTTATTTGCCAGTAAAAAGAGTCAGTACCACATCTCGCCCATGTTATGTCAATCCCCCGGAGACAGAAATTTAACAGGAATTTGAATCAATATTGCAAAAGCATTCCAAGCTGCCTTGAGCAATTGCTGCAAATACCTTATCAATGGGCAGTGCCTCCAAAACAGGATTTGAAACATAAAGAGAAGCAGAGAATAGATGCTTGGTACTGCTGAAAAATGATGCTTTGTTATAGAAGAATTTGTTGCATTCCTGCCATCTGAAAGGAAGGGTTTGACAGGCAATTAATTTGTCCTGTCTGGTACCCAAGTGTTACTGCTGCTCACATCCTCCTGGCCCTTGGAAGCATTAAATCCCAGACATCGGCAATAACATACCCCCCAAACCTCATCGCTTCGGCCTTTGTACACTGAAAACTAACTGATGTTTATCCACCTGGCCAAGTTAATTTACTTTGTACAGACCTCAGGATAGACCTTGATCTCGGTCTCACTGTAAGAAGTCCAACTGTTGCATACAGAGGGCATGTCCTTGAGGGCTGCGGAACGTGACTGGGTGGGTAATATCCTGAATAACCCTAACGGGCACTATTCATAGGGTAGTAAGTTTGTATATTTTTATTTTGATTTTTAAAAGATTTTATTTATTTTTAGAAAGGGGAGGGAGAAAGAGAGGGAGAGAGAAATATTGATGTGTGAGAGAAATACCAACGGGTTGCCTCTTGCACACCCCCAACTGGGGCCCTGGCCTGCAACCCAGACATGTGTCCTGACCGGGAACTGAACTGGTGACCTTTCCGTTCACAGGCCGATGCTCAAGTCCACTGAGCCACACCAGCCAGGGCTGTACATTTTTAAAGGACAGTTTTCCAGCAGACCAGAGTAAATTGTCCAGAAGAAAGAGCCTTAAAAAAATTCTCACAAATGTGTTACACGGGCCAGCAGCAGCATTGGGTTATTCTTCTCCCAAACATTTGTCAAAAATTTGGGGTTGTCCTTCTAGACCACACATTTACATACATACATATATGTACATATATGAACAGAACACATTTTATAAGTTTAAATTTTCTTTCATATAAATAGTAGCCTACTATATTTTTTAATTTTTTTATTTATTGATTTTAGAGAGAAAGATGAAGGGAGAGAGAAACATCGGTTTGTTGTTCCACTTATTTATGCGTTCATTGGTTGCTTCTTATATGTGCCCTGATCAGAGATGAAACCTGATACCTTGGTGTGTTGTGAGGATGCTCTCACCAAGGGAGCCACCCAGACAGGGCTCAATTATTCTCAATTTTGCTTTTTTCTTATTGAGTATGTCTTGAAGATCTTTCGATGTCAATACACATAGACTTCCTTCATTCTTTGGTTTGATACAAAGCATTCTATGCAATGGAGGTACTACAGATATTTAAACATTCCCATATCGGTGGACGTTGAACTTGCCTGCAGTTTCTCGCTGTTACAGGCTATGCTGCGATGCCCAGCCTTGTATGTACATATGTACACCCACATTCACACATGTCAGGGGTTCTGTAGGGGACATACTGAGAAATGGTATGGCTGACTCACAGGGTACACATGATTTTAGTTTTGATAAGACACTACCACATCGCTTTCCAAAGTTGCTTTTCCAGTTTATGCGCTCATGAACAGAACACAAAAATACCTGTTGTCAACAGGAGAGACAGTTAATGAAAAATTATTGGCTAAGGTAACCATTGAAACATGGATTCTCCTTTTAGGGTTTATCAGCTCTTCTTAGATCCTCTTTTGTGAATTGTCCATTCATATCTTTAGTGTTTGTCTCTCACTTTGTTTGTGTATTTTTGAATGTGCTCTTTTAATATTTGAAAGGCTCAGGGGGATATAGAGTACCCTCTCCAAAGAGTCTCCGAAAGGATACACATATACGCAGGCTGGTTATTTGAAAGAAAAAAATAAGCCTGTGCATGCCCACTCATTGAAAATTGTACAAATGAGCATAAGCATATCCTCTTCTGCACGAGTTGTCATGATGAGATTTGGATATTAGGCAAGCATTTGTTCAGGCAAGATGAGATGTCTATTAGAGACAATGCTGAAGTAATATTTACGAAGCTTTCTTACTCTGCTGCAGTGCTGGGCTAAGATATTTATGTACATTATCTCCTAACTCCAACCCTGTTGGGTAGGTACTACTTCACATATAGGAAAACTGAGGCTTGGAGAGACGAGGTAGAGCAGAAGCTTTGGGATTGGAAAGGAGCTTTTGGCTCTGGAGCTGTGACCATTGCACTCTACTACCTCCACATGGCTATTGACTGTAATGCGCCCCAGCTCCAGAACCAGTACCATGAGTGTAAAATAGAGGCTGCCATGCAAATGGAGCAGGAACCGCTGCTGCTGCATCTAAGCGGGTGGCTTCTCCATTGGTCTTGTTCTTAGGTTGATTGTTGGTGCTAAGCCATACTGCATTTATATCGAAGGCCTAGAAACTAGATGGCCTGAGACTAGACTTATGTTCAAGATATGCTTGTAATGCTAAACTATGGTTTTTGGTCAGTTTTAACCAACCAGTTTATTATTTTTAGTTTGTAGTAATAAAGTTAAATTTGCCATTGAAATCAATGCTTTTAAAATGCAGTATATGATAATTTGAAGTTTTGTGGTTTAAATTTTTTTAAGAGAAACAAGTTATTTTAATAAAGAAGAATGAACAGGATACCAAGTTATAATAACAAATAAAATTTATTGAGCACTTACTATGTACCCAGCACAGTTCCGAGGGCTTTACCTGAGTGATTTCACTTAACCCTCACAACAACCCTATGAGGCCGATGCTCTTATTATTATCCCCATTTTTCAGGTGGGCCTGGAATGGTCCTTAATGATAACTGACAGCCAGCAATATTTAAGGAGAAACTTCATGCTTGAAAAATTAAATATTAGGCTACATTTATTCTGCCATGTAGTCA
Source organism: Trachops cirrhosus (assembly GCA_028533065.1). Classification (NCBI taxonomy): domain Eukaryota; kingdom Metazoa; phylum Chordata; class Mammalia; order Chiroptera; family Phyllostomidae; genus Trachops; species Trachops cirrhosus. Next base: position 11,639,039 of record CM052549.1, on the reverse strand, counting down.
CCAACTAGCAATTTCAGTGGTTATGGCCATAAGTCACTGAATGACAGGAATGCATTCTGATAAACATGTTCAGTGATTTCATAGTTGTGTAGATGTCCTAGTGTACTTAGACAAACCTAGCTGGTATAACCTGCTACACACCTGTGCTATATGGTATATACTGCTGCTCCAAGGCTACAAGCCTGTACTGCATGTTACTGTGCAAAACAACACCAGGTTAAATCAAGTACGAGAGAAAATCAGATGTAGGAGGCTGCTGCAGGCAACACAGAACACGGTTTTACAGCAAACTTTCTTAGTAAGTAGAAAGAGTACATTAAAAATAATAATAAAGAGCCCTGGCTGGTGTGGCTCAGTGGATTGAGCACCGGCCTTCGAACTAAAAGGTAGCCAGTTCGATTCCCAGTCAGGGCGCATGCCTGGATTGCGGGACAGGTCCCCAGTAGGAGATGTTGGAGAGGCAACCACACATAGATGCTTCTCTTCCTCTCTTCCCCCTCCCTTCCCCTCTGTCTAAAAATAAATGAAATCTTAAAAAAAATGATACAGAGCATATATAGTAAATACATAAGCCAGTAACATGGCCATTTATTTTCTATGCAAACAGATGGGTCAGACACAGCACAAGGGGCCACTTGTGAAATGTTTTATTAATTCAGGCTCCTTGTCCGTTCTCCTTTAGTTTCCCCCAAAGTTTTATTATGAAGGGTTTTAAACGAACAGAAAAGTTGAAAGACTATTATAGGACACATCTATATGCTCTCCACCTAGCTTCCACCGTTAACATTCTATCATTCTTGTTTATCATATAATCTAACCATCCCTCTCTCAGGTCATAAATTCTCTCCATAATTAAGGAGGCGGGGTTAGGAAGCTCAAGGCGGCTTACCAGGGGTGATTCCAAAGGATGCCACTTGCGCACATCTTAACCTCAACATTCCGGGCAAGCTGGTGTATTTTCTCCCTACTCTGATTTTAGGGACAAGGGAGGCAGAATCCGGGCTCCGGAGCGCCGGCGCCCCCCGGCGGCTGCACCGCTTGCCGCAGCCCAGCTGGCCGAGGGTCCGCCTCTTCTCCCGCGGGCGGGCAGGAGGGCGGGGCGCGGCCGGAGACTAGAAGCCGTACCTGGGCTGGGCGGTGCGGTGGCCGCAGCCCAGACAGCGGAAGCCGGTGGCCAGGCAGAGAGCACCGAGCGCGGGCGCGGGACCGCTACGTGCGTGGGGAGCGCGGGGCTGCGCTCGGGTACGCTCCTGGGCGCTCGCCACCGCCGCCGCTGCGCCTTTGAGTCAGCAAACTCCGCTGCCCGCGGGCCCTCGCCTGCCTCACTGCCTGGAGCTGCCGCGCGTAAGTGACAGCAGACGTGCCGGCCAGGCCTCCCCGCGCCGCCGGGTGGGGACCACAGCCTGGGAGCGAGTCGCCTGCCCTTGGCTTTCCAGAGGTGTGGGGCTCTTCCCGGTGCGCCCAGGTGCCGCTCGCCGCGGTCCGGGAAGAGGTTTGTGTCCTCTGGGTTAGGAGCGGGGTAAGTGTCTCCTCTCCATCTGAGGTTTGCAGGGGAGGAAGACATGGTCGTTTGCCAGGGGAGGGCACGGAACGCATTGATCCAGGGGTTCGCGGTTAAAAAGAGGAGAGGGTGACACAGAGGTGGAATCCTGGATGCCAGGAAAAGTGCTGTGGCACCTTACACCAGGCCGGGTTTGGGTGTTTGTTTGTTGTTTCAGATTCATGAAAGGGTAGCTTTGGGTTTAGGCACTAGGAGGGGTAGCAGGGTATTTTTTCGTGGAATTGTGGGATTGAGAGAAAATCCACGTTGACTGAGAACCAGGTTTGGTGCCAGCGGAGAGCAACAGCCTGTTTTTCAGTTCTGATGCATCATGCTTGGGTTCAGATTATCCACGGGTAATTGAGGGGAATGGTCACGGGACTTAGAGCAACATGTCCTGCTTGCAAGTGTGAAAAAAATTCAACTGAGTGCATTTTAAAGATCTTACTGACTTTATTCACTGATTCATGAATTAGGCAGCGTTCCATATAGCAGATAGAAAGGAGCTCCCAGGAGCTGTACAAAATGGAAGACTTTTGTAGGCTGAAGGGAGCGGACGTGGAAGTTATAGTAGCAAAAATCGGATTGGTTGTGGGAAGGTCACCTTCCTTAGGGGAAGGGAAGGGTCTGTCAAGCAGATTTCCTCACTAGTACTGACCAGGTAATTCCAGACTGACTGATTTAAGATTCCACTCCAGGCTGAAACTATAATTACATTAGGTACTGTTGCCCTGGCCAGTGGCTCACTTGGTTGGAGTGTCAATTCGGACACCAAAAGGTTTTGGGTTTGATCCCTGCTCAGGGCACATAGCTAGGTTATGGGCTTGATATCTGGTCGGGGTAGTTATGGGAGGCAATGGATCGATGTTTCTTACATCAATTTCCCCCTCCTCCCCTGCCTCTCCCTCTAAAATCAATAAAAACATATCCTTGGGTGAGGATTACAAAAATAAATAAGTAAATTAGGTATAGTCTTAGTTTGGTGATGTGGGGATTAGTATAAGTGACCCCATTTTGGGCCTGTTCTCTGTTTTGAAACAAAACGAAAGGCTTTTATTTCGGCAAGACACGTTTACCTGTAAGAATAATGGAATTAGACATTTAGAGCAGGTAGGAGGCTTTCATGTGATCTCATGCAAACCTTTCATTTTAGGGACAGGGTGATTAAGGCCCCAGTTGGGGAGGCCTGCAGCCAGATGGGGGTAGAAACAGGCCTAGATTCCTGTGGGCTGCCGACTCCTGCTGCAGGGTTCTCCCCACCTTTTGGGGGTGTGAGGTGGGTGTAGGCTAGGGATGTACAAACTCCCTTTATTCCCCTGCGCCAGAGGGGGTGATGTGGAAGCCACTAGGGGCATCTGACTTCTCCACCCATTGACCGCGCTTAGCCTGGACTCCTCAGTCCGGGAGCAGAGGCCAGGTCAGGTGCTCCTGCTGCTCCGCCATTGCTTCCAAGCATGCCTGTTCCTATGGCTTTTTTTTAAAGGCATGGGGCTGTTTTGAATAAAGATATAAAAATAAAGTATATCTAGAAGTAAATATATGATGGTATGAAGCCACATGATTAGCACTGACTTGTCTTTAATGGAATCATGCTGTTTCTTCTGCCCTTCTAGTTCATTCTCCTTTTTGAGGTTACTGTTTCACTGAGGTGAGGAAACTGGTGCTGGAAGAGTGGGGACCCCTTTAGGGGACACTGCTCCTCATCAGGGCTCTCTCTCTCTCTTTCCCTTTTTATTGAATTTATTGGGGTGATAACCAGGGCTTCCTTGACCGGCACACCCTGCTTATCTCCCCACTACGCTGGGCTGTGGTGTGAACTCCTCTTGTTTTACTTATGGGAAGTCGTCCTGGACCTTGATATCCAAAGAATAGAGTTAGAAATAAACACCATTCTTTTTCAAATAAAAGTGTATGAATTCAAGACTAATGTTTGTGGTCTAAAGCTGCAGTTGGATATGATTTTGGAGCACTCTTGATATCTCTCCTCAGCCTTCAGACTTATTTGCACTTTCGTTTTGAAGGGTTCACTTGGTTAGTTAGGTAAGCTGTTTTGGGAAGTGGCTTGTTTTTCTCATTTGCCCTGTGGTTTAACAACCACTCGTGAAGGGCAAGGTCCAGCCTGTGCAGTCTTTCATTTCTAAGAGTGGCAAAGAAGGGCATTGGGCCAAAGTCATGGTTGACTGCCCTGGAGAATACCCTAGAGTTCTGACTGTTATCACCGACCTCTTTCTTTCTCTGAGTCATCCAGTAGGTGATAATCACCTTTTTTTGTTCTTGAAGCCCTGTTCAAATGGGCAGTTATATTGGTAGTGGTTTCAGGCTCAGCAGAGTTGAAATATTGGCACAGTCATTTGCTAGCTGAGGTGCTATCAGCAGGGCACTTAACGTAAGTCTAATTTATCTCTTATCCAGAAATAACTTTAGTCACGATAATCCTTGTCCCCCAGAACTGTTAATAACAATCAATAGCTGAAATGTATTGAACACGTGTGGTACACTGGGCATTGTGAAGAGTTTTTAAGTGGCAGGCTCATTGACCCTCACAACAAACTTATGAAGCAGCTTCTGTTTAAACTGGGGAAACTGAGGCATCATGATGTTCGACTCCCCTAAACTCTTCAGCTCACAATTTTAACCGCCCAGCAAATGTGTTCCAGATTTCTCTAAAAGCTAATACCTAAACTTAGGGCTTAGTGTGCCCCAGGCCCCGTTTCAACTACCCTATGTATATGTACAACACTTGAGATAGGTACTGTTTTTAGCCTTCCTGCCTTTATTTTACAGGTGAAGAAACTGAGGCACAGAGCCTGAGTCAGACAAGTAGTAAATTATGGAGCCAAGATTGAAACTGGGCCGTCTGGTCTTAGAGAGGGTACCCTCAGCCATTGCCCCATGAATATCAGCAAGGGGCTTAGCCAAGCCTCAGTCAGGGGCAACTCTTAATTGGCATTATCACTTATTTTTCCTTAGTCACCAGTCCCTTCTTCCAGTCTCTGCAGAAGAGATGCTTTTAGTTCTGTAAATGATTCAACTTCGTGCATGAATTTGTGATTCTGTATACATTTCTGCTGTGTTCTCTGTTATTTTAAAAACCTTGTGGTAGGTCTCAGTTATCTTCACTCTGGAAATAGAGATAGGTTTTAGAGAGTCTGTGAACCCCCTAAAAATGTACGTTTTCATTACCCATGTGTAAAGGGGCATTATTCTGGGGTAGAGAAGCCACAGCTTACTCTAGATTTTTAAGGGGTCACCCATGGTAGAAAGAGAGGATAGTAATGGCTATTCTATTCTAATAACCTCATTCTTTAAATGAGGCAACTGAGGCGAAATGGAGAGGCAGAATAACTTAATCTGAACTATGCAGCTAGTTAGAAGTAGAACAGGGACTAAAACTCAGGTGTCTGGTCCTCTGATCTCATATTCTTTCCATCACACCCCAGTATTCCCCTTTGGAATAAGTGGTGCCAGGTGAGTCAATCATGAAATGGCAGGAGACTCCCGGCCCTCTCGCTGGGCCGCCACACTGTGTGAGGGACCAGTGCAGAGGAAGCGCCCATCAAAATACAACATCCTTTGGCATGATGTCTTGTTAGCTGAACCACTCTACTACGACCTAGGACGAGAATCTACAGCTCTGAAAGATAAGAGCTGGGAGGTTAAAAATCGTCCGGGCAGAGGATGGGGAACATGCATTGGATGAGGCACAAGGAGGCCATTCGGGCCTCTTGGTAGAATTGTGGTGTTTGGAAAGTTTTTGGTGAGAGATTTTTAAATTCAAACAAAATACTTCTTGGCTAGGTTGATAACATCCAGTGTTGGTGAGGCTGTGGGAAAATAGATGGTCACCGTGTATTTTGTGGGGAGTGTGCACTGGCACAGAGATTTGGAAAGGGGCTTTGGCAGTGTTTAGAACATTAAAAATTTCGCATTCTTTCTGATGCATCGTTCCCATTTCTAGGACATTATTACTCAGAAACACTTACCTGCTGAATAAAGTAGGAGGTTGCTGTAAATGAGCTCAGATGGAGAATGCCCATTATATATTTAACTAATGAAGGCAACTTGCAGAACAGTAACTATAATATGATTTAATTTTTAAAAATAAATAATAGATGCATATTTTTCAAAAACGTATTTAAAAATGTACTTACTTTTAGGGAGAGGGGAAAGGAGGGAGAAAGAGAGGGAGAGGAATATCAATTCATTGCCTCTCACAGTCCCCCAACTGGGGACCTGGCCCACAATCCAGGTTTGTGCCCTGACCGGGAATCAAACTAACAACCTTTCGGTGCTGAGGCCTCTGCTCAATCCACTGATCCACACCAGCCAGAATGATAGATGCCTATTTTTTTCAAACTTTTAAATTTTGAAATAAATTTAAACTTATTGAAAAGCTACCAAAATAATAAACCTCTTATTTTAAAGAATAATGGGTATGTAGTACTAGAAAATGCAATACTTAAGAATGCCTGTGATAAAAAATGACATAAATGACTTAAAATGACAAAATGCCTGGATGGGGGATAGCCTCTCCTGTGTGGAAGACCCAATCCTCCAGATTTCCAGGTGGGTATTCCCAGCTGCCTTTCCTGCTACTTTTTCCAAAGATTTGTCCCAGCCTCCATGCCTGAAGGCAGGAGTGTGATATAGCAAGAAAATTGCTCAATCCAGAGGTCAATTTACTCTAGATTATGTGGTTGTTAAGGGTTTAAAAAAATTAGCATTCATCTCTCCCGATTTAGTTTTATTTTCTCCGAGTAGTGCAAAACTAGTTCTGCTACCCTTTCACTGGTATTTTCTTAGCATTTTCCCTCCCTCCAGTAAATGTCTAACCTGGGCTTTCTGACTTTGACAGTCAAGATCTTATATAATCTACCTGTGCCATTAGAAACATATACTATAGCCCTGGCAGGTGTGGTTCAGTTGGTTGGGTGTTATCCTGCAAACCGAAAGGTTGCCAGTTCAATTCCCTGTCAGCGCACATGCTGGGCTTACAGGTTCAGTCCCCCAGTGCGGTGTAGGAGGCAACCAGTTGATGTTTCTCTTTCACATTAATGTTTCTCACCCTCTTTCTCCCTCCCTTCCCCTCTCTCTAGAATCAATACAAGAAAAACAAGTTAAAAAACATATGTTCTCTTGCACTAAAAAAATATGGCTCAGTCTGCTTTCCCTTTCCCCTGTTCCTTCCCCTAGGGCTGTCCCTTTGCCTTTCTTTCTCTTCAGCTCCAAGGGTCCTTCTTCTGCCTCTGTAACTTGTTTTCGGAGCCTACACAGCTCAGCTGACTCACTTCTACTACCCCTGTAACTTTCTAAATAAGCTTTCTCTTACAATTTGAAGAACAGATGCGTCTCATTAATAGCAGAACTCACAATGAACTACGTTAGTAGATGTCCTTGATGTTTTTCCTCCCCAGGCAGCCTGGATACTTTAGGACAGTAAGAAAGGGGAGTCTGGAACCCTTTTCCGATTAAGAATGGTCCCCTCCGTGAGGGAGCCCTGGGTTCCCGGAGGTGGAAGAACAGAAAAGGGTGAGGGAGATGAAAGGGGACAGTGAAGGACAAGACCGACTTCACCTAGGACCCGTCCTGAGTCCAGGTGTGTGATAAAGCTTCCCGACTTGTTTCCAGGAACGTTTTATACGTTTGGCACCGTGACGTGTTTCGGGAAGGAGATGGGGACGGGCACCTCGGCAGCACTCGCCACGCACGGCACGCCGCCCTGGGCGCTCTGACTGACGTCAGGGCATTGGATCCTGTGAAGCACGAATTCGTGCAGCCGTTCTCTGCTGTCTAGACATGTTTCACGACTTGAACCCACGTTTTTTTCCAGGGCTCTATTTTAAGATTCTCACCATTGTGTTAGTTTTTAGGGCCAAGATGGTGTTCTTTCTGATAAAATGATTAAGGGGAAAAAATTGAAGTCATATTAAGTACCTTATTAACTATAGGATTCTGAGGGCCCCATTCTGAGCCTCAAACCTATGCCATGAAGATTATAAATGGCTGTAAATTTGGGGTTGGGTTATCATAAATTTGTTCACCTACATTACAAGCAACCAGGGCTTTTTCCCAGTTACTTATAAAAACCATGTGGTAGATGGAAAACTTCAGAGCATTTTAGCTCTGAGATCAGTGGCCCAGAGTTATTTTCTTTTTCTGTTTCCCAACCCCCTTGCCCATTTCCCATCTCAGGTCTGCCTTTTCCTTCTTTGTGCCTCGTTCTGCTTCCCTGGTTCCACTAAGGCCCCAGCAGCTTTTGGCCACAGTTCCCTGGGCATCAGAGAAAATGTGGAAAGTCACGACTCAGGCCTCGTGGGACTAGAACTCTGGACGGCTGTCATCAGTGTGACATGGCCTGCAGAGCCACCTCCTTTGTGGGCAGAAGACAGGTCCTGCCCGTGCTGACTCCTGCAGTGACAGCGCGAGCTGCTTCTTCAACAGCTCCGAGGGGAACCCCACATTAGCACCACCCTTTGCATTCAGGTGGCCTCCCTCTCTCAGGTTGCCTCTGCAGCCAGCCTCCGTTTCACAGCCTGGCACAGCTTCTCTCTTAAGCACAGCACAACTCCTGTTCGTCTGTCCACGCAGTACAGCGGGGCCCTTGTGGGATTGCTTACTCATCTTGCTGTGGTGCATGCCTTACCTTGTTTTCACCAGCACGTCCAGAGGACGCATGGGCTTCCGGGGCTCCCTGCTCCCCGGTTCATGTGACCACTTTTGCTGCACACCCACAGGGCTGGGCCTGGAGCCCTGACCCCCACCCCCGCAACCACACCAGGCCCAGTGTTGCCATCTCTGGGCAGAATCTGTTTCTGATGGTCTCAGAAACGAGAGAGATGGAGAGAGAACTAGAACCCTAAAGGAAGGGGGATGGAGGTAACATTTTGATTTGGATTCTCCTCAGCTAAAATCAGCTACTGGGAGTTCGAATGCATTGTTGGTGGCAGGTTCCTAAGGACTTTGAGAGGCTTTATTGCTTTTGTTTTTCTACCCCCAAGATTTACAGTGTTCTTACCAATTCATCCCTTTGTGCTTTGGCTGTTTGGTTATGATGAAGAGAGACCCCTCCAAAGTTAGCACTGGCAACAGGTGCCTATTGTAAGGATACCACAGCCACCCCAGAGGCAACAGCGTGGGCTGCGGAGCCAGAAGTTGCCCTTCCCCTCCTCTCCCAGGGGCAGCAAGGTCTCCAAGTCCCTTATCTGTGCCTGTTGGGATTACTCAGGGTTTTTTTCCCCCAGAAGGAATTCCTGTCTATGTAGGCGTACGCTTGGTGTGTTTGTGGCAGGGAGTGAGTTCAGGGTCTTCCTATACTGACATCTTGGACCTGCATTTGGCTCAAAATGGCTGGCCTGGCCCTGATTCCATTCAAGTGTTCATCCAACTGCTCTGATCCAGTCTCTCAGGGTTCCCCTCCTCTCGGACACCAAACTCCCCAGCTTTCCTCTGCTTCTCTGGCTGCTTCGCTCTGTCCCTTCCCCAGCCGCCGTCTCCCCTCTCTTCCAACCCCTCCAATCGGCAGCTTCGCAGGGCCGGTCCTGGGTCCTCTTCCGTTTCTCTACACTGTCTAACTAGATCTGTAGTTTTCAAACATTTTTGTGCCTACGAACTCTCAGGGCATCTTGTTAAAGCAGATTGCTGGACCTCACTTCCTAGATACTCTGATAGGTCTAGGATGAGACCTGGGAACCTGTGTCTTAATTGCCAGGTGATCCCGATGCAGTAACCAACACTGGACTTGCTGGTGTTACTTGTTTCTCTGACTTTAAACACTGATTTCTTGCTGCAGAGGCCCGGCTCTTTCATGAGCCCCAGGTTTATACATTTCACACTGAATTTGACCGCGGCTCTTTGAATGTGTCACAGATATCTTACATTTACGGGATGAACACTGTTGATCATCTCCTATCTGGTTTTGTGGGGTAACACTTGGACAATTTGAGGTCCCCTTGGAGAAAAAAAACATAGCATTGTGAATGCAAAATGAAGTACAGGACCACTGAGGTGGTCCGTGCAGATGCAGGCTCAGAAACTTGAACTTCTGTAGCTTCTTGGTGATTCCTCCGCTGCTCCCCACTCCCAACACATTCTCCTCCGACCTTGCCCATCAGAATAAATTCTTACTGCCATCCGCTCATTTGTCCAGGCCAGAAACATACGCACTATTTCTCATCTTCACCCCACACCTGAGCCATCTCAAGGTCCTGGTTGATTGCCCTGTTCTATCTGTTCACCCCCTCACGTCTGTAGCTCAAGCTGCTGGCATGTACTTTCACATTAGCTTCTGATCCAGTCCCTCTCATTCCATCTTGCTGCCTCTCCTCCAATCCAATTACCCGAAGGCAGCCAGAGTAATCTTTTAAAGCTCACAGGCTGTTTCTGTTTCATCTTGGTGTCAGCCTTGACATACTGATGGAGAAATCTACCCTGCTGCATGCTTTGCTGGTTCAGCAGGCTTTCCTAAGTTAGTGGAGATGTCATCCTGTGGGACTCTTGACCTTCTACTGTCTCATGGGTCTTCTGGGTCCCTCTCTCTGCCTCTCAATCTCCCCCATCCCCCACCTCACTTTCTCATGAGCTCCAGTCTTCCCTCCAGGGCTATGGCTATTCCCAGTTCCTCTCTCAAACTTAGAGACCCAAAAGGGTTCAAAGTGCAGAGCAGAACAAGGGGCTTTGTATGTAGGGAACTTATACTCCTTAGAAGTTACTATAAATGCAAACACACGCAAAAGAGTTTGCTATTATGTGATGATTACCTTCTCCTTTCTTACTGACATAGCAGCTCTTGTTACTGTAGAGTGGGGTTCGGAAGGGCTTGGAGAAGGTGGATGTTCCTGCAGCACCCCGGGTCCCTGCCTGGGTTGCGGGGTGGTGTCACCGTAGCACTGGGTTCTGGTGTCTCAGAGCAGGAGACTGGAGCCTTTTCATCAGCTGTCTATGGTGCTCAGGCCCTGAGATCTGGGCTCCTTCTGCTCAAATGCACATGGAAATGCAGGAAATCAATTTAATGATTTACAAGGAAGTGTAGACCGGATGCTGCTTTTTCTATCAGCTCATTTTCGTGATGGTTGGAAAGCATTGGGAAACCGTGACCTGTGTTTGGAGAATTTTGCCAAACTGAGTCTGTAAATAACATATGTCAAATGCCCTTGGATTACAGTCAGTACTTTAGGCAAATAGTTTAAGGAGTAATAATGTTGGCATTTACCTACTTTTAAAGGACTTCCTAATGTCTTACCTTAGCCTTTTTGGGTCAAGGCCAGGCAGTGGACATCCTTGGGTAAATGACTTACTGCAGGGGAAAGGCCAAGGTATGTGCTTCCCATGTGTGGGCTGAGTTTCAGAGCATCAAGATTTAAAACATTCTGCTCCTGCAAATATTACAGTCCTCTCTGACAAAACTGATACTTGAAGAGAAAAAAAAATGTTTAAAAAGGAGTAAGTGCTCTGTGATCCTGAGGAAGAGACTTCAGCAGCTTTCCCCTCAGGGCTCTTGGAAAAGTCTAGAACGGATAAGGGATAGTGACCATAGTGACAATGAGCTCCAGGCACAGGCTTCCATATTCGCTCATTTGATTGTTGCAGCAGATCCATGGGGTAGGTAGGCAGTTATCCCCTTTTTACCAATGGGGCAGCCGAGGCACGGAGCAGTTAAGTAATTTCCCTTGGTGAAGGGCAGAATAATAATTCACATTTAGGCTGTTTGGCAAGGCAAAACTGTACTGCCTTTCCCAATCACGGTGTTCTTCCTGCTCATTGAAAATCTTACTCATAACGGAAATCCCTCTTCTTGCTTGCCCTTCAGATCCCTTGCCAGTTCTCCATATCTGGACTGATGTCACTGCGGTCAGATCTGACTGGACCAGTGGGTCACAAGTCCTGGTGTTGGCTGTTCTCACAAGTAACTGAGATTACCTCCCCGACAGCAGCTCTTGTGCGACCGAGGCTGCGAGCTTCGTGGGAGGCTGTTCTTTCCAGTGTGTTGCAATGCCCTTCTTTTCTGAAAGAGCATTTATCACTCAGTTTCAAAGAGGAACATTTAATGCTGACTCTGGCCTCTGATTTGCATGCCTGTACCCTTTTCTCACCTCAGCCTCACGCTGTCCTCCAGACGCCTGCAGACCAGGTCCGGATCCCGTGGATGTCCGACCCCATCCCAGCTTGTTCCCAATGGAACTCGCATTCTTTCCCTCCTGCCTCTGAAAACAGGCCCTTTCCAACTTCCTGCTTCCGCAGTGACTCCGGTCTCCTGCCAGCCACCCGCCAGTGCGTTATCCTGGACTCCCTTTTCACCCCTGTGTTCTGTGCCCATGTTTTTCTATATATATATTTGATTTTTAAAAAAATTTTTATAGGATAGCAACAAATTTTCTTTTTCAAAAAAGATTTCATTTATTTATTTTTAGACAGAGAGGAAGGGAGGGAGAAAGAGAGGGAGAGAAACATCCGATGTGCAGGAAAACATCAATTGGTTGCCTCTCACAAGTTCCTGATCAGGGACCTGGCCTGTAACCCAGGCATGTGCCCTGATGGGGAATCGAACAGGCAACCTTTCAGTTTGTAGGCCGGCATTCAGTCCTCTGAGCCACACCAGCCAGGGCTATATTGTTTTTCAGAGCAGTTTTAGGTTCACAGCAAAACTGAGGGAAAGTACAGGGAGGGAAGATCTTTTTTAAAAAAAATGTTTTTGTATATAGAAAACTGCCTGGATACAGTTTTAAAACTTTTAAGTCACATTTATTGGGGTGACGTTGGCTAATATAATTATATAAGTTTCAGGTGCACAGTTCTATAATACATCCTCTGCATATTGTGTTTTGTGTTTACCCAAGTCAGGTCTCTTCCATCACCATTTATCCCCCTTATGCCTCCCCCACCCCAGAGGGGAGATCCTATGGACCGCCTGCCTCCCCTCCCCCGTGCTCGGCATCAGAGTGGCACATATGTTATCACACTTGGTGAACTTACATGGGCACATCATTATCACTCAAAGCCCACGCTTTCCGTCACGGTTCACTCGTTGGGTCGTACACTGTACATCCTGACAAGTGTATGACGTGTGCCCACCATTATAATACCAGTCAGAACAGTTTCGCTGTCCCCCAAATCCTCTGTGCTCTGTTTCTTGTTATTTTCCAGCGCGCTTTTCCGTTCCCCTCCCGCCTTGAGTCCATGATCTCTTCTGCTGGCTGGTGCATTCCAGCAGCCCCCTGACGATTTTCTGTCACTTCATCCTCCACCCTGTGACTCCACCAGAGGAGTCATTGCCATCACGTCGGGCTTCCACTTACTGTAGCCCTGCCTTCCAACAGGACAGAAGCTCGCGTTCCTCCTCTCACTGTTCAGGGACTTCCCCATCCTACGGTGCCCACCAGAGCCTTTACCTCCTGGTGATACTCTGCCAGCACAGGCCCTCTACTCCTGGGGGCTTGGACCCCTCAGTCTCCTAGAAGTGGCAATGCCTCTTAGTCACCCCAGGCCAGTCCTGTTTCCTTTGCTTGTCCTAACACGCGCTTCGAGGCCTCATGAAGCCCCCTACCCTTCAGTGAAGGCCTTCTCTCTCCGTTCTCCTCCTTCCCGTAGCCCTGTTGTCTGTGTTGTTTCCTTCGACACGTCCAGTCAGCTTTGTATGACAAGTGACCGTTTCATAGCTTCGTCTGGACATCTTTAGGTCTTAGAACTCAGAGAGTGTTACACTGAAAAAATACCCTCCGCAAACCTAGAATGATCGATCAGACAGGCGCTCAGTGATTACTCACTGAACCGACTTGTCATTGTCGTCTAGTTACTCCCTAGTTACCCTTTGTAGCTAAAGACCATAAAGAGGTCTGTCGTGTGAGCGAATGCACTACACTTCTCCAGCGTCACCTGCTTTCCGAGCATGAGAAAGTCATTTCCCGATCTTTGACTCTTGGTTCCCAGTCCATATACAGGTGGAACTCTGCCCCCACCTCACATCCCGAAGACATTCGAGACGTTAACAACTCAGTTTATTGGTTGGTGTTCTCCACGAGTTGCTATCTTGTAAGCATACATTTCAAAGGAGGCAGCCTGGATGCCGTGTTAGACGTGTGGTTGTTAAAAGAGTGAGGGCTTTCCCAAGGTTAGCCGCCTGGGCTCAGATTGCGGTTCCCATAACAGCTGCATGACCTTGGGCACTGTTTCCGTATTTGTACAATTGGGGTAATAGCACTTGGCTTGGGGGGTTCTCTTGAGGATTAGATGAGTTAATTGATATTACAGGCTTCTCACAGTGTCTGGCAGGTAGTTAGCAATCAGTTATTTTTAGTTTGATTGCTATTTTCAATTATTAAAGGCATAAATTTAACAGCAACCCCCAATCTCATCCTCCACAGTGTGGTGGAGTTAGGTCAGGAGGAAAGATAGAAGACAATAGAGAAAGACATGTAACCTTCAAGACGTTCCATTCTGGGTTCTTACTGGCTACAAGCTTTCTTCTTTCACAGGCAGGTGGTTAACCATGAGTGGGAGGAGGCGGGCTGACAGGGGAGGCAGTTGTTGGTCCTGTGCCCATCCTCCCAGCTCACGTGCCTGGGCTGCGTAGGTACTTATTTTTAGAGGGAGGGGGAGGGAGGAAGAAAGGGAGAGAAACATCAATGTGTGGTTGCCTCTCGCACGCCCCCTACTGGGGACCTGGTCAGCAACCCAGGCATGTGTCTTGACTGGGAATCCAATCCGAAACCCTTTGTTTCACAGGCTGGTGCTCAGTCCACTGAACCATGCCAGCCAGGGCTGGGCTGCTTAGATTCTTGACGGTGATGCAGAAGTGGAGGAAATTAACTGGGACAAATTCAATTAAATTTAATCAACCCAGTATGTATTGAGCACCTACTATATGCTAGGCACTCCGCAAAGTGCTACAGTTATAAAGTATGAATGATTTGGACAAGGCCTCTGCCCTCATGGGACTTGGAGAGAACAGATTATAAACAAGAAAATAGATTAGCAAATAATACAAACTGTGATCAATTCTAAAGAGAAAATAAGAGGGCAAATAGAACTTTATTGGAGGAGTGGTCAGCGAAGGTCTCTCTAAGGAGGTAGCATTTGAACCAAGACCTGGCCCCGGCCAGGTGACTTAGTTGGTTGGAACGTCGTCCCGTACACCAAAGGTCGTGGGTTCGAGTCTCAGTCAGGGCACATCCTAAGTGGCCGTTTTGATCCCCAGTTGGGGCATGCACTGAAGGCACCTGATCGATGTTTCTCTCTCACATCAATGTTTCTCTGCATCTCTCTCTCTCTCAAATCAATAAACATATAAACATGTCCTTGAGTTAGGATTAAAACACAAAAAGTATAAGCCAAGACTCGCAGGATGGGAAGGAGCCACCTTGGTGGGTGGGTCATGAAGGTGGAAGGAAGGTCAGAGGAACAAGAGGCACAGGAGGCGCGAGGTGGGAGTTTCAGCACTAACCTGGGCAGGGCGGCTGGATGCCGTGAGTGTGCAGAAGAGTTGGGACAAAGGAGTGTGCAAACACGGGCCCTGGAACAATGGTTTTCAAAAAGTTTTCTAGCATCAGCACTCTTGACGGGGCATGTGATGCACTCCTACAGTGGGACTGCTGGGGGGCGGGGGGCGGCGAAGGCCGGGCTGCGTGTGGTAGTTTGGACACAGCTCTCCTGATGTGGATCTACCTCGCCCGCCCCTCCCCACAGTGAGGAGCACTGTTGCTCAGGGCCCATCTACTCAGAAGCCTTGAGATCTGGGAACATTACATCTCTACTTACTTCACTTTTCCATTACAGTTCACCCCCAATATCATTTGTATTCACTTCAGGTGTACAGCGGAGTGGTCAGACAGTCATCCACTTTACAAAGTCATCCCGCAATGTGCCAAGTGCCCGCCTGGCACCGCGCGCAGTTATTACAACATTAGTGACTGTCTTCCCGGTGCTGTGCTTTGTACATCTCTTTTCAATCCCATTTTGCCGGGTGAAACGGGCACACCGTAGGAACACGGGGTGCTGTCCAGGGGCGAGAACACTGGCATGGCGTTGAGGATGAGTCATTGCTCAGTGGGACCACAGTGTGACCCACTTAAGTAAATACTGTTTCTCTTGAATAAGAGTTATTATTCGTATTCTTTTGAAGTTATTTAGAAATGACTTTGGAGGTGTCCTTAACATTTTAATGCATGTGCATGTCATCCTTTTGTTAAGAGAAGCAGCGTGGGGAGAGGAGAGAACTACTTCTGGCATTTGGGAGTCCTCGGTGTGAGTCTGGACCACCCTGTGCGGCTTCCGGTGGTCACTTAACCCCTCTGGGTATGGGTGTCCTGTTCTGTAAAGGAAGGCGAGTAAGTCCGGCACTGCCTGCCGCACACACTGTCATGAGGCAGTGCTTTATAAACTGCCAGGTACCAGAAGGTAAAAGTTTACTTAACGAATTAAATTTTGTTTGCATACATTACAGCCAATGTGCATATTATGGCCAGGATGTAATTCATGGCCGTAGAAGAGAACCGTTCACTACTCATAGATGCTTGGCCTCTAAAATAATCCAAAGGAAAATATTTTTATAACTTTGCAGTAGGAAGGGGTGCTCTAAATATGGTGCAAAACCTAGAAGCCATAAGGAAAAGATTGATAAAATTCATTACCTAAAAATAGTTGTCACAGCAAAAGCCCTGAAAGCAAAATGAAAGAGAGATTACAAACTGGAAAAATATACTTGCACTTCACGTTATATATTAAGGATTAATTTCCCTGATACACAAAGAACTACAAGTCAATAAGGAAAAGAATATAACTCTATAGGAAAATGGTGAAAGGATATGAACAAACTACCCACATAAAATAAATTCATGAAACACATGAAAAATGCTTGGCTGCACCCATTTTTAAAATATCAGTTAAATGACATTGAAATATGCCACGTATCGACTATCTGGGCGTGGCAAAGAGAAGACCTTTCGAACACCGTCCGTGTGAGAAAGGATGTGGGCAAACAGAACTCACACACGCCTGCGCGGTGGATGTGCGTCAGCTCCCTGCACAGGGCACCTTGCCAGTATCTGTCGGAGCTAATAATTCACATGGTCTTGCTTGACTCAGAAATACCACTTAGAGCAGTTTATCTTCGGACCAGTTCACAGGCACCCACTGAGCACTGTTTATGATAGCAAAGGAGTGTCTGTCAGTGGGGGCTGGCGGAATTCTGCTCTCTCTGCGCAGTGGCATAGTGCAGACCCACAAAAAGAGAGCGAGAACACTGCGGGTAGCTGGGGAGCAGGCTCTGTTGGTAAGAAGGAGGCATAGAAAGGACTGGGAGCGATGCTCCTGTTTACAGAAAAGGAGGGGGCAAATAATAAACATGTTTCATGCTTGCATGTGCATGGAATATCTCTGGAAGGATAAAAATGACTAGGAGGCAGGGGAAAGACGGAGTTTTTATTTTATACCCTTTTGTATTATTTTATTTTGAAATAGGTGTTAAATTTTAAAAATTAATAAAAATAAAATACAAAGTGAATTTTGTTTGCTCCCCGGATTATCAGACATTTTTTTTTGAAGATTTTATTTATTGTTTAGAAAGAGGGGAAGGGAGGGAGAAGGAGAGGGTGGGAAACGTTGCTGTGCAAGAGAAGCATCTATTGGTTGCCTCTCGTGCACCCCCAGCCAGGGACCTGGCCCACAACCCAGGCATGTGCCCTGACTGGGAATCAAACCAGCGACCTTCCAGTTCGTGGTCCAGTGCTCAACACACTAAGTCACACCAGTTGGGGCTAGACATCTTTATGTGTCCACCACCATACAGTATCACTGTCACAATGTGGGACTATTAACAGGGGAGACAGTTTCCTTCAAGCCCTTGGTCAGTTTGGAGACATAAGACTATAATGTACATGACGGTCAGAGGCCGGTGGAGGGACCATATAATCAAGTATTCAGGGGCTGGTGTAGCTGAACTATGATGGGGATTCAGTTCCAAACTTGTCAGGGGACCACTGTGTTCAAGGTTTATGTACAAAGATTGTGGCAGGTAGAATAATGGCCCCAAAGGTGTCCACATGCTGATCCCTGAACCTGTGGACATATTTTATTACCTGGCAAAAGGAACTTTGCAGATGTGGCTAAGTAAAGGGCCTTGAGATGGAGAGATTATCCTGGGAGAGATTATCTTAACCCTTGTGCTAATCTAATCACAAGGGTTGTTAAAAGCAGAGAACCTTTCCTGGCTGTGGTCAGAGGCAGATGTGACCACAGAAGAAGCATCAGAGAGATGATAGGTTGCTGGCTTTGAAGATGGAGAGAGAGATTGGCGCATTCCTCGAGCCAAGGAATGCAGGCATCCTCTGGGATGTGGAAGAGGCCAGGAGGTATTTCTCCCCTAGAGCCTGCAGAAGGGACCCAGCCCCGCAGGTGCCTGGAGAGATCTGTGTTGGATTTCTGACCTACAGAACTGTAAGATACTAAATTTGTGTTGTTTTAAGCCACTAAATTGATGGCAATTTGTTACAGCAGCTATAGGAGATGAATACAAAGATGATGTGGAAATAACGTCGAAGCCTTGTTCTCAGGGGCTTTCTAGTCTAGGACAGGACAGACGACAAGAACCTAGCCAGTCCTCACACCACGCGGATGTGGGAAGCGGCATGGACATTTGCAAGGAGCTGTCCACGAGGGGGTCAGGGCAGGCTTGGGGCGGAGGTGGCTGTCCGGGTTGTGCTGTGAGAAGGACTCTGGAGCTGACTGTGGGCTTGAATCTTGGTGCAGCCTTTTACCACCTAGGGGGCCTTGAGGAAGTCACTCCATCTCTGAGTGCCTTGGTTCTGGGATCTGTAATGTGGGGATACTAATAACGCCTCCTCAGCGGCTCTGGTGCAGAGTAACGGAGTTGCTGTGTGTAAGGTACTGGGAGTAGTGTGTGGCCATACTAAGGGCTGTGGAAGCGTTTGCTGTGGAAGCGTTTGCTGTTGATATTTTGCCCTAATGAATGGGTAAGGCAGAGGTAGGCAGAGAGAGGTGGAGCATCTGGGGACTGCAGGGCCACCGCAGGGGACAGGAAGAGGAGAGCTGTCAGTCACTTGAGGTGAGGGAACGCTGGAACAGAAAGTAACGCTGTGTAGCAGCCTGGAGACAGATGAGGTGGCCTTGGAAGCTGGACTGGAGTGTGTCCTCTTAGTGCCCTAGCAGATTCAGTCTGCGGGATGACAGCGAGGCTAGTACGGGCACGGATCAGGTTTCCCTGAGTGGGGAGGCAGGTTTAGTTTCTGAGCCTGACTCCAGAATCTTCTTCCCACTCACCTTGTCTGCTCTATCTCCTCACCCTGAACGACTCACCTCTAACCCAGGTGGTCACTCCCCACTCCCCCTCTTGTTCCTCATGCCGTCATGTTCCTCATGCCGACCTGCAGGTGGATTTAGGGGCCACCTCCTAGAACCTTCTCGGTACTGGGTCACCAGGGCTCAGTGTCCCTAGAGAGAGAACTCTGGTACCTACAGCGGGCTCTCGTGTGTGGACACTCATAACTACCTGCTTCTTCAAAGCCAGTTTTCTGCCTCTTCTGTGTCCCTGTAGAATGAGGAGCAGAAACCTCAACTGTGCGGCCTGGTAGGTCCCCACGGGCTGATGGCCAGGCCCGGGGCTGAGCCCGGCTTAGCCCTGTGGTCTTTCAGAAGCCGGCTCCCTCCTGGCCTGGCCGTTTGTGGTTTGTAGCCTCTCAGCCTGTAGAGCTGGTTCCTGAGTGAAGGAGCCGCCAGCATCTTCAGGGTTCTTGGAGGCAATGATCCTGAGCTAAGGGTTCTTGAAGCAGAAATGGGGATCTGGATGGTCCAACCAATGGCCTCTTCCCTGTGTGTTTTCCTCTGCCTCTTGGAAATCCCTCTTCCCTCACAGCTGCTCAGACTCCTCCTGCTGACTCTGGGATGCCCAGGACCGCTCAGGGATCTGTCCCTGAAATTGGGGACCCTCAGCCAGGACTTCTTCCTCCTTTAATAGCTTTATGCTCCTGGCTCTTTACATTTTCCTGCCCCTCCTCTTACTTCTGCTTTTACCCTCTAAAAACTTAGATGATAGAGTGTCAGTCTGCCAGGGCCTGTGTAATGCTGCACTGTCACTAAGTGGGATTGTACAAAGGGACAGGAAGGTGATAACAAGTGGATTTATTATTGTCCGGTGAGGAAATGCCCTGCCTGCTTGTGTCTGGGCAGGTCATCACATCGCTGTCTCTTCTTATCTGGGGAACAGGGACCATAATCTGTTGCCCACCTCAGGGAGTGTTGTGAATAGGGCATCTTTCATTCATTCACCCATCCGTCCATTATAATTCACTGATTACCTACGTAGAGGCAGGTACTGTGTCAATCAACCAAGCAAAATTAGTGATAAAATACACTGTGCCTGCCCTGCTCTTGTGGAGATAGATGACAGGACACAAAAGCCTATGTGATGACAACTTATGGAGACAAGATCATGCCTGTGTTAGGGCCAAGTTGTGATTTTAAGTGGTGGCCTTTGGTTCACCAGGACAGAAGCCGCTCCATGACCAGGGGCCTGGGCGCAGAGTCCCCTTGGTTCTGGGTGGTGGGTGGGGAAACATCTGAGATCACTTTGTTTTTCCTTCTTCCCCTTCCTCTCGTCGGGGAGGTCCTCTTTCCTCTTCCAGAGCTCACACAGCTGGCATCTGCGTGGCCTTGCACATGTGCCCAGTCTTTTCTGTCAGTGCCTTCTTGGAACGAGATCAGGGGGAGTCACCGCCTGGACAGGTGAGCGTGGTGGTGCCCAGGTGTGCTCCCTGGACGTGGGGCTGCTTCCCAGGGCTGTGCTCAGGAGCGGGGAGAGGAACTAGGCTTCTGCAGCAGAATGCAGAAGCTTTGGTCTCTGTCGACTTCAATATCATTGTCGGGAGGAATAGCTGGACGTGTGGGACCACTGTGATGAAGCAGTTTGAGTTGCTTACTGTGACATCCGAGGAAACTTAAAATGCCAGCAGTCATGTGTACATTTGGCTATGGATTTACTTCATTCAAAATGTTGGCCACACATAATTCTTAACATTTTCACATTAGACTCGTGCAGGGGCCCTGAGATCATGATGGCAGCTCAATGCCCCTTCCTTTCCCTTTGCCGTTTGATAGCCGAGGAAATGGACACTTGGCAAAGCCCCACCCTCGGGTGGTAGGTGCATTGGGAACAGGGCTTTGTTTTCTTCCTGTATATACCATGCTGCATCTCTCAGGGAAGGGCCAAGTATTTACATTAAAAGAGATACATGGGCAGGGGGGATGAAGAGGATAAAGGGGGTCAAATAAGTGGAGCTGGAAGGAGACTAGACTTGGGGTGGTGAGCACACAATGCAGTATACAGATGATGTGTTATAGAACTGTGCCCTTGCAACTTAATATCATGTTATTAACCAATGTCACCGCAATACAGTTAATTAAAAAAAGATACAGGAAGCACACATAGGAACTAGAATGTAGAAGTGAAGTGGCAAAAGGAGGAAGGGGCTGTGTGGGTGTGGAAGGGGTGTGTGCGGTGTCTAGGTTTGCAGCATCTGAGGGGTCCTAGAGCTTCTCTCTCAGTCCTTTTTGTAGAGCTGACTTGGGAACCACTGCACAGATACCTGACCATTTAAAAAATTATTTTACTGCAGTAGAACAATTAGCACAAGACCTGTCCTCTTAACCACTTTTTAAGCGTGCAGCGTGGTGTGAACTCTGGGGACAGCGTTGCACGGCAGACCTCTAGAATTTATTCATCAGGTCGATACTTGATCTGGTAGAACCTGTAAACTGCCTTCTTGCCTTCCCAAGGCTGTTGTTTCACTCACCCAGGGCACGTCTCGTGGTTAAGAGGCTGCTTCACCGGGCTTTTCCTGATTGTTTTGTCAGCCAGGGAGGACCTGCTGTGTTCCTGCTCTCTGAAAAGAATAGTCAAAGGAATTATATACCTGTAAAGACTGCGTGTTAAAAAGGGTTAAATAGTTTAGGCTCAGCCAATCCAGTGTGCCTGTTTGTTTTGCTCTTGAATATTTGTGTAACAAAGCCCCTCCTCCAGCTCTTTTCCACCTTCTCTCTCCTCTTCAAGCTCACTGCTCGCTTGTGGTGCAAAAATAAAAAGTGGAAATTGAGTTTGCCATCAGACTAACAATCAACTCCTGAGCCCTTGAGAACTGGAATTGTTGATAGGTGGCAAATGTAATTTTCTTTTCTAAAGAAGTTTTTTTTTTTTGTCTTGTTAGTTTTCTTGGTTTTCTCCTGGTCCTGAGACATGGGAGTGCGGGTGAAATGAGCAACTTTGACCTGGGAGAGTCGCACGGAAGGGCAGGGTGGAGAAGCCAGGGCCCCATTAATACGGATTCGAATGTGTGGCATTTGCTGGCTCTGGGCTGAGCGTTCCTGAGGCACAGTGGAAGGCAGCCTTAGAAAAGGAGATGTCAGGAAGGCTGGGTCAGGGCCCGACAGGGGTGGGAGAGCCCCAGGGATGGATGGTGCCTGCAGGGCCTTCAGCTTGGTAGACAGTGTGGATTCCAGGATGAGGGCCCCTAGGGCCGTGAGTGGAACAGGTCACTTTTTAAAAACACTTTTACTGAGATATCCACTTACTGTAGAGTGTACCCAATTAAAGTGTATTCACAGATACGTGCAGCCATCACCACAGTCAATTTTGGGATCTTTTCATGATCTCATTTCATTGCCCTTTAGCTGTCGCTCTGCTATACCCCTAACCTCTGCCTCTCCTCGCACCCTATCCGAGCCCAAGCAATCTATTTTCTGTCTTCATAATAGAGTTCCCTATTCTGGACTTTCATGTGAATGGAGCTTTACAGTATAAAAGTTGTAGCATGCATCAGTACTTTATTTCCTTTTATTGTTGAATATATTCCATTGTATGGATATCCCACGTTTTGTTTATCCACTCATTTGTTGATGGACATTTGGGCGAGTTCTACCTTTTGCCTGTTATGAATAATGCTGATATTTATATACTAGTTTCTATGTGGACACATGTTTTCGTTTCTCTTGGGTGTATACCTAGGAGTGAAGTTTCTGGGTCAAATGATAAATCTATGTTTAATTGTTTGAGAAACTGCCAGACTGTTATCTAAAGGGGCTGCACCATTTTATATTTCCACCCGCAGAGTTTGCGGGTTCCAGTTTCTCTGTATCCTTGCCAACACTTGTTATTATCTGACTTTTTGATTCTAGCCAGCCTAGTGGGTATGAAATGGTATCTCACTGTGGTTTGCATTTGCTTTCCTCTGATGACTAATGATGTTGAACATCTTTTCATGTGCCATTTGTAAATTTCCCTTGGAGAAATGTCTATTCAGGATCCCATTTTTGAATTGAGTTAGTAGTCAATTACTTTTTATTATTGCTATTAATAATATTATTATCATTATTATTATCTTTCTGGCTTGATTGAGGTATAATGGACAAAATGTACAGCGTGATGACTTGATATATGTATACATTGTAAAAGGATTTCCCCATCGAATTAACCCATCGATTATCTCACTTATTTCCTTTTTTTTTTTGGTTTTTTTTTGTTTGTTTTTGGTGAGAACATTTAGGTTCTACTTGCTTATAAAATTTTGGTTTTACAATACAGTGTTATTAACTATAGTTACCATGTTATATGTTGGACGACAGGTGGCAAACACAAGGCCCGTGGGCTGAATCCGGCCCTCCACCTTGTTTTATCCAGCCTGGCACCTTGTTTCTACCCAGAGGCAGTGCCGAGCTCCTTGCCCTTAGTTAAGGAGTAGTTACATTTATACAGTCCTAAAATTACATTTGGCCCTTTGAAGGCAATTGTGAGGATGATGTGGCCCCCAGTGGAAATGAGTTTGACACCCCTGCATTAGATTCTTAACTCTTTATTATTGAGTTATAAGAGTTTTTAAATTTATTATTATTGTTTTTAAAAGATTATTTATTTATTTTTAGAGAGGGGAAGGGACGGAGAAAGAAGGGGAGAGAAACATCAATGTGTGGTTGCCTCTCACGTGCCCCTCAATGGGGACTGGCGCAACCCAGGCAGGTGCCCTGACTGGGAATCAAACCAGCGACTCTTTGATTTGCAGGCTGGCACTCAATCCACTGAGTCACACCAGCCAGGACAGAGTTTTTAATACATTCTTGATACAAGTTCCTTATCAGATATATGATTTGCAGTTATTTACTCCCTTCTGTGCATTAACTTTTTGCATTCTTGATGGTGTTCTTTGAAACATAAAAGCTTTTAACTTTCATAAAGTCTAATTTATCTATTTTTCTTTACTTGCTTATGCTTTTGGTATTATGTCTAAGAATTGTTTGCTACATACAAGGCCATGAAGATTTACCTGTGTTTTCTCCTAAGGGTTCCACAGTTTCTGGTCTTATGGTTAGGAGCTTGATCCATTTGAGTTAATTTTTATGCATGGTACAAGGTAGGGGTCCAGCTTCATTCTTTTGCGTGTGGCTGTCCACTCATCCCAGCGCCACTTGTTGAAAAGACCGTTCTTTTCCCATGGGGTGGTTCTGGCACCCTTGTTGAAAATCAGCCGGCCACGGAGGTGGGAGTTTATTTCTGGACTCGATTCTGTCCCATCGGTCTACGTGTTCCCTCGTGCCACACCCACACTGTCTTGAGTATTGCTGCTTTGTTGTAAGTTCTGAAATCAAGAAGTGGGAGTCCTACTTTGTTCTTCTTTTTCAGGATTGTTTTTGCTATTTTGGCTTGCTTGCAGGAAGACACAGATTTTAGAATCAGTGTGCCAGTCTGTACGAAGAAGTCAACTAGAATTCTGATAGGGATTGCGTTGAGTCTGTAGATCAGTTTGGGGAGAGTTGCCATCTCAACCAAGTTAAGTCTTCTGATCCATGAACATGGGATGTGTTTCCGTTTATTTAGAGCTTTCATTTCTCTCCACAATGTTTTGTAGTTAGCAGATTGTATGTTTTGCACTTCTTTTGTTAAATTTAATTCTAGATATTCTTTCCATGCCATCCTTCAGGTAGCCTTTTGATGAGAAGTCATGGTAGTGCTTCTGCAAAGTGCTCCTATCAGGGGGACAGGTGGAGTGAACGGAGAGTGGAAAAGCCATCTGCTGTTGTCGGCGGGCGAAAAGAGCAGGGCATTTCCCGCTGGTCTACAGCAAGCAGGCCGTGTTCTCAGGTCTTTCATGATCCCGTGACAGGCACCGAGGGAGACATCAGCCTTCCAGGTTCTCCATACATGCAGGTGTCAGTGGTTTCCCCTTTCGCCCGTTCTAATCACAACTCCCAGTGGTGGTGGGCTTGGGGGAGGGGAGTGAGCAGCCGAAGGTAGATAGCGAATGCAATTCAATCGAACTGGTTTACAGTGGTATTTAAATTAGTAACACCCTTCCCCTAACTTCTGAGATTTATCTGCTTTTCTAAAAGAGGAAAATGAGCAGCTCGGATGAATCACTAATCTGGAGAACGTTAGT
This sequence comes from Trachops cirrhosus, assembly GCA_028533065.1. Lineage (NCBI taxonomy): Eukaryota > Metazoa > Chordata > Mammalia > Chiroptera > Phyllostomidae > Trachops > Trachops cirrhosus. The sequence continues at coordinate 11,614,073 of CM052549.1, read as the reverse complement.
AGCATAAAAAAGGAAGGAGAGCATTTGGGAAAGAGTGGAAAATAGATTTTGATTTGAATTGGGAGGTTAGGGTTGTTTTGAGGAGAGAGGATGTCACGGTTAGGAAGTTTAGTATTACCTGTCTGGCTGGTCTAGGGTTACTCTTCTCACCTACATCTGCTTTTATGGCTTATTTCCTCAATTCTGTTTGTTCTGTCATGTTTTGCCCCCCACCCGTGGCTCCCCTTAGTGTGTGTGTATGAAGGGAGGTGGAGGTCAGGTTCAGCCTGTAGATGCCTACAGATGTCTAGAATATCTGTAAGTCCGAGGTAGCACTTCTTCTAAATGCCACCAAAATAGCCGTGAGGTTGGAATACTCTGGTATTTTTTTCTTGTTTTAAAGCCTATATTTGGCCTAACAATCATATTCATGGCCATAAATGGCACTCATTGTAGAGATTAGCAAGTTTTATTGTTTTATGTGCTATGAACCAATATTTTCTTAGGCTACTAAACCTCTTCAATATATATTTTTGATAAATGCTGGAAAGACTTAAATGGCAATTTTATTGTCTTTCCAAATTTAACAGAATTTCAGCGCCCTGCTTGTCTTTCCATTTTGGTCTGCCTTTTTACAGTTCTGAGACCAGACCGTGGGAGAACCACCTGGGCCCGGGGTGCAGATGGTTCCGCGCATCCTGCTGGCCCCCGAGATGCGTGGCTGCCCACTTCAGTCCAGTTTCCATGTTTGGGCGCAGCTCTCTTTTCTTTTTGGTTGAGTTCTTTTGATGGTGCACATTGGGATCTTCCTCAAGTTTCCTCGAGTAAAGGGGTTCTTATGGTAAGGACACTGTGCATGGGAACTCAGGAGACACTGGCCCCTTAACCCACTGGAAAACTAAGAACCCTGGGCACTGGCTCCAGGCAGCCCTGCAGACAGCAGCAGCTGGAGCCGACTCCCAATTCAGCTTTTCTGGTGGTCAGTTTCTTCAATATCTCACGAGAACTTTTATCTGCATCATGGCTTCTGTTTAAGTATAAGCCCTGGTTCCTTCAGAATGCCAGTGGGGACATCATTCTCTGTCCAGTTTCTCTCACATCACTTCCTAAGATCAGGTTTCTGAGACTGCTGAGTCTCATGGTGTTTCTCAGTCGAAACACCCGGGGGGAAGCCAGTGCCCAGCCCTTCCTCCTTTCTGTGCCAGGCCTTGCCTTAGGCACCTGACTGACCGGTGGATTGGCTTCCCGGAGTCCAGTGCCCGTCACTGATGCTGTTATCTGCGTCTGCGGACAGTGACAGAAAGCAAAGTTAGCTGTAGAGCTGCCCTTCCAGCAGGACCCTTACCAAGAGCCTCCCCATCAGAAGAGATTTGGGAGGGCCGTGATCCTCCCCCTGACCCACCCAAGACCCACTTAATGGGTTGCAAAGAACCCAGCTAGTACTGAGAGCTGGTCCAGGAAAAACTGGCACTAAGTTCAATTTTGAATTTAAAGTGACTGCCGATGGCATATCCTTATGAGATGAAAGCAACAAGTCAGTGTTTTCTTTTTTACTTAAATAGAAAAATTGTTCAACGTTGTAGGAGGAAATGAAACAAACATAGAAAGTGAAATTAACTTAGCTACTTGTTTTTTTGGACGAAAGAATAATAAAAGTAATTGAGCACTTCAAATTTTACTTTCTTATAAGAAGTATATGGTTTTCTGACTTCAAATATAACAATGAATTGTAAACTTTTGGAAAAATTAGAGAAGGAAGTAAAAACCAGTCAGAATCCCACCACTCAGAAATGACAACTGTTAACTTCTCACATGTAGGCTCCAATTCTTAAATAAATAAGAAATAAAAACACACTTAAAAATCACTTAATACTTCTTGAAGAGTCCCTACAATTTAATATTCTTCTATAACATAATTTGCTACAAGGTGTTCTATTATGTAGCTCTACCATAATTCATTTTTTCTCTTTTCCTTGTTTTTAGATTTCATTTTTTTATCTTCAGAGAGGGGAAGGGAGGGAGAAAGAGAGGGTGAGAAACACCAACGTGTGGCTCACTCCTGTGTGTCCCCCACTGGGGACTTGGCCCGCAACCCAGGCATGTGCCCTGACTGGGAATCAAACCAGTGACCCCTTGGTTCGCAGGCTGCCACTCAGTCCACTGAGCCACATCAGCCAGAGCCATTTTTTCTAACCTACTACTTATGGACACTTAGGTTTCCATTTTATTTGATTTAAAAAAAACAAAAACCTTTGCATATGTCTGACTGGTTTTTTAGGTTGAGTTCCCAGCATGGAGTAATTGTGTCAAAGTCAACAATTAAAAAGTGCTTTTTAAAACATGTGGCCAAATTGTCTTTCAGAAATACTGAAAGAGCTCACATTCCTACCAGCAGCATTCAGTCCCATTTCTTGTGATCCTTGCACAGTGTCTCATTTTTATTTTCACTTCTGTTAAACATCTAAAATAGCCCTGGCTGGTGTAGCTCAGTAGACTGAGTGCAGGTCTGTGAACCAAAGGGTTGCTGGTTTGATTCCCAGTCAGGGCACATGTGTGGGTTGCGGGCTCGGTCCCCAGTAGGGGACGTGCAGGAGGCAACTACGCACTGATGCTTTTCTCCTTCTCTTTCTCCTTCCCTTCCCCTCTCTCTACAAATAAATAAATAAAATCTTAAAAAAATGTTTAAAATAGATTTTGACCTTTTTTCAAGAACTTTATTTGTAATTGTAGTAAGAAACATAAAATTTACCATCTTGCCCATTTTAAAGGTATAGTTTAATAGTATTAAGTATTACAGATTTCCAGATTTTTTCATTTGGCAAAATCGAAACTCTGTACCCATTAAATAAGAATTCTCCACTTCCCCCTCCCTACAGCCCCTGGCACCACCATTCTACTTTCTGTTTCTGTGAATTTGTCTAGAAACCTCCTATAAGTCGTATAATCACAAGATTTGTCTATCATGTCTGGCTTATTTCACTTAGCATATTGTCCTCAAGGTTCGGCCATGTTGTAGATACATCAGAATTTCCTACGTTTTAAAGGCTGCGTAATATTCCATTGCATATGCACAACACATCTTGCTTATCCCCTCATTTGTCTGTGGACTCTTGTGTTGCTTCCACCTCTTGGCTGCTGTGAACACAGGTGTGCTAACATCTCTTTGAGATCCTGCGTTTAATGAATTCTTTTGGATATATCCCCAGAAGTGGGGTTACGGGATTATCTGGTAATTCTATTTTTAATTTTTTGAGGACTTTTCCACAGCAGCTGCACCATTTTACATTCCCACCAGTGCAAGGGTGCAAAGATTCCAATGTCTCCATATCCTGTTTTTTTTTTTTTTAAATAAAAGCCATCCTAATGAATGTGAGGGGATAACTCATTGTGGATTTGATGTGTGTTTCCCTAATGATTAGTGACATTGAATATCTTTTCATATACTTTTTGGCCACTTGCATATTACCTTTGGAGAAATGTTTGTTCAAGTCCTTTGCCCATTTTTAAATCAGGTTGTTTCTGTTTTTTTGGTTGGTGAGTTTGCTTTATTGTTTTTGTTTTGTGAGTTGGTAGTCTTTGTTAATTGATAGCCTTTGCTCGTTTTTCTACAGGAATATTCTATGGCGTGGATTTGTAAGACCTTTGTCCCCCTTCGGGCCACACCATCTGTTATGTGAACACTGGAGTGGTTTAAATGTCATGGGAATGGCCTGTTCCTTGAGAGTCTGGGTCGCTGTAGAACTGCCAGGACTGCTGTCGGTGGTGGCTCTCTCTGGACTTCTTTCCGTTCCCTCCCTCTCCCTGCCAGCTAGCTGCCAGTCAGCATCCCCACTGCCCCTCAGGGCCTCTCTGCTCCCCTCATCTCTAGCCTCCTCTGAGTCACCAAGGCTGTGACTGCAACCTGACTCTGCCTGGCCTTCCAGACTGAGAGCCTGTCATCACCCAACTTCCGTGGATGTGTGCCAATCTCCCCACACCCCATGTGGACCGATCCACGTTCACCTTGGTCCCGTCGGCGGTGGACAGGAGGGAGGGAGCAGCAGAGGTTTACCTGGCAGAGCCTGTGGGGGCCAGGCTCTCTCGGGGGATTTGGGTGGGAAGTCACGAGAGGCTTCTCTACTTCAGGTTCCCTGTCACCCAGTGCTGGTATCTTATTTTTCAGATTGATCTCGTCCTGTGCTGAAGATGTTTCCGGAACAACAGAAAGAGGTATGTCATCACAAATTCAAACGTAAATAGTCCATGCGTTTTGACTCACTGCAGGTTAGTTCTTCATTCACTAACCATAAATCTGTGGTGGAGAGAGTCAGGATACGGTAGGGCTCCTTACAGCAGGGCTAGTGAGTGAACAAAACACCCACTGCGCCATTCCCCAGCCTTGGTGCACCCTTGGGCCTTGTCTTTTGGTTCCGATGGCTGGGCTGTTTCTCAGCTCACCCCCTCACACCGCTTATAAAAGTATCTTTTTCCATGACTCAGAATTCTCCCAAACTCTACCCCCACTAGGTTTCCCTCTGTCCTACTTTCTTGGTTTTCTTGGATCAAGGTATAGATGCTTTTAGCACCCCAGAAGGTACCTGATGCCCCTTCCTGTCAGCCCCCTATTTCCCTCCTGCCCTCACACTCCAGAGGTAGCTGCACACGGTACCAAGACCCAGTACTTTCCCCTGCCCCTCTGTTAAGCGATGCTGGGACCAAGTTGCTGGCTTCAGGAAGCACGTTCTCTGTGAGGCTGGCCAAACTGCAAACCCCACCTGACTGTCCTCACTTCTGATACCATCGTAAGTTCCAGGGCTCCCCAAGCATCCTCAGTTTGCTAATTCACGAGAAAGACTCACGGAACTCACTGACAGCTATTATACTCACGGTTACTTTTTTTTTTTATGGGGAAAGCATACCAGTTAGAGCCAGTCAAAGGAAGAGACACAGAGGGCAAAGTTGGGGAGGGGTCCAAATGCGGAGCTTCTGGTTGAGTCCCCTTCCCAGTATCGATGTGTGACAATGTGCACAAGGGAGCTCACCAAGCCCTGGTGTCCAGAGTTTTTATTGGGGCTCCACGTTCATAGTGTGGCTGACCTTTCGTCTCCACTAGTCCTGGGGTCAAGTTAACACCTTCAGTTTCCAGTTCCTTTAGAGGACGCAGCTGATACAGTGTGGCCCCGAGCCCCCATCGTACTCACATTGTTAACTGTCCAGGGGCCAAAGCCCAGGCCAACGAAGATGCTCCTGTCAGGCAGGACATTGCAGGGGCCTAGCGGGCACCTCCCAGGAGCTGAGGGCAGAGGCCAGACCTCCCTTGGGTGAAGTGAATTCTTCACGACACACCTGCCTGGGCCTGACCACTGGGCAGGCTGTGCTTAGGAGCAGGCTCACACTGGTCCCCAGCACTATTGCAAAGGCACAGTTTAAAAGCTGTTCTCTTCGGGGAAAGCCACCAATGAAAGCCGTGAAGACTTTTTTTCCAATTAGAAGTTTTTTTTTTTTTTGGCTGGGTTGGTTTAATCACTTGATTTTTATTATGAACTCATGTCAATGAACAGAAACTAGACACAAATTTTAACCAATTACATAAAGGAAGCATTTTACTGACCCTACAAAAGTCCTTTATTATAAATAACTATGTAATACTACAGCATGAAGAAATTTTAAACTAGAGAGTTTTTCAACTGAAAAGGAAAAAAATACTGTAGGGAGAAAGAGGTATAACATTCAGGCTTGACTTTAGCCTCTCAGCCAGAGATGACCCCACAAGGCTAGATTCTGGATGTGCCGTAACATGCTGTTCACTACGTACCAGCCCATTTTCTGCATGTGGCCAGGGGGATCTCTTAGAGCAAAGTCAAAACTCCTCACTGAGGTTTCTAAGGCCCTTTATGCTCTGGCCCTGCTTCCCTCTCCAGGCTCATCTTCTGCCCCTCTGCCGACCCCGGCAAGCTTCGCTCTCTTCACTGTGGAACTTATTTCTGAGTCTTGACTGCCCTACACTCTGGGCCCTTGGGCTTTTGCGGCTGTTTTTCCCACTGCCTGGAGCAATCTTTCTTCCCCCAGCCTTCACACCCCATTGTCTAACTCCCTTTTACCCTCAGGCCTCAGCTTAGAAGTCCAGAAGAGGCTCTTCTAAAGCCTCCATTGTAAAAGGTATTTTTATCTCACCACCTACGCCAGCCGCTCCCTGTCCTCATTGCCAGTTAGAAGTGGAGGAGGTTGTGGCCGAGGCTTTAAATATTGTTTAGTGGGAAATAATTCAGGTCGCCCCTAACTGCCTGGGGAAGGGCTGAATGCAATATCACCGATTGTTCTAGAATCTAGACCAAGGGGGCGGTGTGTGTATAAGCTCACGTGCCCACAGCAGACAGTACTAATTAATCAGGAGGCTGACACTTGAATTGAGAGCTATTTACTATCCTGGTTCAAGATTCAAATGGCCCGGGAGTGACAGCTCTGTTCTACCTAACTGGTAGTGCCAGCCTAGAAGTTTGGTGATTTTTTTTAAAGATTTGGAGGGTGTGGAACCAAATGCAGTCTCTCTTGTTAAAATAGCTTTATTACTGTAATAAATCTAGAGAAAGGAGACCAGGGAGTGCGAGTCTCTCTTGTTAGTTAAACATGTTCCATTTGCACATGGGTTTGAATTCCCAGGAGAGCAGTATCCGAGCTGATGGATCTTCCTCATAAAAATGGCCTTGGCATTGGGCCATTGTAAAATTAAAATGAATTCAGATTCATTCATGCATGCAACTTTAATTTACAATTAAAATATTATGGTTACATATTTTAATAAGAATAATTAGATGGACCCAACTGAATCAACCCTTCTGTTTAATGAGACAGAACCCCGAATCCTAATGAAAAGGCAGGTGTCTGTGACAGGAGGACGCCTCGGATGGTGTCTTTTGTGGAGTCAGGCACTTTTGTTCTTTGTGTGTTCTGGTGTCCAGCGGGAGCGGGTTGATTTTTCCGCATGACTAAAGCCCCTTGCTTCCAGCCACGTCGGGCTCATCCCTGTGTCGTGTGAATAGGCAGTTTCCTCCTGCTGGACAGTGTTTCATGGAGTCTGACATTCTGGCTCCTCCAAGGCCCGGGTTTGCTCCCCTGCCCAGGGCTCACTTGGTGCAAATGGGTTGCTTCTACCTCTGTGGTGGGACTGGAAGGGTGTGTGTATCCCGTGTGTGTGTGTGTGTGGGTCTATTTCCTCTGCTGTCCTGGGTCCTAGTGCTTGAACTCTACCTTTAGAGAGTGCACTTACTTCATGCTGAATGCGATGGCAGCTACCAGTTATTGATAACTTGGTGACAATAAATTCATCAGCTCTGTGATAGGGATATCCTGAGTGGAGCAGACACACGTGGGCCACGAGAGTTCCAGGCACCAGGATACCCCGCTACCAGGGAGGAGACAGGGCCCTACAGGGGCAGATGGGAGGGATGTGCTTCTGTTTTGCATGTGTTGCATCTAAGCTTAACATATACATCTTTGAGGTACAGTATGCTGACTGATGCTAACATTTGAGGCTTGATCGGGGGAAGCATGGCTTTGATATTGGGAAACTGATTGGACACTCACTTGGCTGGAACCAGTGAATATCGTTAAAGAATATCCCATAAGCAGGGCTTCTGTCTGGTGTCCTGTGATGCTGGGGACTTTGAAGGGAAGTGACAAGATAACACACTCTACCACTCCCTGAAACTAAATTTATTTAGTTTCTTTCTTCTTCCTTCCCTCCTGGCTGATCAGATGTGATACAATAACAGGGAGACTGGGAATGAAATATATGGGAATTCTCTACTATCTTCACATTTTTTAAAGGTTATAGACTTATAGCTATTAATTTTTTAAAAGATTTTATTTACTTATTTCTAGAGAGGGGAAGGGAGGGATACACAGACATGTAGTTGTCTCTCGCGTGCCCCCTACTGGGGATCTGGCCCGCAATCCAAGCATGTGCCCTGACTGGGAATCGAACCTGCAACCCTTTGGTTTTGCAGGCAGGCACTCAGTCCACTGAGCCACACCAGCCAGGGCTATCTTCACCGTTTTTCTCTGTATCTGAAATAGTTCTAAAATAAACTTTGTTTTAAATCAAATAACATTGAATTATATATACATATAAATATTTCTAAAAAATTGTGCAGTGAATAAGGGAAGGTACAAAACAGTATTAATAGCATACTCCCATTTGTGTTAAAAATTATATATACGCCAATTGTATATACACAAAGTGTAAAATATATATATAAACAGTCCTGAATAAGTGAAATTTTATGTGTAAATATATCTTCAACCACATACAAGTGTTTATTTTTATAACAATGAAAAAAATCTTTGAAAGGTAGGCGAGTATTAGAATACATGCGAATGGTGTCAATAATGTTAAACAAATGGTTAACATTTTCAGATCCCTATTTCTGGCTTACTTTCCCTTTCAAATGCCACTTTTGTTCCTTTTTCTAAAGCTGTCTGCTGGGGATCCCCTCCCTCCCTTTCTCTCTTCCCTTCTTTTCTTTTACTTTTTCTTTTGCTTTTTCATTATGAAATTTTAAAAACACACGAAGTAGAGAGACTAACATAATGTACCCTTATGTACCTGAAGTTACAGCGATTAACACATTATTAACTCATGACCAAGCCACTGCCCAACCCCACCCATTGCCTCCTGCCACCACACAGTGCGTTATTTTGAAACAAATTCTAGACATTCTGGAATTTCATCTGTAAGTATTTCAGTATGCATGTCTAACAACGGACCCTTCTCAGAAACAAACCACATTATTTCGCCTTAAATATTAACATTAGTTCCTTCTCACCATCAAATATTCAGTCAGCCTTCAAGTTTCCCTGATTATGTTGAAGAAAAAAATTACGTGTTTGCTTGTTCTAATCATGATCCAAATAAGGACCACATTGCGTCTGGTTAGTATACTGCTTACAGTCACCGATTCTGCCTGTTTTCCCTTTTGCAATCTGTGTGTTAAATAAACCACATCTTTTGTCCTGTAGAGGTTTTCACATTCAGGATTTGACTGATTGGGTCCTGGTGGTGCAGCTTAACACAGGTTGGCAGTTATTTCTTGTTGCAAAAGATGAATTTTTCCATTGCACTTTTCCTAATGCATTATGTGATACTAAAAGGTAATTCCTTAATTTTGGGCATGACTGGTATAAAGAAATTGCAACGTCATGAAGTCTTGTTAAAGTCAGGTCTACCTGAATGTTATCCACAGTTGTTTAACCTGACGTAATGAAAGCTTTCTTAAAAATCACCATTCAGACCTGCAAGGGTATGGCGTCCAACACACTCCAAGCCATAAACTGGCAAGTAGCATCCTTGTGGCGTGTCTTTTAGGTTGTCATAAGTGTTATCAGGGAATAAAGGAAGAGAATATTAGGGAGTAAAGACATTCCTTCTGCCTTTCAAACTTGCTATTTGTAAAGAATGTGGTGTGTAAAATGGCTAAATTTTTGTTCTGAGATTGTTGTGTGGAAGTCTCAGACAAAGTTCTGGTGAGTGAGATGTTGAGTTCTGTAAGCATTAGCTGTGTAGCACCCACTTGTATTCCGTACATTTTAATGGTATCAATCAGTGAGTGAGTGAATGAGTGAATGAATGAATGAATGAGTGCATGAATCTCCAGCACATACATAAACCTGTAAAACACTACTTTGGAATAGGAAAAATTAAGTCCAGAGAAAGTGAGCACAAAATGAAACAAGTTTTCACTTTTGTGATAGAAAATTCTCATCAAGGCTATGAGAAATTAATCCTCCCTAATACCTAGAAATTCTGCTTTATTAGTTTTTGTCTCTATTCTTTTTTGTAATCTGAGTATTTTTATACTTAGCACAGTTATGTTTGCTTGTACTACAAAGATTAAAGCTAGACCACAGTGGGAATTTTAAATGATACACCCATCAAAATGGCTAAAATAAAGAGTAGTGGCAACACCACTGGAAGCTGGGAGAGGTGTGTAATGACACATCATTGTGGTGTTAATTTGCACTTCCCTAATGGCTACATGTGCCTGTTAGCCATCTGTCTGTCTTCCTTGGTGACATGTCTCTTCATGTGTTCTGCCTATTTTCTGATTGAATTCTTAGCTTGTTTTAAATGTTGAGTTTTATGTATTTTTATATATTGTAAATACAGTCTTTGGAGGGATGTGTGATTTGCAAATACTTTCCTCCAGTCTGTTCTTTGTCTTTTCAACTTCTTCATGGGGGTCTTTGGCAGAGCAAAGGTTTTTAATTTTGGTGAGGTCCAATTATTCACTTTTTTCTTATATAGATTGTCTTGGTGGTATCAAGGCTAAGACTTTAACTCTAAGATCCCTTTTGTATTAGTTTTTCGGTAAGGTGCAAGGTGTAGGTTGAGGTTCCTCTTTTAGCCTGTGGATGTCCAGTTCTACAAGTGCTTGTTGAAAGGCTATCCCTTCTCCACCCAATTATTTTCACACCTGGGTCAAAAATCAGTTGGGCATGTTTGTATAGGTTTCAGCAGCATGCATTCTTCTCACTTTATTCTTTTTCAAAATTGTTCTGGCTCTTCTAGGGTCTTTCCTTTCCCATGTAATTTTACCATATGCTTATCCATGTCTTCAAAAAATACTACTGAGATTTTCACAGAACTTGTATTAAACCTACAGATCAGTTTGGGGAGAATTTGTCTATTATGTTGAGTCTTTTTAAAACAAGATTTTATTTAATTATTTTTAGAGAGAGAGGAAAGGAGGGAGAAAGAGGGAGAGAAATATCGATTGGTTGCCTCTTGCACACCCCTAGCCCGTGACCTGGTCTGCAACCCAGGCATGTGCCCCGACGGGGAATCGAACTGGTGACCTTTCAGTTTGGAGGACAGTGCCCAACCCACTGAACCACACCACGCAGGGCTGTTGAGTCTTTTACCATGTGAACACAGTCTAGATATGATACAATACTTATATAGATGTATACAAAGAAGTATATGCTTCTCTGATGTCTTTCAACAGCATTCTTACAACTTTTAGCCCATAGAAGCTGTACATCCTTTGTTTTTTAATCTTCTTTGTAATCAAATTAATTCTCAAACATTTAGTGAGCACCAGCTATGTGCTGGTACTGTGCTCGGTGCTAGAAATGGAAGGATGAAATACAAAGCCTGTGGTACCGGGTTTCAGAAGCGCACGTTGTTTCAGCTTGTGTTTTAGCTAATAGCAAAGAAGATGATGTTTCCCCCTCCAAAGGAATGCAATTACAGGGAAACTTGAAATGGCAGAGATTTGTATTATTGCTCAAAGAGCCACTAGATAGAACGTTTGAGAGCTCAGGCTTTGGAGCAAGCAGGACCTGAGGCTGGAACCTAGCTCAGCCTGTTGGCCGTTTGACTTTGGGGCAGTCGCCTAAGCTTTAGAAGCCTTGTTTTTCTTGTCTGTAAAATGGGACGATGATATTACTGACCTCTTAGGACCGTTATAAAGAAAAAAGGAAAACGTATGTAAAACACTTGTCACAGTGCCTGGTGCGTGTCAGTGCCCTGTACAATTTTTATTGTACAATTTTATTGTTAATTTCATCTCCTATCAGGGCTAAGAAAAACACAACAGGGTAGGTGGATAAGTGGATAAAGGCCGAACTTGGGGTGGGGGTGGGGAGAGGTCGTATATTAAAATCAAAGAGCGATTATTAGGGGTTAATAATAGAGGTCGTATATTAAAATCAAAGAGAGAACACAGGGGTTAGATTTTCCGAGAGTCTAGTGGTCTCTCTCCAGAAGCTCGTTTTCACTTGCAGCATAGCAGGGATCAGTTAGTTTAAATTTTTAATTTTAATCTGCTTGGCTTCTTCCTTCATGCTAGATATCGTCATTAGGCCCAAGAAGCCATTAAAGTGTTTAATAAGGTTATTAAATTGAGTAACTGCTGCTGCTGAAGCAATTTTCGTAGGAAATCCATACGATTCTAGGTATGGAACTCCGAGCTGTCCTCTGTGGCTGACAGGCTGCCAGCATGCCATTGAAGAATGGGGGGCAGCACCGTGAGGGATGTGTCTAATTAAGAGATTATCGGTGAACCTTGGCTTCCTGGGTGTACTATTCGTGGCTGGAAGCATGGTGGAACTCCACTAATTTCTACTAATTGCAGGGTGTGGGGAGGGGAGGCCCGTCTGAATCATAGAATATTTTAAAATAACTGTACTTTTATTACTTTCAAGTACATATTTTAAGTCCAAAGAGGTAAACAAATTGTTGTCTGGCACAGGTCTTCGGGGACCCAAGTTATTGGAGCTATCAGAATGATTTTCAATTATTTCTATGTAAATAGGTGCTTCTGGAGTTCTTTAGGGTGCTCGAAAACAGTTAGTTCTCCTGGATCTTAAACATTGCTCTTGCCGCCACGAGCTGTTAATTGGCACACCCTCAGCGCGAGGGGTTTGTTAAATTAAGATAAACTTTAGACCAGCTGCTAATTCATGTAGAACTTTAGACCAGCTATCACTAATTCATGGCGTTGAGGAACCCAAGTGGATGAGGTTTTTATTTCCACTAAAGTTTGATCTTATTACCCCCCACCCCTGCGGGCAATTCATTCATTCATCCCTGCAGGCATTTATTTATTCATTAATCGACATTAATAGAATACATTAGATGTGCCAGGCCTTCAAGTCATACACGACAGCCTCAGCCACCCTCCAGGAGCTTAGCATCTGGTGGAGGAGAGCTCCGGGCAATTACTGTACAGTGAGGTATGGTGAGTAGGGTGGGTGCCTGGAGTCTGCCCGGAGGCAGTGGGGCTCAGAGGAAGGTCAAATCTGTAAATAGACTGGATAAGTCTGAGGATTTCCAGAGATTTGAGTTGCATTTTGAAAAATGAGTTAGAGTTAGCAGAAAATAAAAGAAAGAAGACAACAAAGAAGAAAAAAGGAGAAAGTGGGGTGGGGACCGCTGTCCAGGCAGAGAGAACAGCTTGTTCAAAGGCATGCAGGTGTGAAGTTGCGTGTTGGGTGTGAGGACGTAAACTTAGCCTTTGGAGATAAGCAGAGTGAAAGCCATGAAAGGCTCTATTGTGCTAGCTTAGGAGTTTGAACTTGATCTTGAAGGTTAGGGGGGCAGGTTTTGAAGGATTTTTAGCAGGCAAATGACATCATTAGACGTGTGCTTTGGAGCCATTCTTGTCTTAGCATGGGGGGTGAGTTGGACACAGGTCTGGAGATCATTTCGCAGCCCTTACGGTAATGTCGGGCAAGTGGTCCTTGAACCAAAGCAGTAGCAGAGGAATAGGGTGTGGGTGGGTTCAAAGGAGGGGGGACCTGGAGGACTTGGAGAGGTGATTTAAAGAGAGAGGTCTCGGGTAACTGGGTTTCTAGCCGGGGTTGCTGGGGATGAGATGGGGAGCAGGGTAGTGTGGGAAGGGTGGGACTTCCAAGTCGGGCAATCTAGGCAGGAGGCTGGATATGTGGTGCGTGGCCTGGACTGGGCTGCCGGTGGAATCGTCAGCTCAGGCTGGGTGCTGGAACCCTGGTTTGGATAAGGTTACCCTGGAATTACAACAGGGTGTGAGGAATAGCAGCCTGGGGGTGCTCTCGGGGGCACAGCAACATTTAAGAGAACAAGGAGGAAGAAAAAAAAATTCGCCATCCACAAAAGAAGAGTGATACTCAGCACTCTAACCAACTTAAAGATTTTGGGGATTGAAAAAATATTTGGAGTCTTAGCACCACAGTTAACTTTGAGTATGTGCATTTGAAATGCATTTTTGTGTACTTAGAAGTCAGTTTTATCACCAGCATGGTTTTAGAATATTTATTCAATATACTCTTCTTCAGAAAGATTAAAGATTCCATTTAATAAGTAGTAATAGTGGTAGAGTCTGAGAATTCCATCCCAGTGAGACGAAGAAAAGAGATTCTTTACAATTTGTCACTATGCTCTCCATTCCTTTCACAAATATTCTGAAGGGCTCGCTCTGAGTAAGCAGTGTGAAATCTGTAGGTCATTCCGCCTTTCGCTGAAAAATCACAGTTTTAGAGTGTTTGCTACTGGGTCCTTAATGAAAACATAGAGCCCTGACTGGTGTGGCTCAGTTGGTTGGATGTCGTCCTGCAAATCGAAAGGTTGCCGGTTTGATTCCTGGTCAGAGCACATACGAGAAGCAGCCTATCGATGTTTCTCTCCCTTTCTTTCTCCCTTCCTTCTCCCCTCTCTAAGTCAATCAATCAATCAATCTTTAAAAAAACATATACGTTTGGTTAACCTTTTCTTAATTGCTGATTGCCAATGTTTGTATGACGACCTCAGTGCTTTGGGTTTGTAAGTGTTTCCCTTTGTATGTAATAATACTTTACAGAGAAAAGGGTAATAATACTTTATATTCATGTAGCACCCAATGAAAAATTTCCCGGTGTTTTCACCAGTATTTTATAATTTGATTCTCATAATAAACTCTCGTAATAAACTCGTAGGTGGAAATAGGTTGGACAGGCATTATTCCCATTTTCCAGATGTGGAAACAGAGGCTCAGTAAGTTCATAACGTAGAAGTGGGTGATGGAATTTTCCCCTAGCCTTGTGACTATAATTTCAGTGTTCTTTCCACGAAAAGGGACGTGTTACTCGAAGTTTGTGTGTTAACAATTGAACAATAGGAAAGAAATTTGGGGAAAAAGCCCTGATTTTTTCCAGAACAATTTGTCATCATTTATCACTGATTAATAATATGTCGAGTGTTTGGGAGTATACAGTGCTGTGGATTTTATAGCTTGAGTTCAGAAACATGTTCTTGAAATCACAACATAGCAAACTGACAAATGTGTTTTTCTATCTTTTGTTTTTGTTTAGTCTGTATAAAGGCCCACTTATTTCAGTAACTGTTGCGTGTCTTCTGTTAGCAGGGGACGTTGAGTTGTTGGAAACATTTCATTTCCCTTTTGGTATATTTGGTACTTCCGCCTCTCCAGCGGAAAATCAGAGCTACCAGTGCCCTGTGAGGGAGCGTGGCTCTCATGTGACTTGGTGACTGGGCGCCTCTCTGTCCCAACGCAGGGCTGGACAGCCTTGTCAGCTGCTGGCCACTCGCTGCCTGGCCCGGAGCGTGGGCCGACCCTGTCATCAGGCCCCGTGCTCAGGGCCCTGACTGCTTTCTGGGGCCCAAGAAAACGTTTTCCATTTTTTAATTAGAAAAAGAAAATGGTCTTTTAGGTCAAGGAAAAGGTTTTACTATATAATAGCAATATATTCATCTTCATGCCAGGGAAGGTATAAGGTCTGATTTCGAATATTGTGCTTTGGAGAAGGGCCCGTGAAGTCGGAAGCACCCAGGGCCCGTGAAAGATCGCAGCCCTGAGTGTGCGGGGTGTTTGGAGGGCTCTCTGTCTGGACCCTGGCCTTCTCTCCGAATCCTAATCTATGTCTCCTTCTGTCCACTGATTCACTGATGATTGGTCCATTCCTTCTAAGAGCTGGGGATGTGTGACAAGCACCCCAGGAAATGAGTCACCCACACACACACACAGACAGGAGACGAGGGGAAATGTGCGCCGACCAGCGGCAGGCTGCCTGGGTTTCCTTTCAGTTTCCATTTCTGGGCACCCTGTTCTTTTCCCCTGACCCAATCGCACTAGTCAGAATGAGAGGCTATTACAAATACTTCATTTTAAGCTACTGTTTTTATAGTGCCTCTTACAATTTAGAATGTGCTTTCGAGAAGTAATGGCCAAAACATTGAGTATCACTATATTGTTACCTTATTTCTATTGCCTCTCTGTCTTCTAAATGACATTAAAAATACATAATGAGCCCAAGCTGGGTAGCTAAGTTGGTTAGAACATCATCCCAATATGCCAAGGTTGTAGGTTCAATCCCTGGTCAGGGCACATACAAGAATTAACCAATGGATGCGTAAGTAAGTGGAACAACAAATCTCTCTTCCTCCCTCCCTCTCTAAAATCAATAAAAATATTAAAAAGTACATAAATAAAATATTTAAAAATAAGACTCTTTGGAACATTAGCTCCCAATCCTTATCTACTGAGGGTAAGCTGTGGGGCAGAGTTCTCAAAGGCAAGAACTAAGCTCATGTCTTAGAAGGTGAAACTTGGTAGGTGGCAAAAGTTATTTTCAAGGAGTGTGTACTATTTTTCTCCTTTTAAAAATCCTCTGCACTCCCCTGGCCAGGTGGCTCAGTTGGTTGGAGTGTTGTCCCACTATGCCAAGGTTGTGGGTTCGATCCCCGGCAAGAGGCAGCCAAGGAATGCATAAATAAGTGGAACAGCAAATCAATGTTTTTTCTCTCTCTCTCTCTAAAGTCAATAAATATAATAAAATTAAAAAAATACTCTGTGCTGAAAATTCTCATTTTGTCATCTGCAAAACAGAACGGAGGCGCTCTGTCCGGAAAACCCAGCATCTCTCCGTCGCTCCCGCTCCAGGGCAGTTATAGCCGGCCTCTCACAGGTGCCAAAGCAGAGCAGTAAGAAACGGCTAAAACTTCAGCCCTGAAGCCCCTCTTTTTTAACCCAAAAGTTAAAATATTGAAAATTAAATTCAATGAACAGATTTATAATCCCCAAGTGAATAAATTATACTTTCAAATGTATCAAGCCAAACAATGCATTTTTTTGTTATACATGTTATCATGTTTGTTGAAAAGATTTTATTTATTTACTTTCAGAGAGAGGGGAAGGGAGGGAGAAAGAGAGGGAGAAACATTGATGTGCGGGAGAAACATTGATGTGCGAGAGAAACATCGATCGGATCGGTTGCCTCTCGCACACCCCCAGCTGGGGACCTGGGCTGTGCCCCGACCGGGACCGAACCCTGGCGACCTTTCGGTTCTCGGGCCGGTGTGCAGCCCACTGAGCCACACCGGCAGGGCCATGGGATTCTATTTTTAAACGACGCTTTTCCTCGTGAAGCCGGGGCCACACACGGAGTCCTTGTACACGGCCTTGGCTTGCCTTTCACGTGACCTTTGCTGTCGTTCTTATTTGTGTTGTGGGGAGTGAGTGATGTATGAGGCAGGGCATACAGTTTTAATTTAGAACGATTAAGAAAATAAGAAACGACCACTTTTAAAATTTGAGAAAAACATGAACCCATTTTTCATGATTAAAATATACTTTCTTACTATCCTCTTACAACATGTAAAACTCTCCAGAAGCACAACAAGCTTGGTTTTGCAGTATTTAAAAAGTTCCATTTTGTGGCAAAAGTGTTTTTTTTTTTTTTCCAGGGGCAGGGGGGACTTCCTATGGAGCCCAATTCATTAACTTCTTGTTTTCCAAAGAACCATGACCACATCGGTTAAAGTTCATTTCCATTTTGTTCTAGTGCAGCTACTTCTCTCATCTGTTGCCAGCCCCTGCTTGCAACCCTGAAACACAGCTCTTTGTTTATGATGCCCTTACAGGAGTTCGTGAGTGTCTGGGTTCGAGACCCTAGGATTCAGAAGGAGGACTTCTGGCATTCCTACATCGACTACGAGATTTGCATCCATGTAAGTATGCAGTCAGTAGTCCGTGGGAATCACAGTAAGTTTTAGTAGGTCTGTTTGATGGGATAGGATGATATAGTTACAGTTGAAATTTGTGGAGTGATCTTAATTCAAAGAACTGAATTTTAATGATCACAGCTAATGCTTACAACTTGAAGTAGTAAGATGGTCCCTAAAGTTGAAAATTTCTTATTTGAATTCCTTATTGCACCTGTGTTAATATTAATATTTTAATGTTTATTGCCTTCATGAAGATGCAAATACATATAAAATTCATGGTTAAAGAATATTTATACCTCATTAATAGTATTTATGATCTGTTATAGCATATTTCCAGGAAATAAATATATTGCTCGATGTCTTTTGTTTTGAGAGGATGTAGAGTTCTCTGGAGAAGAGATGGGTAGTGTTTTTTAGGTAGAATAAGAAAGTAGGAACTGTTGAACAACAAAAAAAAAAAATTAAAAAAAAGAAAAAAGGAAGTAAGAACTGAATATGTGTAACTTTTTTGCCCTAATCTAGCTTCTAGTAATTAACACAATAACCAGAAATAATGTTCTTTAATTGGAAAGAATGCTCTGTCATAATCTCGTGAACAGAGTCATGTGGTGTGTGGCCTCCTGTGATCATCTTGAACAGGGTCAGCAAACTTTTTCTGTGAAGGGCCAGGTAGTAGCCCTGACCGGCGTTGTCCTGCAAAGCAAAGGGTCACTCGTTTGATTCCCGGTCAGGACATATGCTGAGTTGCAGGTCTGGTCCCCAGTTGGGGTGCGTGGGAGAGGCAACTGATCAATGTTTCTCTCCCTCTCTTCCTCTCTCCCTTCCCCTCTCTCTAAAAATCAATCTTTAAAGGGCCAGGTAGTAAATGTCTTCAGCTCTGTGGGCTGCGCAGTCTTTCTCCACACTACTCGATTCTGCTCTTGTAGGGGGAGAGCAGCCATGAACAAGACATAAATGAATGAGTGTAGTTGTGTTCCAATAAAACTTTATTTGTGAAGACAAGTGGCGAGGTGGATCTGACCCACGTGTTAGAGCTTTATGGCCCCGATCTTGAATGTAGTCACTTTTTCCATCTGATTTAGTCTAGACTTTTCTTGGGACCATAGCAACAGGCCCGGGCTTTCTCTGTGACTGCACAGGACAAGCAAGGTTAAATTCAGCTACTTTTAATTTTCTCATGATAAGTAGCTACCTTGGTAGATTGGATATGCCTTCACTAACCAGCCATAAAACATAAAACTTTTCTTTTTTTCCTCCCAAGGCTCTCCAGCTTAGAAATAAATAAACTGAAAACTCAGAACTACTTTTTGGTGATTGGGGTGAAGGCCATTGCCAGGGTATACTTTGTATTTTGGTTTTATTTTGGTTTTACTCATAAAGCCACACCAGATATAAATTTTGTGTGGAAAATTTTAACACAAATATATATGATTATGCCTTTGAAAATGAAATTAAATTCTTTAGTAGCCTTTTAACTTCCTCTAAAAAATGCGTAGGTCCTTATCACATGCTTTATGGTAGGCATGGAATTCGATTATCCTCTGGGAGTTAACGAAAGCATGGATTTTTCTCTGCTACAGAAGTCGCATAATATGAATTCAGACATGTCCATCCATCTCAAACCAGAAATGGTGGATTCCACAAATATTATTTGGTGGTGGCCTGGTGTTTCTCAGACATGCAAATAAATTGACAATGAATACAGCTTGGCTTGACAGATAGCAGAAACAAGCAAATCTATTTAGAGGAACTTAATGAATTAGTTATCTCAGCGTAGTCTGATCCTGAAGCAGCTTCTACCTGTTGTACAATTAGGACTCGGTGGGGGGGTTGGAGAGCCACAGACAGCCTCCCTTAGATGCCGTAACTATAGAGCTTCGCAGTGGAGAAGCCCTTGTTTAACCCATTTAAATTAATCTCAAGGGAAGTGATATCAGGCAACTCTGGAGTCTTATTTACTTGGAATTTTAAACTCGTGGACTGTGGAGGTGAGTTGTCTGTCATCTACACTCCCCGAACTTGCTTTGCAAAGGAAGGACTTAGGGGTAGGTGGACCTTTGTCTGGCGCAGGTGCCAGCGGGATCTGTAGTTACTATCGGCATCCACATGGTCCACAAAGGCCTTGAAACCGACCCAGTGCCGAGGGGTCCTCACAGTGGCCTGATGCTCTCTGGGGAGGGAGCTCGGAGAGGGCGCCTGCCTGCCCAGGCCTCGTTAGGGCACTAATTCAGGTGTAAACTGCCTGCTCTCCTAGTTCCCAAGGGTCACATTAGAGTGAGGCGCTGGGGTGCTTTGAAATCCTCAGGCTGAGGGGTGTTCTACTACAAACTCCACCCAGCACCTTGGATGGGATTGAGACCCATCGCTGCTGTGGGGGCTGGTCTCTTAATTTAACCTCTCTGCATCCAAGGTTTTCTGAGAAATACCAGGAACTCTGTTATACGTTTCCTGGGGACAGTTTGAGAACTAATCACATTTCCTAAGGAAAACAACTGCTGGGTGCTTATTAAATGACAGAGGATGGCAAAAATGTTCCCATTTGGTAATTAAAGATTATGAAATAGAAATTTGAAATAAATAGAAAGAATTGAGGATCTTCTTATAAGAATCAATAGACAAATATTTGTTCATCTCTTGTGTTACCCACACAAGAAACACACGTATTTGCCAGTCCAGTGTTCACCCAAAGGAGAAGCGTTGTCATTTTGCTGAGGACGGGGCGTCTGTAGGTGGCTTCTTCCATGTCCGCCTTAGGGTAGCGGGAGGGAAACCAACCTCTAGTAACTAATAATAATGTTAATAGGTGACATTTGCCAATTGCTTGCTGTCAGTCCTCACACAGCCTGTGCAATGGCATTCACCATTTCATCCGTTTTATCAGTCAGGAGACGAGTGTAAGTGACTTGCCCCACAGCAGAGCCAGGACTGGAATTTGGGCCGCCATGAGGACATCTGTCCCCGTGCATCAGACCCCCTGCTCACTCAGGTCACATCTGGCAGAGAAGGGAAATGCCGTTCTCTGGTTTCAAAGTGATTTCAGGATTCCGGGTGATCTGTAGTGATGGCCGTCTCAAGGACGTGATGGCTTCTGTGATGTCACGTCGAGGACCAGGAGAAGGTGTTTCTAGCCCCCAGAGGCTTTTCCAGCTACCCGGACAGAGGGAAGGTGTTAACAGGCAGTGGATGACCCCGAGTGCTGTTGGGTCACTTAGGCCTCAGGATTTAATTTTTCTGGTTCTCCTTTGAAGGTGGTGCTGGTAGGTGATCGGGAGCTACTTCGGGACTCGGAGTGGCTGGCCTGCCCAGGTCAACACTGCTCCTGTATGGTTTAAGTGCAAATGTAATTTTGTTTTTAAAAATCCTGTTTAAACAAATTTGGGGGGGGTTATATAGTGAATGACAGAAGTAAGAAAAAAACATTTTTTCCCTCAAGTGAGGCTTATATTTTTCTTTTTTCTGAACAGACTAATAGCATGTGTTTTACAATGAAAACATCTTGCGTACGAAGAAGATTCAGAGAGTTTGTGTGGCTGAGGCAGAGACTCCAAAGCAACGCACTGCTGGTGTAAGTGACTTAAAGAGTCCTTGTGTTGAGGAGACTTGCTTATTCTAGTTAATATTTAGAAATTTGATATGCATAATAGGAAGGATTTTATAAATTATGAAGGATTTCATAGACATTCTTGTTGATTGTAATTATAGTTTTAGTTAGTTTTGTGGCTACGGCATCTGAATTCAAAATTTATCACTTGAATTCCACCAGCTTTTATGGGTATTAACCATGACAGTCCTCAAAATGTTTAAAAATGGGATTTTCTTTAAGTTAGTATTCTCTTATCCTTATTATACAGCTATAATGTAATATATAATCACTGTGTGATAATTATCATGCATACTTTGCTTTTACTTTGAGAGGTTTCTGGAACTAAACCACCTTAGTTTGACGATTGTAATTTTTTTTTTCCTTTTTCATAAGGCAACTGCCAGAACTTCCATCTAAAAACCTATTTTTCAATATGAACAATCGCCAGCATGTGGACCAACGGCGTCAGGGTTTGGAAGATTTCCTCAGAAAGTAAGTGTGCAGAAACTCGTGTGGCCCCACAGGAAATGCGAGAAAAGTGGTTTGCAAGAGTTGGGTGTCCGGTGATCATGTGGGGAGGACCATCCCCTTTCTGAAACGCTAATGAGCTTCTCCTGAGCCTGGCTCAGTCGTTCATTTCCTGTATTAGGGCTCCATCTTGTGGTTCACATCTGATGGTGCATATTCCAGACCAAATCTTCCCGAAAGAAAACAATGGACTAATTGAGTCTGATAATAAGTACGTGGTCCCTTAAGCGGTAAAGCAGAGCCAAATTACTTGGAAGTTTAGCTGACAAAACTAAAATTAGCCAGGAGACAGATGTACCTTATTAAAAAGGCACTTCTTAAAATCCTTCGTTATTTACAGCAGTTAGGATTGACAGATGAAAATCAGCTCTGCAGTGGGTTGCTAATACCCTTCTGGCTCCTCTAAATGAATAGTTTAACTCTCGTCTTTGGAGGGAATATTTATAAGGGAGTATTTATTGGTTGTTTGATAGTCTCCGTGGGTTATTAACTCTGGATTACTCAGTGATGGGAAGTACTATGGTTAAGGCTACTTAAATTCACACTGCTATAATTTTTTTTTCACTCTGGAACGCTGGAATAGCCATCCCATGGGAGAGCACATTGGTTTGCACACACACGCTGAGGCCAGATTGCCTGGGTTCAAATCCTGGCTCAGCTAGTTATAAGCTGGGAGCTTGGGCAAGTCTTTTACTCCCTCTTTGCCTGTGTTTTTCTCTCTGTAAAATGGAGTTAATAATGGTACCTGCTGTTTAAGATTGTAGAGAGGATTAAATGAATTAATGAATGTAAAGCACTCACAACAGTCTCACATGTAGTATTTGGTATCTGAGTACTGGCCATTGTTTGTTTGATGCAGGTAGAAATGAAATAGCTTTGAGCCAGTTTTCCTAACTTCCTATTTTACAGACGAGAAACTAGGCTGAGGTATGTGACTGACTGCAGAGCCCAGTCTCCTGGACTGTCTTTCTCTACTGGCCTCAGGATTTGGAGTAATCTTTCGAGTTCACTACATGGTACCTTAGAGCTAGCCTGATGTAATATGAGGGGGGAAACCAACCCCACCCCCAGAGTTAATTTATACAAAGTTGTGTATTGCTTCTTACATGTTTAAACGTCAGTCACCTTCAAAGTACTCTCCATGTGATACAATACACCTATGGAGACGTTTTTTCACTGCTCGGAACAGGTTTTGAATGCATCAATTTTGATACTTTTTAGTGCTTCTCCCTTTTTTTTTGTTTCATCTCTTCCATATCAGCCAACTGTTTTCCCTTGAGGACTTTTTTCATCCAGGGAAACAAAAAGTCACTTGGGGCAATATTGGGTGGATAGGGAGGGTGGGCATGGGGGAGGGTCATACTGTTTTTGATCAAAACCTGAACACGCAGCGTGGTGTGGGCGGGTGTACTTGTAAATCACCCATCATGAAATGGGCAAAGGAAATGAAAGAGTCTTCAAAAAAAATTTCACTGAAGATGAATGCAACTTCTCATAACAATGCCAGTGGGTACACTGGTACAGATGGGTTCCTAGAACACTTGCCTGGTGGGGGGAAGCCTGTGCTGCAAAGGGCCCGCCCTCCAGAAGATAATTCCTGGGTTTTTTTGGGTGCCCCCCCTTGCATACTGCCTTCTCGCCATGTGGCTCACTCATAAAGCGTTCGGTTATTACGTAGGCACATGGATATTAGTATTTATTCCTGTTAGATTGTTAGACTGCCTTTCTTTTGAAGGGGTCATGGAGACATATAGAAACACCCAAGTTTATAGATCGAGGGGGGCCTGGAAAAGAATAAGAAGCCAGAGAAATAAAAATGACACAAGACTACAGGACCGAGTACCTGAGCCAAGTCCTGGGAAAACATTCCAGAGGGATTCTTTGGAGTATCACGTGCTTGACAGAACAAAGATCTGGTCGTGTTTTTCTGCCCTTTCTCTGGACAGCTCCCATCTTACTTGTCTGTATGAGACCCAGGCGGCTGATGGCCTGCCTCTCCCTTAAGACGTGGTCCCTGCAGTCCAAGTTTGCAGAGTGGCCTGTTGCTCCCAAGGCTGCTCAGGGAAGTTGCACACTGGCCATTGAGAGTGAAGCCTGGGCTGCAGGGTCCCCATCAGCACTGGGGAGCTGCTTGTCTTCTTTAGAGAGGCCTCCTTCTGTAAGGTCAAAGGATGGCATGTGTCTCTATATTTATGTTGCTGGTTAATTGCAAGGCATGTGGGTTTTCTTTTTTTTTAAACCAGGAATCACTTCATTGCATTTTTTTAAAAAAATATTTTATTTATTTATTTCTAGAGAGGGGAAGGGAGGGAGAAAAAGAGAGGGGGAAGCATCAATGTGTGGTTGCCTCTCATGCGCCCCCTGCTGGGGACCTGGCTTGAAACCCAAACATGTGCCCTGACTGGGAATCCAACCAGCAACCCTTTGCTTCACAGTCCAGCACTGAACCAACTGAGTCACACCAGCCAGGCCCTCTTCATTGTTTTGAACATGACCTTTCCTTTCACAGTTGATCCTACCAACTTAATCACTTCGGTGAGTGTCATTCGGCTGCAGTGGAGTTCTGCTTGCACTCGGTTATTTCTGCATCCTGTGTCCTTTGGCTGCTTGTTGACGGAATTCAATGCAGAGGTCATAGTGAAAAGTGCCTTGGGTCAGGAGCTTGAGGAGCCGGGCTCCAGGCCTCTCATGAATCTTGGCTCCTGATGGTTTTCTGACTGCATGACCATGGGAAAGTCACTGAATTCCTTTGAGCCTTGGTTTGCTAGAGAGAGTGCAATAATGGTACCCATGCATTGCTGACCTCACTGGGTGGTTGTGTCATTGAAGTGATGCATCGGGGGAAAAACTGTTTATTAGGTGACTTCTTTGGCCCGGGCTGGGTACGGGGTATACAGGACTGCACAAAATGGACACAAATCCTTGTCCTTTTGTAGCTTCCAGTCTAGTGGGGCAGCACTAAATGTGTATTGGGGATGGCTAGTTCATTAACATTGGATCTGGATTACCAACCGGGAGTCAAGTCATAGAACAGACACCAAGTTCTCTTGTGATGTTGTTTGGTTGGCTGTGCTGTGTGAACAGGGGTCTCCACGCTGGTGGTGCTTCTCTGCGGTTTGAACCCGAGGGAAGCAAGGAGTCTAATATCACACGGTTGGAGCCAGCCAGACCTAAATAACCGGAATGCAGTGGCCCCTCCTGACCCTCCCCACCTTCCTGTGGTCCTCAGATTCCGAGGCATAGCTCTCCTGTTCTTTGTCCGGTTTGTGTAGGAGGGACAACCTTCCGTGTCTTTGGTGCCCCTGGTGTCCCTCAGCCCCAGCTCACTTTGGGAAACGGGATGCGATGTCCAGCGTGGCCATCTGGGCACCGTGTCATGTCCCCAGCTCAACGCTCTCTGAGGTTTCATCGGTTACCTTTTAAGTAAGGCCACCGTCAATAGCCTGTACCTTGTTTGTTTGTAGAGCACTTTAGGGACTTGAAAGCGAAGACACCACAGCATTAAATATGAGCTATACTTGTGTGACAGATTTTTAGCATGTGTTTAAAAAATCTGGTCTTTATGTAAGTTTTGAAGTTATGAACCAAGGACACTTAATATGTTCAAACACTTCAAAACCAAAATGCTGCTAATTCTGGGCATATGTGTGTATATAAAGGTTTTTTTTTCATTTTAAGGTCATTTGTGAAATAATATGTTTAATAGCAAAGTACATATCCAGGCCAATCTTCGTACAGGAATTAGAAAGTTGTTTCTTTCACTAGGTGCCAAAAAAATAATTTATACCATGTACTGAACACTTGCTATAGTGTAGCTTTTTACACATTTCATCTCAGTACTGACAACGATATTAGGAGTTGAGTATGATTTCAAGTTTATAGACAAGGAAATTACAGGAAAGACGGAGGCACTATATTAATCCCAGGAAACGGCAGGTTGACAATTAGCAGAACTCTTAAGTGCAAGTTAAATGTGGTCAGTATGATTGTGAGATATTTCAAATATATTCATTTTCCCTCAGTTTTGGTTATGATCTCCCTTTTGGATTTTTCTTCCCTGTATAATTATAAATTGGAAGTCACTTCTTGTAGCTACGGAAAAAGAAAGTTATAGACTAAAATGATAAACTCTGTTAATAGACTGTAACTGTGAAATTGGCCTTCCTACTAAATTTTTACATTTGATTGATAATCACAAATGGGAGCCAGCTCTCCTTCACGGGATTCATCCCATTAATACAACTTGGTGTCCCTGACAAAGTAGGCTTCTGTATTACAGTTTTGTATTCCTTCAGAACTGAAGGATATTACAGTTTTTCACAAAAGGGTGCCCTAGAAACACTACAGATTCTCTCTCTCTCTCTCTCTCTCTCTCTCTCTCTCTCTCTCTCTCTCTCTCTCTCACACACACACACACACACACACACACACACACACACACACACACACAGAGTTTTTGTGTCTTTGTGTTCAATAGAGGGCGCCACAGCACAGTTCATGAATGTCTTCAGGGAAGATTTGTAGGCTGTTTTTTTCCTCATGGTTGAGAGATAAACAGGCTGAATTAAATTTGTTTTGCCTCCATCAGACTGCTCACCTTGCGCATGTGATACATATGTGTGTATGTGCTATTATATTGGGTTCAGCAGACCTAGGGCATCCTTAGGATTAAATGTTTTCGCATAGCTCTATACTGTTCTCAACTGAACCAATATATAATACACCTAATAAAATCATGTGGAGGAAAACCAGATTTTTGACTGTATCCAATTCAAGGGAATGCAGGTTTTGCTTTGTCTAGTTTAAAGTTGCTATGGAAAAAAGAATAACTTTGGACTCCTGTTTTAAATAGCTTTTCACAGATTCCTTTAAAATTCTAGAGGCTATTTTTTTTGGTTCCTTTTATAAAGGCTTCAAAATTGTACACACTTATTTTTATGGAGGCTTATAATGATGATATTTTATTGACTGTTTTACAAAGTACTTTTTATATTCACTTGGAAGTTGATTTACTGCTATTAGATTTGTTTGTGGAAACTGTGGCACAAATATGACTAGGGTAAAAAGATTTAATATGGCAATACAAATGCAATGACACTGTCCGATATGTATTAAACCAGATGTAACTTTAAATGAAATAGGTATGCTCACTGAAGCAGGTGGGAAATCCCGCTCAAAATTTTGTATTCTTAATTTTGGAATGAAATATCTGAGTAGAAATAAAAATCATAAACACATTAACAATTATTTTTGCTTATTTAAAACTCATACCCATGGAGCACGGTGGCATGAATTTAGCCAGCCAGACTGAAAGAACTGAAAAACCCAGAAGTGTGCGCAGCAGATGTACTGTTTTTGAACTTGTGGCCTGTGTGGGTGGTCAGACGTTCCCACGCCCAGCCACATCTTTCCTCCCCCTCAGAACTGAGAGCTGGGTGTGCCCGGCTCCCTCTTGCTTTTCACCTGTGTGTCCTCCAGATGGCAGTATTACGCAGAAAAGAAAACACTGGGAAATGAGTCTAATGTACAGTAAAATTGGAAATTGAATTATAGCTCAAGAAAAAAGACAGTAGCCTTGAGGTCCCGATCAACCTGGGCTCTGATCACTTTTGTTTGCTGTACCCATGTGTTAGGTTACCAGCAAGTTAATAACAGCGCGTGAGCAGTTCAAGGCTCAGTAGAATTGCTTTAGACATGAAATAAAGCTAAAATGAATTTGTGTCCAATATCATTGGCATTAGTGCTCATTACTTTTGTGGTGTAATGCCTTGAACCATCTAAAATCAATTTTAAAGATTACCCATTATTTTATAAAGAAAATAAAACACATTTCCACCAGAAACAAAGCAGTAAGTATAATCCTATGAACAGTTACTTGTCCCATAGCTGGCAGGAAGCCCTCTGTTCAAACTTCACAGCGCATGCGAGTTAATATTAATGGGTCATTGCTATATAAATCTCCTCTGGATGTGAAGTATTTAAAACAAGAGTGGTAAACACTGGTAAATGTAGAAAATAAATCTCGAAGAGTAGGAAGAGAGAAGAATTTGCTACTTTATTACTTGTATTTGGTAAAATACTCTTTATCATGTGATTAAGACCATCTTCTGGGGGAACCCAGGGCAGGCGACACGGAAGGGGAGGAAGTATTTCGCTGCTTTGCTTGAGACTTTGCCTTTTAAAAAGCACAAAGGTTTGACTTTTTCTTTTTGTAGGCCAGGAAAGAATATTTTCTTAAACTACATTTGTAAGCCTGTTGCAGCCAAGGGCACAGCTAGATTTGAGTGTGGATACTGTGCTTTCTTAGATGTTTGCCATCTTGAAAAAAGAAATCTGTTTCATTTGGAAGGGAAGGAAATATTTTAATGACCTTGGATTTTAAGTAAATTAAGTGAGTGGCCAAAAGAGATGTACTTTCCTGGTTACTTGTTTAAAAATGTGGAGTAGAAAGTAAGGCCCATTTGGTCTTAAATATGTAACCTATTTTTCACAGCTCTCTCTATAAAAAATCCCACGTTGGGCAAAACTGTACTTGGGTTTTAGTATTTTAGTTTTATATCCTACAACCGGTTTTACTATCTTGTCACTATGTCATTATTACTAGAGACAAGATTAGCATACTTAAAAGTCTTTGCTAAAAAGATAAAAGCAGTTTTTATTTAAACAGAATGCTAAACTTTGTCAGAGAAAACACATTCACTGATAATATGAATTTGAGCATGTGTAGATTTTGCTACAGTTTAGTTTTTATTCCTCCCTGTAGTTCTGAGGCACTAGTTGAAATCTGTACACTGAAGATTTTGGAGAAATTTCTAGTCAATCTTAGGTGTTCAAAAAAAAAAAAAAGCCACCTCTCAACTGAGCCCTTGTAAACTTGTACAAGCAGAGCAGTAAGGTCTCTTTTTTTTCCATAAAGAGATGACTATTTAACAGAACTTTTAATAGTAGTTGAAAGTTTTGATGTTTCCTGACAGCCTAGCCCATAAAGATCACAGAACTGACATGCTGGTTGGCAGTAAATTTTTTTTAAGTAGAATAAATTTCTATGACTACACAAGCAAAATATTTCCATAATTAATCCACATGGCCACAACAGATGGTTAAATCGAAGAAATGTCCTTGAAGTTATTCTTTTAACAGATGTTCTTCACTATTAGCTTCATGTTTTTACTCACCTAAATTTCCAAATAATTGAATAAAAGTTAACATATGCTTTCATCCCTTTAATAGGCAGAGTCCACAATGGATGCAGAGCTTACAGCTGAGAACCGACTTCGGCGGCACACGGCTAATGTCTCCCCCTCTCCTGCCCTATCGTTGTCCAGCCCTGTCCACTGACCGTTTCTCCTTCCCCCCTGATATAGGGTCCTGCACAATGCGCTTCTGCTTTCCGACAGCAGGCTTCACCTCTTCTTGCAAAGCCACCTGAACGCGGAAGACATCGAGGCGTGCGTCTCTGGGCAGACCAAGTACTCTGTAGAGGACGCCATTCACAAGTTCGCCTTGATGAACAGACGCTTCCCTGAAGAAGCTGAAGAGGGGAAAAGAGAAAACGATATAGATTACGATTCCGAAAGGTACTTCCTTGCATTTCGATGTAACGCGTGTGTATTTCTGCCCCACGTAGTACTCACAGGCCTGTGTACAGATAGCTCCATACACTTCCCTTTTTTGTTGATGTTATACGAAGATAATGAAAAAATTAATTGACTGAGATTTTATTGAGTTGTGACAGCTCATCATAGTAGTCTTCACACACACCTCCACACTGAATTAATGAATGCAGTAGAAATTCAATTATCTGCATTCTGATTATGTGACTTTCATTTAGTCAGACTTGAATTATTCGCGTTTAAATTATCTAGCTAAAAAAATATCCAACTGCACTCCAAATGGCTAATTAAAAGTCCAAATTTCCTGTCTCTCTTTGTGACTGGAGATAATTAAAGTTCTCCTCTGTTACTCAGGCTTTGAGTGTGTTGTGAAAACCAATTTCCTCTTTTTATTATTTTCCCCCTCTCTTCTTTTCCAGTTCATCCTCCGGGTTTGGACACAGTAGCGATGACAGCAATTCACGGGGGTGTAAAATGAGCACAGCTCCGCAGGAATCCTGAGCAAGAATTCTAACGTGACCATCTTAGGGAACGCAAATTATGTCCAGTCATAGAGAAGAAAGCTCGCTGATGATATATTCTTACCTAAAGCTCACTGTCATGATATAAGGTATTTA
Source organism: Trachops cirrhosus (assembly GCA_028533065.1). Taxonomy (NCBI): domain Eukaryota; kingdom Metazoa; phylum Chordata; class Mammalia; order Chiroptera; family Phyllostomidae; genus Trachops; species Trachops cirrhosus. The sequence goes on along the minus strand of CM052549.1, from coordinate 11,584,295 downwards.
AATTCTTCAAGACGTTGGGTTGTTTATTAGTGCTGTTTTTATGTTGTCTTATTTTGGCTAAGCTTCCGTAGAAAGCTAAAAGCCTGTGATTGCAACACTCTCTTTTATAGGCACACATTATTGGTAGAACAAGAACCTGCCCTCAAATGAAATGATTTATATGTTCGAAAAAACCGAGTTGGTTTTATGAAATTTGAAAAGATAAGGAAATAGATAGCATTTAAAATCCAGACAGAAGAGTCCTTCTTGCATCAGTGGGGCAGTGTGACCGTGAACACAGCATGCGTGAGCTCACCCACCAGGAAGACTGGCAGGCTGGACCAGACCGCCTCCTCCAGACAAGTGGTGACGCTTGGTGGGCACCTCCCCTGCGCTGGGAAACTCTTTGCTTTGGATGTTTGACCGAAATATTTTAAGAGCATTTAACCTTTCCAGTATTCTGTTTCACACTTAGATGGGAAAGGTATCTTATGAATAAAAACATAATAAAGGAATGTTTACATGTCAGACAAAACAGAAATCGTGCTGGTAATTTTGCTGATATTCGCAATACGTAGATTCAGAAATACAGTTTCATTGTCCAATATCAGCTTTAACACGTGGTTTCTGGAAACAAATCATTCGTTTTCATTATCATTGTGTAATTAGGATTACAGGTTAATGATTTATTTTCTGACTAAATGTGCAATTTCTCATCACTAGATAACTTTGTCAGTGGTGGTTACTTGTTACTTATGTTTAGGTTAGAAGTAGTACCTTATACAAATCAATAAATTTAATTTTACCAATAAGTATCCCAATACTTTAGAAAAGAATATCAACTTGTTAATTTCAGAATTAATTATTCATTTTTAAAAGCCTTTTCTTTTTAGATATCTGCCAGGGAATTGGTATAATTTAATATAATTTAATAAAATATTTTTTTTCTATGGCCCAAAGTGATGTCTTAAACTACATTGAACTTCAAATTTTGGGTGAATCAGCCTTTTCTTGAGATAATTATCCAAGTTTCTTCCCTGTTGAACAGTGAAAACTATCTCTGAAACTAACAGGAAGGTATTTTTAGATAACTGGGATAACTTGTTGCTATAATTAAATGTTACCTCACTTCATTTTAATTAAGAATTTAAAAGTTATTGTATCATTACAAAGTCTTTGAAATGTCTGTAAGTAAGAAGAAATAGAAACAAATTAAATTAGAATAAGAATGACTTCCTTAACTTCTGCTTTTTGTTTTTTTTGTTGTTGTTGTTCGGTATAAAATATTATTGAACTTTTGTAAATATTCTGACTTAATGTATTGGATCTTGTTACTTTATCATCTAACACTCATTATTTCAATACAGAAAAAAAGAGGTTTAGCCGTTTCTTTTTATCATGCCAACATGTAAAGTTTACTGTCCTGTCATTTAAGAGCAATCCCCAGCTCTTCGCGATATGTATTTGAATTCATATTATTTCTGTTTTTCAGGAGTTTTGAAAAGCATGTAATGTATGCTACCAATTGTCATATTACTTTTAGATGATGTAACAGCCATCAAAATGGATATTAAGTAATGCCTAATACTGTGGTATTGTCAACCTCATGAGTTCACCATGTTCACATTAAACATGAAAAAAAAATCAACTTTGTCGGAGCACTTATTTTATGAGAGAATGTATTTCTTCTGACTTAGACCTAAATTCAGTGTGTTTTTGAGTGATTGGTAATTTTTCATGAAGTTGGGTAAAACTTGCTTTCATATTCACTCCGGTTGTACACATTCGAGGCTTTTAGCCTGGGTTTGGTTGTTTTGATAGGTAAGCACTGTTAAAGCTGATACCCAGCCGCTGAGATATTTAGATGAACTTCAGCCCCAATGGCTCTCTGGCTTTGTTCAAGTCTCTCAGTTTTCTTTGGCATAGTTTTATAAAGTTTTCTTTAGGAAAAGAAAATAATTACTTATGTAATTAAACTAAATAGAATAGGTATATATTCAAAACTGTTTTTCAATGTAACTTAAATTTAAAGAATTCTAATCCTGGGTGTTTTATGATTTATGTACATCAAAACGGTATTTCCCTGGCTAAAAATTCTGAAGGTATGAACTGTTCACCTATAAAGCAGGTTTTTGTGTTGAGTTTGGGAACTGGTTTCATATAGGACCCAAAGGTGTCAACAATGAAGGTCAACAACCTGTTACTTAGGACTTCTTTTAAAGTCTCACTTGGAAGAAAGTGCTTTAAATTCTAGTTGAAATTTCAAGTTTTAAAAATTTCTAAGGAAAAATAGAAATGTTTACCTTCAAATAGTTAGGTCCCTTAAGATATTAAATATTGTGCAGGAGCTTTTCAACCCTGGTTCACGTTGTATTGAATAATTAAATATAAACAAGTGACATGAAATTACCTTAAAATCTCTTTTCTGGCTATTAAGAATTTAAACAAATTCCTTTGGCCTAGCCACAATTACCATTATATCCAACAGTAAACTGAATGTTGTTTTGAACAAAATACATATATTTTTTGCCTTAAGGATTCATCATTATTGAGCTACTGTGGTACAAATAAGGTTTTCTGTGTTTCAGCTGTAAAGGAACATCCCCTTTCACGAAAGGCCTTTAAAATTTTAAGACAAAAATAACAAAAAAAATCTTACTCTGTTTCTAAATAATTTTCCTCTCAATATTTCAGTTACTTAGTTGGTATCCTATGAATACAATGCAGCATCTTTTCAATGAAGGAAACAATTTCAATACAGTTTTCTGCTTCTGTTTGGGATACAGACCTTTTCTTACTTTATTATAGTATATAAGCACATTTTCAAAGACAAAATGCTGTTTGAAATTAGCTATTGCAATTTGACATTCAAAGCAAGGATACAATTTTCTTTGCAAATAAAGGTTATAAGAAATTAATACATTGTAATAGAGTGGAGTCCACAAATTTTAGAAGGATATAAATAAGCAACAATTTCTTTAAAAATTGAAATATTTGCAAAGGATTTTGGCTCTATTATTCTTTGCCATATGCGTCTCACAAAACCAGTCACCATTGTCCATTCAAGCCAGACACAATTGCTCTTCTCTCTTGCTGGAAACTTTTCTAGATTTTTGTTAGGAACAGTGCATTGGACACTAATTTATTTTAGCTGAGAAAACTCTGGTAGTTAATGACCCTTTGCATTTTCTCCAAAATTCCAAAGACTTCTTTTCAAAAGATAGAGAGGAAAAGAGAGAAAAAAAAATAAGCTACAATTTTCTGCTGAATTTAAACTCTGGTCTAAAGACACTATGCAAATGACTTATGCTAAAGAGGAAAATACCCTTTCTCCCCCGACGAGAAATGTAGATTCATCCAAAACCCCACACCGCTCGTCTTTGCTGCTAGAGGCACAGCACGGGTATAACTTGAGGTTGTGTTTTTGCTAGTTTCTTACCTCTGGGCCTTCTTTATAGCTTTGCCCCCCACCCCACTGTCGGTGGCAACTCCCGCGGCTGCCCCCTCGGCCGCCTGTTGGCTGCGGCGCCTCCGCCGCTTGCTCGCGCGCACTTCCCGCGCCTGGTCCCGCACACGCGCGCTCCCGCCTCCTCCCGCCCGGGCGGCTCTGCGGACCCCGGCAGCGGCGACTGGGTGGCAGGTAGCGAGCCAGTCGGCCTCGGTCCGGTAACCCATGGCAACCGCCCTGGTAACCCATAGCAACTGCGCTGTGGAGAGAAAGAAAGGAAAAAAACCTGGAGTGGAGGGGGGGCGGCGGGTGGTGAGTGGGAACAACAACCGCAAAAAGGCAGCAATTTATAGCACAGCCTGCAGCACCCTCTCCCCTGCCCCACCTGCTTCAAATGTGGGCCCGCGAGATCCCCTTCCCAGCGTCAGGATGACATCTCTGGCTGCTTGAAAATCATAAAAAAAAAAAAAAAAAAAAAAGTAAAATAACACAGAGGGGCCTGGGGCGGGGGGCGGGTTTGGTGTGGGAGGGAGCTTGGAATACCGATGACCCTCCGGGCCGCCAGTTCATCGTTTGCAGGGCCCTGGCTGGGTTTGTGAGCAGGTGTGGAGTTGGGACCCCACCGCTCGGGTGTCTGCGGTACGAGACCGGGGAGACGGTGCCCGCTTTACGATACAGGGCTGGGCCCGAGGCTTTGTTCTGCAGATGCAACGCCCGAGGCTTGGACCCCGGCCCGCAGCCCCGCCCTGGGTGTGGCTGAGGCCTGGAGGGTCCTCGCGAGTGCCCTGGAGTGGCTGCAGGGCTGGGCGGAAACCCGGGTGTCCCAAATGTTTTCTATGCGCACGCACAGCACACATTACTTAACCCCTTCCCGCTATAGTCTCCCCAGGACCCTAAAACCTGCAGGGCGGACTTGCAGTCGCTTTAACCCGCTCCCTTCCCGTCTGGAAAGGGAGTGCACAGTCGCGCCTGGTGAAGGGACTGCATCTAGGAAGAAGCTTGTGTCTCCTGGTCTAGAAACAGCCCTGGGTCAGGGTTTAGTGTGTGTGTGTCTGGTGGGGGGGGGGGGCTTGCAGTAGGAGACAAGGCCCCCCACCCCGTGAACCCCGGAGCCCGGAGACAAGCTTTCATTGCCTTGGAAAACAAGCGCGTGGTCGGAGACACTGGGTGCAAAGCGGCCAGAGGACAGAGGAGGGCGCTGCCGGGCCAGCGCTGCAGAGACGGAGCCGCCTGGGGTCTGGCTAGTGTCTGGGTGGTGAGGTGGGGTAGGCTCCCAAGAGGAAAGGACCAACGCCCTATGGAGGTGTCAGTCTGCTTTGGCGCAACATCTGCTGGCTCGGGTATTCGCAGAAGGCCCAGCCTGCAATGAGATGAAGAAGGAAACACAGTGGAGCTGGTTCCATTCCATATAGAGCGCACAAGCATATGAAAAGCCCGCTCTACGAGGAAATGTACTGGGGGTGAGGAGAGATTGCTCTAAGAATGTGGGAGCCGGTCGTTCTAGGTCACAGTAATTCTCACTAGCTGTGATTCCAGGCGCATTGTGATGTTTCGAAAGAGAGAAGGTTTGGCCTGGGTGATTATTGAAGTCCTTTGAGTTCTTAACCCTCAAATCTTCCTCTGTAGGTATGTACCAGTTACACATTCAAGTAGAAAAATCATTAGCAACATCCTTTTGGAAGGCAAAGGCCTACATAAGTGCAACACACACACACACACACACACACTTGAACAATTTGTATTCCCCAAAACATGATTAGAGCAATAGTGTTTTACATATCTAATACTTTTACTGGTTAACAGAAGGGAAGCTGGCTATGTAAAGAATCCCATTTTAATCCTTTCATAAAGAAAAGAATCTTCTGAATATTTTTGCTGCTAAAGGGAAACTTGGTTTATTTTCACAAACTCGCAATTCCTGGGTTCCGCTGCTCCCTGGGCACCAGGTGCAGAGGGGATGCTGCAAACTGTGCGAGGTGGTGGGTAGGGACTTGCCCGTGCTGGGATTCATTCCATACAACCTCAGCCCTTTGCAGAGTGGTGTACTGGGAGCCCTGTGCTTCCATTTAATTTTTTTTTAACAAAAGCAATTACAGAAAAGTGCAAATTTAACGTGTGACATTTAACATTTTGCCGTGGCAGGCAGCCTCCACTTAAATGGGGCCTTTCTGCGGAACAACAGGAGCCAAAAGGCCTTGTGTCGTGGAGTAATGTAAGACACAATCTGGGCTGCAAACGCACAATGAATCGGGAAGGATTTATGTAATTAATTGACCAGTCTTAACCTGTTATCGTGATGTAAGGAATTTGGAACTCATTAATTTGGGCTCTGACAGATTTCATATTAGAGCTGGCAAATATGGATTGAGCCCCTTATTCTTGTAGCAGCTGGAATTTCCATGACAGTGAGGATTAGTGAAGAAGACCTATTGCTGGAGTCAAACTGCCTCTTTGTAATCAGTAGCCCTGCTCTGCATTAAAGGCATCACAAAAAAAAAGAAAAGAAAAAAAAAGGAAAAAGCGTATTACCTGGCTGAAGGAGCAGAAGGGGCTTGTGCTCACTCTGCTAGTATGTGTATTGAGCTCAAGCATTTGCAGTTAAATGAAAACATTAATTTCAGTCATAAAGTTAGGTGGCTTCTCAAACACTTGAGAGAATGAGAAGGTAAGGGTCTCAGGGTCAGGTTTGGTATTGTTGTCAAATTTAAAAGGGATTAAAAGACAGAGCCTTTGAATTTTCTCTGTGTGAACGCTGAGATTGTATGCAGAAGGAAACAGAAGTCTCATGAGGGGCAAATGGCATTTCTTATAACGTCATAGCCACAGATGAGCAATTCAGGGCCTTGAAGGTGAGACTGGCTTCCTCAGGAGCCGCTTGCTGTGCTCCTCTGTGGACCCCATGAATCCTCAAACTCACATAATGAGCATTTCATCAATAGCCTAATCTGTGTCCTCTGCAGTATTTGATGTTTAATGAATCACCCACTGGGAAAGGTCTAGTTTATTCTTTGAGATTTTAAGAAAACCTAGTCAAAATCTAACTTTCACTCCCCAGCCCCTGCCCCCCAACTGCCGCCACTTGACAATCAGAAAATTGCTAGGTTGAAAAAAAGCCCCAAAATGAAACAATGCTTTCCCCCCCTTCCTTTCACAATAGATTCTCCCTATTGCTGAACCATGTGATAAGGTTAATATAACAACTGCCATAGGGATCATTAATACAGGCAGATAAGCAAAGTTGCATGTTTAAAACACTTTCAGGGTATCCTTTGCCTCCTCCTGCTGATAAAGAAGGCTTCAGTAACAAATGCAGAATAAAGGCACTGAACATTTAACTTTTCAGACAGAAAGCCCAGCTGACCTTTCCTGATATGTTATTTTTCATAAGTACTCTTCAAAGTTGGGGACTGACCACTTTTGAAATATGTTTTTTACTTTGTATGTTACCTTTAAAAAATTTCCAATCAAGCATCAGTTAAAATTTAATATAACAAATACTGTTATGATATAAATCTTTGCAACAACAAAAAAGATTTCGAACTCTTCTGCTGTGGGAAAGCATTGGAAATTTCCAGCCCCCTCTTTTTTTGTTGTCTTGATTCCAACCAAATTCCAAAGTAAAGAATTTTTATTTTTATTTTTTTTAGTTAGTGATAATAGGATTTGATGTAGCAATGAAGGATTTGGTACAAAGATTTGTTTTGTGATTATCTTGTTAACAAGTGATTTCTTTAGGCTTGGTTCCATTTAAATGAATGCATGAAGATAAACACTAGAAATTGCATCGATATATTAATGTTATCCTTCACATCGAGAGTGAAAAGAGGGCCAGTAGTTGTTATTGGTATTATTATTTTAGTGGGAAGGCTGTGAAGATAAACAATTGATATTAGTAAGACTTAGATAACTAGTATAAACCATGACAAGGGTGATTAATTGTGTATATAAACACACTTCAAATTTGTATACACAATCTCAGCTCTCACCTAGGGATTCCTTTGTATTTTCTGAAAGGGTAATTTCTAGGTTGGCAATTACAAGGTTATCAAGTCATGTGCTGCGTGTTCTGTTTATATGTCGGAGTTATGGAATGGACATATTGAGGCGTGATTTCCTGGAGAAAGTGTCGACTGGGAGGAAGTCGGGGGCGCTGGCTCCGCTGTGCAGCCAGCGCAAACCCAAAGGTGGCGCCAGCCCTCTCTGGACTACGGTTTCCTCGTCAGCACAGTGAGAAGCTTGGATACAGAATGTCCTTAAAGGTGTTAATACGTGTTGCTAAAAAAGGGGGAGGGGTGGAGATCGGGTAGAGGCTTCCATGGTCAATAACATTTCAGACGCATTGGGTTGAACGCAGTTAATAGTAATTTTCTGCAGGACTTCTCAGTGCCTTTCGTATGTTAATATGCAGTTTTCTTAAACTGATTCGAAGAAGAGAAACCAAAATACTCTGATCTTTTGAACTTATAATACTTTGTATTCCTTCCCAGAATGATTAAGCGGCACTTGCATTCACCTTAGGTGTTCTCGAGGCCAAGGTTCAAACAAAGCGTGGATGTCACTAAGAGAGAAGGACAACCTGGTCTCCTTCAGGGACCAGGCTGTGTAAAAAGGTAGGGAGTATGGTGCTCAGGTTAAACCTGTTTCATTGCTTACAAGATGCGTGGCCTGGAGTGTGCCACCCACCTTTTGGAGTTTGTTTCTTCATTGATACCTTGAGGGTAATGAATTCACCGCATGTTCTCTCTGCTTTGATGGGTCTTTTCCTTTCCCATCCCAATGCCCTCTTGCATGACTGGTTCCTATTAGTTACTCAGGACTGATGAAGTGTCTCCTCTGAGCTGATGCCACTCTGATCACACCCACCACAAGTCAGATCCTTTTCACACTGTTTCTGTAGCAGGACCCCCTTGTCCCCATGTGCCTTCTGGCACACGCATTCCCCTTCATGGTTGGTCACCCGCCTGTCCCTCTCTTCAGGCAGTAGCCCCTGGAGGGTGAAGACTGCATTTCATGTGTGATCCCCACCACCCAGCTCCAGCCCACAGTTTAATTCGGAGAACATTCTAGAGTCCATGATGAATCACCAAAAGCCTACAGACCCTTCTTAAAGTTCCCTCCCTGTGGCGCAGCCAGCTAAAGTAGCAGGAGAGCTTAAAGAATGGGGGTAGGTAATTCAGAGACGTTTGTCTCCTTGAACTTGGAAACTTTGGTTGTCCTGAGGGTAAAGGAGAGCGGTCTGTTTCAGTGCCTCATTTCCCATTTCTTTTGGCGGTAGACCTTGGAATGGTAATGCAATTGTCCATTCATTATGTCTGCATGGCAGTCAGAAATCTTTGCTCAGAAAGAGACCATTCAGCGAAATGTTTTAATGCAATACTTCTTTTGGTCAAATTGTTTCTGATAAGACATTGTGTGGAACTGAGTGGGTATATAGTAGAGTGACATTCAATAAACGGTGGACGGTTAAGTTGAAGTATTTGACGATGTGGGCAGGTGAGCATTTTCTCCGAATGTGTGCTCCTCTGTCATAGAACGCCATGCAAAGCTGAAGCCCAGTCTGACTTTAAAAAAAGTACTTAAAGAGTAATTTAAAGCTTTACTAAAATCTCCTAAAACACACCAAAAGAATCTAATTTTAACCCCCTCAAGCTTTCTTATGGTTCTTTCCTGAATCAAGTTTGCCCATCACTATATTAAATAGTAATCCTCCAAACTCAAAAGGGACATTTTTGTATGGATTTTGACAGTGAGTTGCACTGTGAGCAATTTAATTGAAGGCTGTCTTAGTGCAATACAGGTGTTTGTGTAGCCTGTGGTTCAGCCTGACCTCTAGAGGACGACGAAATGTAACCATAATAAACATTTACTGAGTTCTAACAGCAGCCCAGGAAAAAATGAAGGAATGATGAAGGCAAGTGAGATGATACTGTCCATTAGCACAAAGGAGACAGTCTGTAAGCAAATGAGGAGCTGGGGTTACATGAAGAACACTATAACAGAGACCCCAAATTGCAATGGCTCAGGTGAGTGAGACATCAACTTCTCTTTCAGGAACTCCGAAGGCAGGTGGGCAAGCCCTGCTCCGGGACGTCACTCAGGGACCCAGGCGGTGCAGGCGCTCTGCCGTCCTCAACTCGTGCTTTCCCGCTGGCTCCAGGCATTCCTGCTTCCAGCCAGGAGGGAGAAAGTCGGGAACACAACCGGGGTGAGCACCATTTAACTTAGTTTTCAACAGAGAATCTTAAACACACACAAGTGTACAGATAATGTATTATGATACATACCCATGTACCCGTCATTCAGCTTAAAGTCATCTTCATCTGGTTAAACGTGTATCATTTACATCTCCTAGTAAGGCCCTCCTTATTTTAAGTCAAATTTCAAGCCTCTTTAAGAAGATGATCTGGCAGTTGTACCTATCGCTCAATCACTTGGTAGGAACTCAGTCACGTGGCCATCTACTTACAAGCAAGGCCGGGCAAAGTCTCTAGCTGAACGGTCCAGGAGGGAGGAGAGAATGCCGCATCTGAGATGATAGGATTTGAGGGGGTCCTTGAGAAGGGCCATCGAGATCAGAATTAAATCGCTCAGGGAAAGACTACAGGCATCTGTACACTGCAGTAGAATCCGGTGGTGACGCTCACAGGACACCTCGTGAAAGGCTACACTGAGTCTTGTGCAGCTGAATGTTCAGCAAATGCAACATTTGCTGAACAAAAACAAAACAGCAGAATGAAGTGCCTAGAAGGCCAGCATCGAATCGTGCTCTTTTTCTCACCTGTGTGAAATTAGCTGCGAGAATGGTTTTAGAGGAGAGTCAATATATGTAGAAATTATGAAGATAGTTTATCTGCTCCTGCTGCTGGGAACTCTGTCTTTTAAAGTGTTTTTAAAAAGGCGTGTGTTTGAGACTTGGCATATTTTCATGTAACAAAGAGGGAACAAGACACCACAGAACTTAAAATGAGCAAAATAGGAACCAGTTTAAATGAGTTCATCAAAGAATTAATTTATGTCAAGAAACATTTATTGAGCATGCACTGTATTCAGAGGATTGTCCTACGTTCTCCAGGGGATACAGTAATAACACACATACAGCCCTTTTGCTCTGGGGTTCTCAAGCTGAGGGCAGATACATAGGGAAACAGCCAACCATAACACAAGACGGAATGAATTAGGTGCCATAGTTGACGTCCATTGTTTTTTCCTGCCCACTATCCATTCTCTTCCCCCAAATTTCTTAATCTTCGTCAGGGGCCAGGCCTCTTCATTCTCAGTTCTCAATGGAGCTGATTGAGTCTTCCTGCTGGGAGGGGGTGACAACCCAAACCTAGCCAGAGCGTTGGTATTTTCCTGGCCCAAGTGATTGGTTCAGGAGTGGGCACATGACTTTATGAGGACCAATGACTTTTGTGCAGCTGTGGAGAAAGGAAACTCTTTATTGCTGGAGTGGCTGGGATAGGATGCAAGGCTGGGGAATGCCTGCCTGAGAACGAGAGGAGAGTGGGCCTGGATGACATCTTTTAATCTGCTAGAACTTCCCATGCCAAGCACTGCAGTGAACACATTTACTGATTTATCCATTTACTCACTCACTGGCTCACTTTACTGGCAGTTGTATTTAATCCCTATACCATTAACACGAGGCAGGTAACATTATCCCCCGTTGTAAAGATGAGCCCACTGTTAATTAATGGAAGAGCTGGAACGGAACACAGGTCTGTTTCTAAATCCTTACTAATTTCCCTAGACACAGCTTTTGAGGAGAAAATGGCTTTTAGACTACTGTATTTTCTTAACTCCTAGAGCAGTGCATTTGGTTCGAAGGTGCTCCTTATACGTTCACTGGCTGAGTGCACATTTGTGGTGGAAGGGGTGGTGGCACGGTTTCCCAGAGCAGGGGCACATGGAGAGGTGCAGGAGGAAGAGGAGGAGAGGATGGGTTCACCCGTGGTAATGACGACTTCGTGGTGTGGACACAGGAAGAGCTGATATGCCAAAGTGGGACTGGAATCCGGAGAGAGGTCAAAGTTACAAATCTGGGAATCCTCTGAGAGGAAAACTGACAACGGCCATCCTTGCACAAATGTCATATCAGTGAGGCCTTTCTTGACTCAAAATTGTTATTTCCTCTCAACTCCCTCCCCCTCCCTCCCCATCCTTCTTTCCCCCTTTATGTTCTCCACAGCACTTACCACGTATATTTATTTTACTCGCCTGTTTGCTTTCATCTGCCTTTTCTGTACCCCCATGGTCACTGTTTTTCACGTGGAATCCCGTGTGCTTGGGCTGCTGGGTACACAGAAGGTGCTCAGTTGATACTTGTTGTACGAATAAATGAAGGACAGGAAGTGAATGAGGTTGCTCACTGGTGGCAATGACAAATGACAGAGGAGGCTGCACAGAAGGCCGAAGAAGAGGAGATCCTGGAGGAAACTGGGAATGTTTAAGAAGCAGAAGGCAAATCAATAAAGAGCAATCTGCAAGAATAAAAAAAAAAAAGCAGAGGGTTTCAAGAAGGCAGCAGTGGGCCGGGTCAAATGTCGTTGAGACGTCAAAAATGGTCAAGACCATTGCATGCGGAGTGAGCTCTCTTGGGTAATGTTGTTCAGCAGCATGATGAACCAGCACCCAGGACTCAGGCAATTATGAGAGTTTGACTTTCAGTCCTGACATTTGCTATGATGTAAACATGGGTCACTCTCGGAGCACCTGAGCCTTGGTTTCTTTACCTGGGAAATGGATATAATACTGACTGTACCTCAAAGCGTAATTTTGAGGATAAACTGAATTACAGTATGAGAAGAGCATGTATATTGGTGAATTATTACCATAGTTACTGGTTTTCAAGAAGAGAATAAATATAGAGAGTAAATATATATGAATAAAGAGTGTCATGAAAATTTCCATCAGCATTATTATTTGGGAAAAATTGATTTCAAGAGGAAACAAAATGCACGATGATTCTTGCTGCTATTTTCAAACTCTGTGCATATTCACTTGAAAGTGAGCACTTTGTATTTTTGAATTTGAATTTGGGGCACTTTCTTTATCATGTCTGTTTCCAGTTTCCCTCCCCTTTCTGCCCAGATTATTTATGTGAATACACAACCCACCACCACCCAACACACAACACCCCGGAAGCCAAGAGGCCTCAGTTCAGCCCTCTGACAGTTGGGGTGGAGAGCTGCTTGTAACTATTCCCTTCCCCTGCCCCCACTCAGGGCATCTTTTTTTCACCCCCTGTAGCCAGGAGGTTGCATATCTCATGTCATTCTAGAAAAATCACTTATATTTATGCATCATCTTTTAGGTGGTAGGTTTTGAGTTAGATTTGGTCTCAGTAGCTGAAAGTTCAACATATTTTGAATATTTTCCTTCAAAACCACAACCATCTTTGGCAGCAAAGAAGCTGAGGGATGAATAGGCTTCCGTGTTGCTTGGTTATAGATAGGGAGATGCCGGCAGAAATTTGCAAGCATTTGCATATATACAATTGTCTGTCTGATGTTTGCTTCCAAGCTTGCTCTCTTCCTCTGCCCCCTGTTCTCTTTGTGCAGCGAATTACTAATACAAATACAGATAATGAAATTTCTGATTCCAGCCTGAAAAGCCGATGCACATTTTGGAAGGTACCTGGGGAAAATGAATAGATTCTCTTGATCTTGTTGCTTTATCCAGACAAGGAAATGAAGAGGAGAAAGTAATTACAGGGACTTGTCTTTGAAGGTAGCATGAGTGGCGCTGTCAGGATTTCTTTTCAGAGAATCTTGTAGAGATGCTGTTTTCTCGTTAATACCAATAGGTATTTGCCTGGAAATGGAGTTTACTTATTAAAATGTGTGTTCAGCAGATGGGGCGCTGTCCACAGGAGGTCGAACAAGTCCAGTCCTTGTGCTTCAGAACTGAGTGGGTATCTGCCGGGTGAAATTTGCCCCCAGGAGCGAGGCGTGCCCCAGGGGAGCCGTGCCAGTGCAAATCCTGCAGGCAGGAGGAAAGTAAATTTGCCCCTGAAAGCACCTCTGCCTCTGCGCACTCAGGAACCAGCAGCTTCTTAAAGCAGAAGCGTGAGTTTGTTGGGCAACTGGAGGTGATGGCTCAGTGGCCCTGATTAGGTGACCGTGACATCAGTATGCTCAGCTTGTCTGACTCCAAAATATGTCCCTATGAGCTATCAGAAAGTTCCCTGGAGAAAAGAGCTGAAAATCAACTTGAACTGGAAATGTATTAGGGTGACAAACAACATTTTCTTACACCTGTCCTTGCCGTGGATCAAAAGTTAGTACTCTGGTAAGCAAGAAGTAAAATGAAGCCCATGGTTTCTTAAACAAACAATCAAATGAATAAACCATGAAGTTTTAATTATGAATGTCCTACGTAAGTTATGGCATGACATGATCGCGTTGGGTTCCAAGAACTTATCTACTCTTTACCTCCTTTTAAATAATGCAATTCTGTCTGTCTGAACAGGTTTCTACACAACCCAAGTTGGTGTTGACAGCTTGTATGAAAAGAACAAATATTTGCTTTTTCTTTCATGTAAATGTGTGCAGGCTGTCAAATGAGACTGGCTTAAAGAGGTTAAGATTGTGTCTTCCATAGCTCACTAAGGGACAGCTAATCTATATCAGAAATAATTTTAGATGTGGAACTGCAGTGTGGAAAATGGAGGCCTCCCACTAGTTTCAATGACTTTAGTAGGGAAAAAATTAGCTGAAAAAGGTTATGCAATGTTTATTTTGTCATGTGGCCTAAAATATGTTGGGAATAGAATAAGAGAGAAATAGTTTAGAAGACTGATCTAACAGCCATTACTCTATTGGAAATTAGTTTAATGGTATTCTAACACTTTAAATAGACACATCAGAATGATGTTAAATAAAAAACAGTGATAGCATTATTTTAGATAAAGTAGATTCATTTTTTGTTGAAACTAGTGGTATTAAAGAATTCATTGGGCAACAGTAGCTGCGTGCTTTGCTTTTTCCCAGTTCTCTCGGGGCATAGTCTTTGGAGCCTGTAATGAGGGAGGGAGAGGCACACTGTTATAGCTGCGGTTTTGTGGAGGACAGTGAGTGGACACATTTCTCTTCAAAATGAAGACAGCATCATCCTACTGGTGCGGTTGGACTACATACACACCGTGGGCGTTTCAGCTCGTGTGTGAAATTCATTGGCAGATATAATGGATACCAACCTGAATGTGAAATATTCATTATGTGCCATATTGCTTCTGTTCGGACTCACGCCGTCTGCCATTCTAGGTGGCACTGCGCACTGATCCGCCCCCCCTCCCGCCCTGACCGACTTCGTCCCCTTTCACCACGCCCACTGCGCAGTGTTCCCGGGCTGTGTCAGCCCAGCTATCTCGCTGGCCCGACGAGTGTTCCCCCTTCCCTTTCCACAACGAGGAACTCACTGTCTGGGTACCACCGTCTGCCTTCTGCAATACATTTTAGGACACAGAGGGAGAATTTTAATAAGACCTCCAAAGGGCCTGCTGCCATTTTTAGAGGGAAGGTTTCCTACAAAGGAAGCGCATGGTAACTCCCAAGAGAAAGCTGTTGAAAGCACCCCCAGCGAGGGGGACCGGTGTCATCCCATTTTATTGTCTACCTGTCACCGCAGCCCTCGCCTGATTCTGACAGGCTGCTCTTTCCTCTTGTAGCCACTGCTGCTTAATGTCATTTTCTTGGTCGAATGTCTTTATTTCTGACTTGTTACAAACCATTAACTAGTTTCCAGTTTTTCAATGTCCCGGCTACTTTTGACTAGTAAGTCATTTGGCATAACAAGGTTTCCCTTTATCTTCTTGCTAAAGAAAATCTCTACATGAAATGATCAATCTTCCTATTTTTATGAATCCTAGCAGCTAGGAAGTGCCTGTCATCGGATAGTAGACATCTTTTCTGAAAGCATATTCCAACTCATATAATAGAACGTGACAGACACACTGGGCAGGTAACCATTAGGTGCCAAGGCTGCAAATAATTTAGGTGAAACGCAGAGCATTTTTCAAATATACTTTGTGTGAGGGTTACAAATAAGCATACACGGTTTTTAATTAGATTGCCTGGATGAAATGTTTTCAAACATGAAACTGTTTGAATGTATTTTGAAAAGCATTCAGTGGTTTTAACAGTTGTCAATCTCTATAATTACAGCTTTAAAGAGGAGTCCTTTGTATCATTGCTGAAATGAAGACTGGCTGCACTGGACATTGATGGTAAAAATAATATATTCAGGTGTGTGGCTTGATGACATACTGCTAAACTGTTAGAAGCAACTTAGACTTCAGTTTGCTTTGGCAAAAGACTGCTCACACATGAAATGAAGGTAACTAAAATTTAGAGAATCTTCTCCTAGATGGCTCCATAGCATTAAAGTTTTAAAAATATACTTTAAAAATGCACTTAAATGTTATGAGCCAATCTATTAATGAAATATTATACTGTTTAAATCCTTAATAGGAATATTTATTGATTCTTGCCTAATTAATGGGTTAAGAAGTTTTAAAAAATCAGTTACTGGCCTAGCAATTCTACCTCTAGGGCCATCTTAGTGAAATCTATCTTAGTGAAATTGTTGAGCAGGTGCACAGCTTATACTGTCAGTGTGTGTGACCTTGTTTTTTAATTGTGAAAAATCTGAGACAGCTTAACAATCTATTAATGAAAGAATGGGTAAGTGAACCATGCTACCTCTCTACAAAATGCAAGACTATATTGTTGTTTTAAAAATGAGCTATAAAATGTATGTGCTGATAAAGGGAATGTCTTTGATATATTGGTTAGTGAAAAAAGCAGATGGCAGCACAGTGTATAGAGTGTGATACTGTTTTTGAGGGTAGGGGTAACTCTCCCCACCTCCTCCATCTTTGTAGAAGCATAGAACAGTCTGGAAGGTTACATACCAGACAAACTGTGGGTGTGAAGGAATGGGGGGAATCAGAAGTAAGACCTGATCATTTGCTTTATATACCTCCCTATCATTCGAATTCAGATTCTCTGATGTTGACAGACAGTGTGAATTCACTTGACAACATGATTAAATAATTTAAAAGGAAAATCTCACATCGTGGGAAGTTGAGGGTAAAAGGAGGTAACTGTAGCTACTCACAATCGCTAACAAAGAAGCCTGGCTTCCTCCCATTCAGTTAGCTCTGGCACTGAGAGCATGTGTGTCTCTCTACGTATTTTAACAAAAGAACCTCAAAATCTGGGTGCACATGCTGTCAACCCTGAGTCTGTGTCACTCCAGGCAGTGGTCCTCAGTTGGTTTCTTGGTGCTGTATTTCAAGGCAGCTCATAAATTATTAATAGTACATGTGTAGGTCAGAGACACACTAACCCTGACAATCATTCCATAATATTCTCTCTTTAGCATTAGAAGAGAAGAGAAGGGAGGAATCAATATGCAACATCAGAGGCACATTTCACATAGATATGGTACGTGCACTTAGAAAAAAAGATTCAGATCTTTACAAAAACCTGTCAGCCTGGCATTAATCTTGTATTATGAATAATGTGGCTATCTATGAATCTTTAATATTTTTTAAATGATGAAATTGTGTGGTATGTCCCACCAAAGCAAATTTGATAAAATGTGAGAATAGATTGATCAATGAAGATATTGATATACATGAACAAAAAAATTTAAACCTTGCTCGTGAAAGCAGAAAAAGGGGCAGCTATACCTTGACCTCAGGGTACATTTGCAGCCCCAATAAATTTAATTCTAGCATGATCCAGGATTCCTGGAAATGATTCTTTAAGTAAGTTATAAAATGATTGGTTGGAACCATCATCCCACTGGAGAAGTAGCTCTGGTTATACACTACTAGCATCCAATATGGTGCTGGCCCCTAGCTTACACTAAAAACCCTATTTGAAAATTCCTAACAAACACACAGATTAATGCTTCATTTAGAAGATACAGCAGTATTTGAGAAAGATTACAAAGCCAGTGGCTCATTGAAAATACTGTTATATTCATTTTTTTCCTATGGAGTAATCCTGGAATAATTTGTCCCAGGTTTTAATTTTCAGGGAAAGTAGGAAACGCAGATCAAGAACTTTGCTTCAGAAATTTGCCTAATGAAGAAATTTTCATCAGTGCTTGTTGAACTGAAGATAAAAATATAGTTTGTTTCTACAGATTTGAGGAGAATTAACATGTATCTGATTGTTAATATTTGATTCTTGTTTAATTATTTATGATATCAAGGAATGAATCTGTCAAGTAAATAATGAAATGCGTACATGCAGCATATGTAATTAGGTTAGGTGCATAAATCCAAAATGTTCACTTTATAGTTGTCAGTGTAAAATTTATTAATAATGAGAAATGGTAAGTGAGAAAAATTCTTAACACAGTCCATCTCATTAGTGTGGATTATAGCAATTGTTGGTCAGAGAAGAAGAGGAGGAAGAGGAAGAGGGGGATGAATAGGGGACATCAGGTTTCATTTTCTTAGTTGTGCTTTACTTAAAGATATTCGTGAACTGGAGTACATTTTCCTTTCTCCTGTTTAGACATGTGTGACTTGAACAATAAGCTGTGGCTTTGAGTGAAGATGCTGCAGATAGAATAATTCCATATAGAAAAAATACAGGCCTCAGGGTTTCTAAACCTAAACAATTACTTAATGGGAAAATTCAACTAATGTTTGGGAAGGAAAATCCTACTTTTATAATTGAACTGCCAGATTCAAATCTTAAAATTTGGCTTGCAGTTCACCAATGGTGACAAGATGGCAAGCCATGCGTCACCCACTGAACTCTTCCGTGCTTCTCTTTCTTCACTAGCTGAGTGGGAGCAGAGGAGAGTGGCTCCTTGTCAAGCATATTCCTGGCACCGGGTTTTGCCTGGGCTGCTGGGGAATGTAATGAGATGGATTTGAGGAGAACATACCTGTGAGTGGGGCTTGATGGTATTTAGTACTAGGTGGGATCCCGGGATATGATGGACGAGAGGTTAGAGGACACACTCTCTGCACCTGAGGATATAGTTTGAAACCTGCCCCTGCAGGGACCTGGCTGAGTGGGCGCCACCAGTTCCGTATTAAGGAATTTGACTGATAACCTGGTTAGATTTAGTTCTGTCCTCAATGTTAATCATTAATAACATGTGGGGCATAAAGGGTAATCAACCAGAAAACAAGATAATGAGACCCCGAACTACCACTAACTAGCCTGGAAGCTTCCAGAAAGTTCTCTAAATGTTAGGGACTCACTTTCTTCACTTATCAAATTAAAGGGCTATAATTCTGGCTTTAATGATCACAGAGATGGTATTGTGCAAGCAACTCCATGAGCTTCTCAAAAAAAAAAAAGGGAGGAGAGAGGCAGTATTATTATACAAACATCCATCATGTGACTGGTATTTCTTATAGGGGCAGTTATACATTTATTAGAAGGTGAGAGATATAATCACAAAAGGAAGTCCGTGTATTATGTTAGTAAATGATATGACTCTAACTATAGCCACCACTTAAGAACTTTCTGCCTCACATATATAAAAGTTAAAAGAGAGCTAGGAGTCCTATTTAGGATAAAGAAGTGACATTACAAAACATAGAGTGTATGTCGCAATTTTCCTACCTGCCTAGATTAAAAGAGGGGAATGGTTATTTAATAATAGTACCTTCAAAAGCTTCCATGATTTACAGGTTTTCAAAAGGATGAAGACGGTGGTGAATAATCCAGTTATTACATTATTTGCTAAATCAACAGAATTATTGGCTATCCTCCTGACTGTAATTCTCAGATGTCTACAAACTAAAGAGTTTAGGACAAAAATAGCTCAATTCAGTCAAGCATTAATATTATTAAAGGAAACAGCTAGGAGGAATCCACACTAAGGCTAGTTATTTAGGAAAAAAGCAAACATGATTTTACCACCCAGTAAGAAATTACCAGTTGAATTTGGCCAATCAGTTTGCTATTGACTAAAGTCATATATACCATTTTTTGAGCATGTATTTTATAGAAAGAATCAATATAAGGATAATCTCAATGTGACTATTTTTGACTTGCAAATGATAAACCATCATAATTTTCAGAGAGATTGTTTTAGTTCCCTTCTTTCTTGAAAACTACTCACTTTCCCTTCAAGACCATATTCTTGAGAAAAATCATTTTTTAAAGCCAGTTAGTTTAGGGATGACTTGTACACAGAAACAGATGACTGAGAGACTGGTTCAAATTCAGATTTTGTTTTAATATCACCTATCCTATCCCCTGTCTCCCCTCCCACCCCTGAATATAACGCAAGGGTAAGTCCTGACTCGATGATGTCATTTGCTCATCTCTCTTGCCAGGAAAATTCAGAGATAGGTATGTGACCCTGTTCTGGCCAATGAAATGAGAAGAGATCTTTGGAGGGGTCTTCTGGTATAAGTTCTCCACTCTTATCTTCGGAAGAAATTTAAGGTAAGAACAGATCTACTTTTTGGCTTGACTTTTCATGTCTTCACGTGATGCCAAGAGCAATGGCAGCCATTTTGAGACCTTGAGGAGAGCTAGCTGAGGACAAGGTCGACAGCAGAGTGGGAAGATGAGAAGAACCCGGGTCCTTGACAACAGGAAACATTATCGAGTCATTAAATTAATCTCAGCACCTACTACCTTGAGACTGTGTCATGAAATACTACATTTTCCTTGTTGTATAAGCAAGTAGAGACAAGTTTTCTATTATTTACATTAAAGTTATCCTAACAAAGACACGAGATGTAAGAAGTTTATTTTATCACATGTAAGAGAAGAGCTCATCCTTAAATTGGGAATGACTTTACTTGTTTGGATGAGACTATTTAAGTCCTCTGCTACTTTAATGTGTGCATTATTTTAAGAATACTGGGTATAATATTACTCAATATTACTGAGAACAAATACTAAATAACTCAACATTTTGGGTCACTAAATGTGAGGAATGGCTTCTTGGAAGGAATGGTACTTAATCTGGGCCTGGAAGGATCAGTGGTGTTTGAACAGTTGGAGATGGGGTTCAAGGGCACTCTAGACACTTTGAAGGGTAACAGTGTGTTTGGGGGTATGTCATGGTGGACAGATGAGGCTGCAGCTGGTTAGGTGCAGACTGTGAAGTGTCTGGAATGCCTCGCTGAGAAGTTTGGGCTTCCCTTCCTCAGTGGGGAGAAATGTTAGATTTGAGCAGGTCTCCACCTATTGGTTCTGGGTGACTTGGTAAAGCCCCTAGGATGCATTTTATCTATCTTTTTGCCTAGTTTAATGAAAAATGTACATGATTTTAATGACAAGAAAAATCCATTTTTCATTCTAATTTGGATTCTATATTTCAAAGTAACTGGTTAAGTAGCCATTGTTTTCCAAAACGTTCAAAACCAGATGCAAGTTCTCTAGAGAGACTACTTTCAGGCCAGAAAACAACCCATGTAAGGCAGTCAAGCTCAGACACCTGGGTGTTGGCGGGCATGCCAGTTAGATGGAGGGGAGCAAGAGATATCTTGCCTGCGTCTGCTAAGAGATGTCTCGATGGAAAAGGACATTGGGGAAAAGCTGCTTAGAGCCTTGGGACGGAATGAGACTGGAGATGAGGGTCCAGAAAGAGAAGCTGGAAGTGTGACGTTCTATTTTAAGTGCCCGGGAATCGACTTTCTTCAGTTGTGTTACTGATGAAGAAAGGGAAGCAGAGCAGGGAAGAGATATGACCAAATTTCTTGGAGTTTTCATGTGCTTACTGCTTTACATTTTCTCTCATATCAAAAAGGAATTGACCTTAAAGATAACCTGGAATGAACTTGAGGTATTCTGACTTCCCTGCTGGTAGAGATGGGCTAGAAGGAGCCGTGCCTAAACCTCAGCCCTGTCATTAAGAGTACTAAATCCTGCAGATCAGGTGGCTCAAAGAGTATCTCTCCCCTGGCTGCCTCTTCCAAGGTTACCAGGCGGTTAACACAGCGAAATCACACACAGCACCAAGGTATCATCTAGCTGAAGACGTGGGAATTGTTTCTGTGTCTCTTTTGGAGCAAGGGAGCACTTCCCACAACCCCCCAGCAGATGTCCTCTTGCCTGGAGTTGGCCAGTACTGGTCACGTGCTATTTCTGAACCAAGCCCTGGACAAAAGAAAGGGTTGACCAAACAGATTCAGGCTATTTAGGATTTACCCTTGGGCCACAAGGGAGATAAAGGAATGGCTTGGAGGTAGGATGGGAGAGTGAAGGAAGGGGATATGGGACCGCAGTGTCAGCTGCAAGATAGGACAAGGAAAGGCATACTGCAGAGTGATTGAGAGCTCGGGCTCTGGAGGGAGGCAGGCCTGCTTTCTCAGCCGAGCTCCATAGCTGCCCTCCCTAAGCCTCGGTTTCTGGGAGAGCAATAGGGCTGTTGTGGCAAAAAATACTCCAGGTAAAGCTGGCATAATGCTTTGTGCATAATAAACCCTCGGTAGATGTTTGATACTATTGTGGTTGCTGATACTGTTGTTCTTAATAAAAGTAACCTAGCTCCTGCCCTGGAGGAGCTCACTGGAGTCCACATGTAATGACCGAAGCTGTCACAAGGCAGGACGTGACTTCTTACAGGAAGCGCGTCTTCCCCCCTTTATCCCAAAGGAAAGAGAGAGGCTCCATAAGGACTGCTTGCTCTGTAAGGACTGCTTGCTCTGTAAGGACTGCTTTCCTTTCGGCTCACGACTTGCCTCTATTCCCATAAGGATAGCTCAGCTAGGGCAGGGATTTGGGAGGGGGTCCTGCCGTAGCATCCTCATGGGGGTAGCTGGACCCGAAGGCCTGGGGAGAAGGGAGCACAGCACACCCTCTCACCACTGCTCAATAGGCGCAAATGGGACGCTGGGGATGCTTTCACCCAAATTCATCACCATGGACAGGGTGGTCGGGGACCAGTGGGGTCCAACAGGTTATGAATCTTCCCCATGGTGTAGTCTATTTTCCTGGCATTTCCACACATTAATTAAATGACAGTTAAGAGGCTGGGCATTTGCTTAATATTCACAAGCAAATCTTAGCGGTTCCGCAGTTCTCAGCCCCCCACCCGCATTTCTATTTCCAAACCAAGGTCCACTCGGGCCCTCAGAGCCGGCGCAGGTCTGGCCGGGTCCGGGTTCCGGCGGCGCAGGGGTGCGGGAGGGGAAGCCGCGGCCCGCGGGGAGGGTCAGTGCGTCGGCAGCGGCGCCCCGGGCCTCCGCCCGCAGCCGGCGGCAGAGCGGAGGCAGGCAGCTGAGACCGGCAAGCCATTTGCATTCGCCGGCAGTCATTTTTATACGCGGAGGTAATGAAGTTGTCAGCAGCGCCCCGAGTGTGGCAGAGCCTGATATTCCAATAGAGCTGCCCGGTTCGCCCTGCCCCCCACGCGTCCGCGAGTCCCCGGAAGAGCGCCGGGCGCCCGCTCCGCTCGGGGCGGCCGAGGCCGCTTTGCCCGCCCGTGCGCCGCCCCGCACGCCCGCATTCCGCGCCGGCTCTCCGCTGGGCGCCGCCGCTCTCTTCCCTTTTTTCCCCCTAGTCTTTGTCTGGCTCCCTCTCCGCGCACCCCCTCCCGCTCCGTGTCGCTGGGAAAGACTCAGCCCCAGAGACAAGCGACCCTACCCGGACTGGCTGCCCCCGACCCCACACACCCTAGACTCTGGCCCGCTGCCCCGCCGACGTCGCGTTTGGGGAAGAGCTGGTGGCAGCGAGGCTGCGCCACCCTCGCACTTCCCATTCGCCTCGCTTCACTTGCCCCAGCAGCTCCTGGTTCTCTTCCTCACGTCCATCTCCGAGAGATAGGACCTGAGACTGAGTTATCACTTTGGCCCGAAGTGGTTTTTCTCCCCTTCTGAATGCCTATTTGTACTGATTTTTATGATGACAAAGCCCAAAACACATCTGCCCACTCTGGAGCTAAGAAAAGGCAGGTTCAGCACTGATAAGGAAGTGAGGTGAAAAGCTAGACACACACCTGCTTTGAGATAGGCAGGTGACAGAGGACAGCTGGCCTAGAGGCCACTGGAACTCATTTTCCTAGGGCTCTGCAGCTGTTCTGTGCACTGGCCACGAGGTTACTGAGCACCTGGAATGTGGCTAAAATCCTTATTGAGAGACTGTAAGCGGAAAGTACAGACTGTATTGTGAAGGTTGTTTGAATATGAAAGGTTGTTAGCTGTCTCATTATTTTCAAATACTGATTGGCTATTAAAGTCATACTATTTTGGATGTATTGGGGAAATAAAATATATTATTAAAATCTATTAAATCTGATCCTTTTTTTAAAAAAGATTTATTCATTTCTAGAGAGGGGGGAAGGGAGGGAGAGAGGGAAACAAGGAGGTGTGAAACATGGAGGTGTGGTTGCCTCGCTCTCAGGCCCCCCGCTCCCCACCCCCCACCCCCCGCTGGGGACCTGGCCCACAACCCAGTCATGTGCCCTGCCTGGGAATCAAACTGGTGAACTTTCAGTTCGCAGGCAGATGCTCAACCCTCTGGGGCTGAGCCGCACCAGCCAGGGCTGATTCTTTTTACATTTTAAAATACGTGGCTACAAGAGATTTAAAGTGATGGATGTGACTCACCTTATGTTTATATTGGATTGTCTTGGTCTAGAGGCTTAAAATGGAGCTTTTCTCCAACCCTCTCACCTTCCTCTGCAGGTGCTTTGGAACAGAGCAGGGAGAGAGGGAAGGTTCCTGGATATTAGGCATCAAACGCCCCAGAAAATAATTAGGAAGTAATTGGGATTACATCGAAAACCTTGACAACACTGAGCAGAAGCGGTTTCGATTGCATAAACTGGCTGCTCCGTTCTTTTTGCTCGCTGTGACGAAAGACCCACATTCCCACCACAGTTGTGCCACTATTCCATGGACCAATTGTCCATGTGTGAAGTTGGGCCTCTAGGAGTGTTTTGTGCCTTTTAGGACTTATTTGTCCCACACTAAACTTGCTGACATGCCATTCAGAAGAGTGAATACTGTGTACGCACTGTAACAACTCTCTCATAAGTATTTTTGGTGTACATTGTTCCTTAGCACGCACAGGCTGCGGAATAAGGGCTCCCGGAGTAGGCATCCACACGATGCGCTGCAAATGATCCAGGCACGGGGGAGTCCCTGGGTGTGCATCGACTCCACACACGGCCACCGCTCCTGCAGGGCTTTTATGGGGAAGCTCGCCAATGATCCGTGCATTAAGGACTCCCTAAATACACATTGACACGATAGACTGGAGTTGTTTGGGTCTATCGTAGCAATGATCCGGGGATAATGGCGGTGTCTTATGCACTCGCATCGAGATTGGAGTGCTCACGATCTTAATGGCAGAAGCAGAACTGCCCCAGTTGAGTCCCATTGTGACCCCTGGTGCAGAGTGCAGGTTCTTTGACCTCCTGCGTCTTGACCGTGTGGCATTGCTAGTGTTTGTTGATGTTTTAACTGTCGCAAGGGAGTTAGCTGCCCATCCCCCAAATGTGCTTTTTGTAATTCAATACCTGGATTGGGGTGGGGGTCCAGGTACTGATGGTTTCATGGGTTAATAATATGCTAAAGACCTTGGAAAGGTTATATTTAAAGTAAAAAGGTGGTTTGGACAAAGTTTGGGAGATGTATACGAGTTTGAGAGTTAATATGGAAAAAAATAACCTCAGTCCTGTGAAAATCTAGTCGACTAAACTGAAATAGAAAAAAACAAGAAGGCAGTAAAAAAATGGAAGACACTGTTAGAAACCATAAGTCGTATATTCAATGGTAAAATAATGGAAACACTTCAGAAGTGTGTAAAATTAAAAATGAAATTCTCCCATCCCTTCTTCTATGCCATCTACTGTTTTTTAATTTAATCTTTATTTTTTCCCATTACCATTTAGTCCCCTTGTATCCCCCTCCCCCCAGTCATCACCACAATGCTGTCCATGTCCATGAGTCCTTTCTCCTTTTTGCTCAGTCCCTCCACACCCTCACCTCCCTTCCCCACTAGCTGTCATCCTGTTCTTCATCTATGAGTCTGTCCCCATTTTCCTTGTTAGTTCAGTTTGTTCATTAGATTCCACATGAGTGAAATCATATGGTATTTGTCTTTCTCTGACTGGCTTATTTCACTTAGCATAATGTTCTCCAGGTCCATCTACACCGTTGCAAAGGGTTAAATTTTCTTCTTTTTGTGGCTGAGTAGTATTCCACTGTGTAAATGTCCCATAGATGTTTTATCTACTTATCTACCAATGGACACTTGGGCTGCTTCCATAGCTTGGTGATTGTAAATAATGATGCAATGAACATAGGGGTGCTTATGTTCTGTTGAATTAATGTTTTGGGTACCTTTGGAGATATTCCCAGAAATGGGATAGTTGGGTCAAAAGGCAGATCCATTTTTAATTTTTTGAGGCATCTCCACACCACTTTCCACAGTGGCTGCACCAGTCTGCATTCCCACCAACAGTGCAAAACGGTTCCCCTTTCTCCACATGCTTGCCAGCACTTGTTTTTTGATTGATTGATGATAGCCATCCTGACAGGTGTGAGATGGTATCTCATTGTGGTTTTAATTTGCATTTCTCTGATGATTAGTGCCATTGAGTATCTTTTCAAATGTCTATTGGCCATTTGTATGTCCTTTTTGGAGAAGTGTCAGTGTCTATTCAGGTCCTTTGCCCATTTTTAAATTGGGTTGTTTGTTTTTTGGTGTTGAGTTTTGTAAGTTCTTTATAAATTTTGGATATTAACCCCATATCAGATGTATTGGCAAATATAGTCTCCCATACTGTGGGTTGTCTTTTTATTTTATTGGTGATTTCCTTTGCTGTGCAAAACTTTTTAGTTTTATGTAGCCCTATTTGTTTATTTTTTCTTTTGTTTCCTTTGCCTGGGGAGATATATCTGATAAAGTATTGCTATGAGCAATGTCTGAGAGTTTGCTGCCTACGTTTTCTTCTAGAATTTTTATGGTTTCGCGTCTAACATTTAAGTCTTTGATCCATTTTGAATTTATTCTTGTGTGTGGTGTAAGAAGGTGGTCTACCGTCATTTTTCTGCACATATCTGACCAATTTTCCCAACACCATTCATTGAACAAACTATCTTTAGCCCATTGTATGTGCTTGCTTCCTCTGTCAGATACTAATTGACTATAAAGATGTGGGTTTATTTCTGGGCTCTCCCTTCTGTTCCATTGATCCATTGTGTCTGTTTTTATGCCAGTACCAGTTTGTGCCATCCACTGTTATAATTTCTGTTAAGAATTTTAACATATTCTTTCATATTTTTATGCATATACAAATGAATGTATCTCTTCTTTGTTCACACAAATGGGTAAATCCCAAACATCACTCTTCAATGCCTTGGATTTTGAGTTAATAATATGTGAACATCTTTTGTTTTCACATTATTTAGATCTGTTGTTGCATCCTTTGTAATGACTGCATGGAATTCCAAGGTATGGATGTCATGGTTTTTAAATTCATGCCATTTCAACCATCCCTGCAATGAATATCCTTATAGATTTGCAGATTTGTGCCCATATGTTCACAGGATAAATTTTTGGCAGTGGAAATGCTGGGACAAAGAGATGCACATTTAAAATGGTGATACATATTGCCAAGTTGATAGCTGGAATGATTGTACTACCTTACACTCCAACTAACAGTACATTATTTTCCCACTCTGGGCCAGCACAGCATGCCAGTGTGGAGAACACGTCCACTGTGTGTGAGTGAATTTTCCCACCAGGTTTTCTGCTCAGCTGTATGGTGAGCACACCGTGGGCTGTGATAGTTGCAGTGAAGTGAGGAAGTCAGACTACAATGTAGGAAGTCCTGTTAGTTGCAATAAGAAATGACTGCTCCACAGGACACACTGAGACCAGCTGAATTTTGGTAATAGGCTATCAATATGGGAAAACTGGAATTAGAACATGTTAATTCATCATGCAACAAATATATATTTTTTGGAAGTTAGAAATGATTTCTCCACTGGATCGTAGGCTCCTTGAGAGCAAAAGCTTTCTCTCCCCTAAAAAAAAGATTTTATTTATTTTTAGAGAGAGGGGAAGGGAGGGAGAAAGAGGAGAGAAATATCAAAGTGTGGTTGCCTCTTCTTCACCCCCTACTGGGGCCCACAAGTGTGTGCCCTGACTGGGAATCAAACTGGTGACCCTTTGGTTCACAGGCTGGCACTCAGTCCACTGAGCCACACGAGCCAGGGCTAAAGCTTGCTCTTTTCATCACTGTGACTTCCCCAGAATTATGGAATGGAACCTGGCCAAATGTTTTTTTTCCCTTTCTTTCTTTCTTTTTTTTTTTAAATTTGGCCATTTATTGTCTACCATATTCTCGGCTGTACTTGAAGCTGGAGATTCAAGATGGCTGACATTTAATCCTTGTTCCCAGCAGCTCCAGGTGGGAGACACAGAGAACTGTAAAAGAGTTTGAGAATGCACATAGTACAGCAAAGTGAACAATGAGCAACTAACTGTGATGGAGTAATAGTTTCCCCAAAGTTAAATATTTGAACTGGTCTTGGAAGATGATTTGGGAATGGTTTCCAGACTAGCAAGGAAGGACCGCTAGACAGAGGAAACCACAATGGGAGGGGTGGAGCTTTGTGGGAATGTTGGCGCACATGGCTCCCTCAGGTGCGTGTCCAAAGGACGGAATCACTGCTTACTTATGAGGGGACCTTGAGTCAGATGTCCCAGAGCATAAAGGAAGTGAGATACAGGGAAGAAGTAGGGTTCTCATTCAGGCTTTATATCTGAATTGTAGTGGGGCATTCCGAAGCCATGGAAATCCTGTAACTTTAAAGTGCCTCATTAGTAAAATGGGGTGTTTAGGTTAGATCATTTCTAGTTTATTTTTTTCAGCTTTAAAATTCTGTGGCCTTGAGCTGTGGGACTTGAGCTTGCCTGTAAAACCGTCCTCTGTCCTCTGTGCCAAGGAGCACTGTGTGATATCTTGGGGTATTCCTTTAAGATGGTAGTAAATAGCAGTTAAAATTTGCTGGACCTAACTCACCTGGCCACTTCCTGTGATTTCAAACATTGCATATACTTTTAGGCAAACAAACAAACAACAACAACAAAAACAAGCGAGAGCGAAAGACTAATGAGAACGAAAAAGAAAACAAAACAACAGCACACAGTACGAATCTTTTGATAATTACTCTTCGTGTGCAACTGAATTCTATCTTCACTGAAAGTTGTAGACACTGCGTAAGTGGTTTCACTGAAGTGTATTGCAGTATTGGATGTCAAATGTCCTGTTTCTTGGAATTCACATGCTGGGTGAATTTCACTGGATTTGATAAACATGCCATCCATGTCCCCGTCTGTGGTTGAGGGAAACATTTTGATGGAGGCAGTGTCTACAGAGCAGAGAACCCTATGACCTGTTGATGAGAGACCTCCTTCCAAGCTGACACTAATACTCTTTGAGAGTTGTTACCCAGCCCATCTTGCCCAAAAGAATGAGGAACTTGAATTAAGTCTGTGCTGACTTCCAGATGAACTGGATGTAATTCCCCCAGTTTTTAGGCTCAGAGTTTTCCAAGTTGTGTTTGAGGCTATCCAGAAGCAAACAAAATAAACATGAGCAGCCTTCCCATAGGACCAAGCATGTGCCACAATAACGTATCTTGTGACCAGTGAGTGACTTGCCTAAAATCAGGGAGTTTGGTGAAATGACTATTACTAAAGAAAGATGTCTTGCCAGTCCTATTGGTCACTGTCCAGAGTCTTGAGCTTATAGATGAAAGCAAGAGGTCTAAAGAGGCTCTCGGGCAACCTCACAGAGTAGAGCCATCTGCCCCACATGCTGATTTTGGGGATTTCCAAAATAGCTTCCTGTGAAATTATCTCATATGTGGAATCCACAGAAACAACCTACAAGAGGAACTCCTAATGGAACCAAACTTGATATTTTAATTGGCATGGAGCAAGGCCTGGGCACTAAAAATAAATTCTGATTTTCTCAGAAATCAAACAGCAGCACAAGGTTCTTGGGAATGTGAAGAGTGAGAATTCTTACCGCTTGGGTGGGTAGGCAGCAATCCCAAGTCATTGTCAGCATTTGGGGGCCATGCAATCCTTGTTCAGACAGCAGGGTCTTTCATTGAGTCTTTCCCAGATTCAATGAGGAAAGTAAAGATTTGGGGAAAGAATGGTCATTGTGAAAGAGTGTATCCCTTAACCAGTCTGAGGTAAGGCCATTGTCAGGAAGCTTATGCATTTTTATACCAGTGAAGACCAGGAGGTCCAAAAGTACCCATGTGGGGACCATGAGCAACAGATGAAAGGAATGCCAGTTGTTAGTACCTAACTGATGAGAAATCATCCTACATTTTTTTCATGGCCATTTACCAAGAATATTGAGACTAATTTCACAGTAGTTGTACAGTTGATAGTTCTGGAACTATATTGTCACTAAAGTTTGTCTCCTTCTTGGGGAAACTGGAAAAAGAACAGAGTTATATCATTATATATCGAAGTTATATAATTTAGAATTAGTATCCAAAAATTCTTATGTTCTTATAATGGAACAAAGTGACTAGACTATATCTAGGTGCTTAATGTGCATTGATCAAATAATGAGTGAAGAAGGAAGGAAGGAATGACCCATTGTTGGATAAACAATAAAGATGTAACGGAACTGCTTTTTAATCTAATATAGGATACCTATGTGTGAAGAGAGAAAGGCCTGAAAGCCTAAACATATAGGTAGTAGGACCTAGCTGCTTGTCACTAAAAGTTGAAAAAAAGGAAAAGCACAATTAGAAAAACTGATCAGGTTCTAAGGTCTTCAGATCCTTTGAAAAATACAATGGTAGGAAGATCTCTCAGACTACATTTAAATCTAAACATCATCAATTGACTTGAAATCTTGAGTTTTTAATCCAACAAGATGGCGTTGCGTAAGTCACCCATACCTAGTGAACTGTACTAGCGTCTCAATACTTAAAGCCCGTGAGGCTCATAACACTAAAGTGAAAACTGAGGGAACAAAGAGCCCAAAATAGAAACTTGCAAAGGTTATTCCAACTTTATGAGAAAAGCAGATTGTTGAGATAAAGCAGAAAAGTTCCAATAAGGAGCCAGAATTTTTTTCACCTTAGAAAACACACGTGGCATCTTCAGTAAATGAAATTCGGACTGCACACAGATTTAATTCCTGTAAGAGTCATTTAACTGCAGAAGGCAGAGCCCCCACACTTCATTCACATCCAGGGGCTGCAGAGAATTCAGTGTCATACCCAGAATTGTTGTCTTGACATAAAATGCAAGAGATCTCCAGGAGAAAACCTAGATAATATTATAGTTTCATTTGGCACCAGTATTTTAGCATCAGATCTTATGGGGCCACCAAAGCTATGAGACAGAGACTTCAGTGGTTAATGTGCTGCTTTTAAGATGCACTGGATATTTCTACATCTCCTGGTAAATTCGAGATAGTCTCCCGGTGTACGTTTTTGCAGGTTAAAATGTTTTGTGATTGAATATGCTACTATAGTAGTTTTCAAACTAGGGTTAGCGGGGGAGACACATCAAGATGCTTGTAAAATTTTAAAGGCAAATTCCTTTACCCCCGAAATCAGCAATAAAACCTCCCCCAGTGATTCTTAAGTGCAGCCAACTCGAGAACCCTGTGGTTGGGATTGCAATGATGTGATCTAAAGTGATTGGTCAGTGCCTTTAAATATTGGAAGTTATTTGCTGGAGGACGTAGGCCTGGTTAAACAAATACTTATTTTTAAAAAGGAAAACAGCTTTACTATTTTTCTCAATAAAAAAAATATTTCCTCATGTACAAAAAAACAATGTTGGAGGATATAAAAAATATTTTATATACTCCTTTTAGATTAGTGATATTAACTCTTCAAAATCATATTTGTTGCAAATAATTTTCTATTTGTCATTTAAAAATGATGGGAGTTTTACACCTTTTTATGAAATAAAATTTATCAGATTTCCCCATTTATATGTATTACTTTTCACTTATGATAAGAAAGCCTGCCATTTTCCCTGGATAATAAAAATCTTCATCTTTTTTCCCCCTGTTACTTTTATAGTTCCAATTTTTACATTTAAATTGTTGATCCCTCTGGAATTTAACTCAGTATAAGAATGAGGCTGGGATCCAACTCTATTTATTCTTTCCAAATGACTAGCTAGTTTTTTTCAAGACCGATTCTTTAATAATTTATCATATTCCCACGGATATAAAATGCTCCTTCTATTATGTACTAAATGTCCAGATAGACTTTCTACCACGGTCATTTGATCACTCGGTATTTCTGTGCCAGGACCACACATTTTAATATCTCATTACTGTTTTTTTTTTAAGAAATTTCCTGGCTCTTCTTGAATGTTTATTCTTCCAGATGAACTTTACAATAATTTTTCAAAGTTTCAGAGAAAATCCTGTTGGGATTTTCATTAGAATTGCATTTAATTTATAGATTAGTTTGGGGGAGAGAATTGGCTTCTCTGCAATTCTGAGTCTTGTGTGAGAATGAGACACGATTTTCCAATTGTTCCAGGCTTTGTTTGAAATGTCCCTCGGCGTGTGTCTCATAAATAGATTTTGTCTGTTTCTTGTAAAGCTTGTTTCTTGTGTTTTACGGGGTTTTGATGGTTTTATGATTAACCATATGGTGTTTAGGTGTGGGCTTACATAAACTACCCTCTGGCAGGGAGGGAATGCAAGCTTGGAGCTGGATTGTTGTGTTTTAGGGAGTCAGTCTATAATGGAAGCTTGTGTTTTGGAGACAAACCCGAGTGGATCTTTGCTATAACTTCCAGGTTACTACTGTGAAGCTTTGGGAAGATTCTCCTCTCTGAGCTTCTTTCCCCATCTGTACAATAAGAAACCGGGCAGGGCCTCGTAAACATCAGCCATAATACTTGAATCCCCTAATTTGGGGGTTAGTGCTTACTGCATCCTCAGATGTGGGAGCTGTTCTGAGGGTCAGGCTAAGGAGTTCATTTCAAAATTCTTTACAAGGTTGAGATTCCTTGAAGCTTTCAAAAATGTATTTGTATCCAGAGATTTAAAACATGCTCTAAAACAAGCACTGTTCCAATAGCCTTCTCTCTCCGGCCCCTCTTCCCATCATAGTATATTTGACGTGAATAGAGAACTCATCCCGTGAGTGTCTGGTTCTGAGCACCATCACTGCTGGAAGGTTTAGCCCCAGCCACATCACAATGGGAGGCCTGGGTCTTTCTTCTTACTCTGTTAATTAATGGTTGCTTGGAGAATTGGGGGAGGGGCTCCCATGTGTTAATGGCTTAGAAAAATGCATCTGAGGTGCACAGACGTTTGGAGCACCCAGTTAAGAATGATTTGCCACATACAGGGGAGCTCAAAGAAGGCTTTCGCGATCCTGGGCATTCAGCTAAACCAATAGTTAGCCCCATATACTTAATGGCATAATCACCAACATAACCCATTCAGCATAATGGTCTTTTAATACTGAAACAATTACTTTGGATAATAAAATAACACTTTTAATTTGCTTGACACCAAATTTGACCTATGTGGATCATCTGATGGTGAGGTGAGGGGAAGGGGGGTCTATTGAGTTCTAACTGCATTGCTAAGTGATCACACATAATGTACTTCAAGCCTGAGATGCTTTAAATGGCTTAGTGGAAAAAAAAAAAGGATTATCGGAATATGCTCTGGCTTTGGAATTTCCCAACTACTTCATAACTTATGTATTGATTTCCACAAGTTTCCTTAGGAAGAAATTATTAAACCTTGAAGTTGACGCACTCCAATTAAATTTGTTCATTTTGAACAACCGATGTGAGAAGTGCTATTGGGAGATACAGTCAATCAGCAATTTTTTTTTGATGAGTAAAAAAATAGCTGTGTCCTGGGAAGAAAATGTGAATTTAATTCATTGCCCCACTATGATAGTTCCTTTATAGCTATTACTTGGATATTGTAAACTGTTTTTATACTGTTTTACAAAAATCAAATTGTTTAAATTTTCATTGGTGTTTTTAAATTTTTTTGAGAAGTAGGTGAGCTGTAAATCCTAAATAATTCAAATGCCTTCACCTGTAGACCTCCATATATTTTGGGTCTCATGGTTTGCTGGTGTAGACAAGGACTCTAGTCTCTTCATTTGGAAGGAGAAGAGCTTGGAGTGAGCCTGTGAGTGCCTGGCGTATAATGTCAGAGATTCTAGTCAGCTTCATCTGTTCCCTGATTTCAAAGTATTATTTCTATTGCATAGCTGATTCAAATCTAACAATTAATTTCTTTTAGCTAAGTATGTCTCCCATTTAAGGGCTAATGGCCCCTGGGAAATATTAGGTATTATCAGTCATTTACACCTTAGTGAGACTGAATTGATAGCAGCTTTCTTAAAATAAATTAAGGAGATGTTAATAAGTATGCTGAGGAAAAAACTGATGCTAGTCACCAGCTAAAATAATCTACCAAATTACAATTAAGGACAAGATAGTTGATAAAGTCCTTTCTTGACAGCAGATTTTGATGTGTTAGAGACGAGGTCATACTATTTGTATAATTTTTATGGAATCTTGTTTTCTATTTAATATTATATCTATCCCTCCAATGGTTGTACACTATTTTAATGGCTGGCTTTACCAGAATGATTTTTCTGTTCCTCTACTGTTAGATAATTGCATTTTAGCAGTTTGTACCATGAAAGATGCGTTCAGGCCTGTGAACTACCTTTTTATCAATGTCTTTGCTTCCATTTTCTTTTCTGTTTCATTTGTATTTTTAAAAGCTGGGCTTTACTTTTCTGAGACGAACCTGTACATACAAATACTCACCAGTGTTGAAGGCCCCTCTTGCCTTTTCAAGGTCAGGGAGCTGCAGGTTAAACGTCCTAGATCAATGCTGTGCAAAGTGTATTGGGTGGCCCAGTGCCTGTCTGAACTGTTGGCT
The DNA here is from genome assembly GCA_028533065.1 of Trachops cirrhosus. Classification (NCBI taxonomy): domain Eukaryota; kingdom Metazoa; phylum Chordata; class Mammalia; order Chiroptera; family Phyllostomidae; genus Trachops; species Trachops cirrhosus. The sequence goes on along the minus strand of CM052549.1, from coordinate 11,549,980 downwards.
GCTGGTCTACAATGAGCCGATACAGAAGCTGAGAGAAGTGTTTAGAACTAAAACCTTCCCAGTGATTTGACATTGCTGCACCATCTAAGTCAGGGCCGGAAGGCAGCCTCAGAGGATGTCGAGCAGCTTGGGTTACGAGTCTGTGTGGTGGGACTCTGTAGAGGTATTAGAACTCGGTATCAGTCCATGGCAGGCTGGACAAAGCATAGAAATAAGCAAACAAATCAGTCCTTCACTTTGGATTGGCTGAAAAGTGTTGTCCTGGGTCAGAGTGGAGGACGCAGACTCCAGGGTCTTCAAGCTCCATAAATACTCATAGAGGGGAGCATAGAACAGTAGTTAAAAGACATGCTTGGCTCAAATCCCAGGTCTGCCCATTATTTGTTGTGAGGCCTTTGACAAATTGCTAAGACTCCTTGTGCCTTGGTTTCCTCATCTGTAAAAACAAGAATAACAATAGAATTAACTTCGTAATATGATCCTACAGAGAAAGGACTTAGCATACTGCCTGGCACATATCAAATGCTCAATAAGTGGAAAGCACCTTCATTACGTCAATAAGAAGCTCCCAAGCAGAAGTTTTTGGAAAGATTCCTTTATGTGTTATTATTGCAAAACACATAGCTCTCCTCCCCTCCCTTCCAGCCCCAGTTTTTTGTCAGCCTATTTGTGACCCTAGAGCTGGTTTTGTTTATTTTCTACAGAAGGTAGGGGCCACCTCCCTTTTTGGGCAGCCTGTTCAGAGCTGAGAGGCCAGGAAATCACAAACCCTTCAGGGTTCTCATCTCCGCTCCTTCCTGCACTGTCACTAACTCAACAAAAGCTCTGAGTTTATCTCACAGTTGCCAGATGTCCATCTGTTTGGGGTTGTCCTGAATTTTACTGCCTTGTCCTGTTTATAGTCCTCACAGGTCACATAATGGCCCTTTGTCTGAGACCAGGTAGGAGACGTGTATCTATGACTTGTCCACATGTCAGCCCTTTTGTTATCCTGTAGACTCGATGTATCAGGAGAGCTGAAAGAGTGTCAGAGTTGGTGCCGAAGATCTGGATTCTTATCCTGGCTCTGCCATTTATGAACCCTGAGCGCCTGCATCCTCATCTGTAAAATGGGGTTGTAATATGAATATCACCAAGCAGCTGTTATGACTGAATGAGACAGCCTTTGAAAAGGGCTCTGATGCAAATAAATGCACCTTTTTTTCCATCCTAGCTGCAATGGATGCCTTCTATCTTCCCATTTTGTGCTGTGCTACCCGTATAAGGCATTGCACAAAGTGAATTCCCTATTAGAGCATATATTCATAAAAGCAGGGATTTGTCTATTTTATTTATTGCTCTATCCCCAAGTTCTAGAACAATGCCTGGGGATAGTGCATGCTCAATGAATACATGTTGAACAAATTAATTAAAGTGAATTATGCTGTCATATTTCAGCTCTAAGCAACAGGAAACCCTGACTCGACTTGCTGAGCCAGTGAGGACATCTATTATTTCATACTACTAGGAGTTTGGAAGTAGAGAGGTTCTGTGGTTAATCTGATGGCTTAGTGACACCATGCTTGGCCCAGGTTCTTCTCATCTTCTCTGTCACTTTCAGGCTAGCTGATCTCATAGTCCTAAATGGCTGCTGTGGTTCCAGACATCACATCTTGACATAGTTAACATCCAACGGAAGTGGAGAGAGCTTCTCTTTTCCTTGTATATTTTTTTATACAGAAACCCAGAAACCCTCTAGTGGACTTTCTGGAAACCCTTCAGCTGACATTTGCTCATCTGCACACACCCAAACCAATTACTGGCTTGGATCAGTTAGGGTTAATCTTGAGTTTTGTGTGGGCGGGGTAGATATCTAAACAGATTCTCACTTTTGCCAAAAAGGAAGAGCAGAGGGAAAAGCAGTCAACTATGTTGGATATACTTACTCTTTGGAGTCTTAGGGGAAAAAAAGAAAGGATGATTAAACAAAAATTAATTAAATAAGAGCATGAACAAGTGTTTATGTTATATGGGCATAATGAGTGGACAATTGCATTTTGAGAGTTGGAGAAATGTACCTTACCCACCTGCCTATTCAAGCCTTCGAGTACAAATCCTTTCGGGGTTGCCAACTGGCTATGTCAAAGTGGGTGCTTAAATGCCAGATGAAGTAGAAGGAGATGCATTTTGCAGTGTTTCGATGTCTCATGGGTTTGGTTAGAGATTCAGACCCAGCATTACGCAGTATAGTCTCATTGCATCCTCCATTTACACAAAGTGTACACTGGTTCACTTGACCAGGCTAGCATTTCCCCTGTATTTTCAAGGGAGAAATGATTTGCAAAGAAATGAATAGTCCAAGTAGGTGTAGAAAGAATGGTTAACAAATTATTTTTAATATTCTGTCATATTAAGTAGTTATAGTTTACTTAAGCAGCCCTCTGGAACCTATACTTGACACATTTAATAGCTTATGGTTGAAGGCACTACATGCATTTACCAAACCAGTGCATTATAAAATACTTTGTGACGCGAATTACCTCAGTTCAGTCATTGCCCTCCCTGCGTTTAGGCTGGAGTTGTGAGGTGTTCCTGTATCCTCAGACTGCAAGTACTTAGTGGTAACCAGGCCCCAGGAAGCCAGCTCTTGTTTTTGGTGTTCCTATTGCAAAGTCGCTGAGGGTCAGCTGTGGATCTACGTTTAACACAAACCCGGGCAGCCAGACTTTCTGTAGCCAAATCCCAGTTTTGCTATTTGTTATCTGTGTGACCTCGGGTGAGTTATACTATCTCTCTATGCCTTAGTTTCCTCCAAAGTAAGATGGGAATAATAGTAGTAACTACCTTCTAGTGTTGTGATGAATACATAAGTTAGTATATATAAAGTTCTTGTAATAGTGCCTGGCTTACAGTAAGTATTAGAAAAATGTTTGTTATTTATTATCATATGTTGAATATATGAACTCAACATATGATGTTCATATTCAACACATGAATTCATTTTATCATATTAATTCAATATGAATATATCAAATCATACATATTGTGATTTAAAGGACAATGGTTGACCAATTACAAGTCACTTTCTTTCCAGGTTCCTTGAAGTGCAATATTTTCCTCAGTGCATTGGTAAATTTTGTCCAGCATGTCTCTGATAGAGTAGCCATATTATAGCTGGGTAATGTTTCTATGGGTTGCAACCGATTTTAATAAAGTTAACTACTTGATTCCCTCTCAAGCAATTTGCAATGATTTTATTCCATTGTATACTGATAGATAATTTTTCTGAAATGATCTCTTTAGAAGTGTTAGGGTGTCTCTGAATTTGCTAGTGGATAGAGTCATCCTCTATTTGTGTTCATGGATCTGATACTTTAACACTCTGCTAAGGCTGTCGATCTAATGTGGGCATGCGAATTAGACGCTCAGTTATTATCCACATTGTTCGGAGTGGCCCGAAGCTTATGAGTATTGGAGAGATGCTTTATCTCCTATGTTCAAGCTGGGAGCGAAGGGAGAGCAATTGACTTATTCTTGGTTCCTGGAATTCTTTCTGCCCACCCAAGCTGCAGAGTATTGTCTCGTTTTAGCTTCTGGCTTAGTCTGCAAGAGGAAATCAGTCACACACAGCATCATTGTGGTGTGGTGCTTCCATACTGAACTTTCTGAGAAAACCAGGAGCTTACAGTTTTAGGAAGTTACTGGGATGAAGGCTTATTTCTGGCTCAACATGGCTCTCTGCCTACCCATAAATCAATCCTTTGATTGACCACTTTCAAGGTGAATTTAAACACAGAGTCCCCTCAAGCCCTACCCTCAAGGGTAGTGCCCCCAAATTCTGATTGTAGACCGTCCATGTTTTTCTAGGGTGCTTATCACAAACTTAGTTGTCCTTTGTGTTTCTTCTCCTGATTGTTGGTGGGAATGAGTCAGATCTTTCTTGTAACATGTGAGCAGCCCAGAGGAAAAATCTGTTGTTTTAAGAGCCAGCCAGGAATTCCTCTCAGGGAGGAGACTGTCTACCACCCTAATGGAAGCATTTGGCTATGAAGATAAGGGCCTCAGGAGATAGGACTGTCTGGAGCTAGACTAGGAAACAGAAAATTGCTTTGGGGAAGACGTTTACAGGAATTTGGGAATGGGGAGGGCAGAGGAAGAAGAAGGGAGAGGAGTGAAGGGAGAAAGTAAGATGGCGGTATGATGCACTTGATCAGACTTTTAAGGAAGTAGAGAGTCAGCTCAATATGAATACTTGTTTTAATGATGTTGGCAGAAATCAAATTTCAAAATCTAGATTGGCAGTGAGATCAAGAAACTAGCCCAAAGAAGCCATTGGAGAGAGAGAGAAATGCCTATGAAAATTTATGCTCTCAGGAAGTCTCAGAAACCCAGCAGAGAACACTGGAGCTCCCACTGGATGTGGGATGGACATTTAAGCCAGTTTTTATTTCAATCTCTACAGAGGGAGGGACCTCAGCTGACAGCCTGTTACAGCTGCACCAGAGACAAAAAGTGTTTATGAGTTACAGAATTATTGGAATGCTGCTATAAAGATGAATGAAATCTTAAAGTGAATTGTATGACTTATGTGTCTCATAAAAAGAAAAGCATATCAGTAACATTTTAAAAAGTTATTTTAAAGGATTTCTTTATTCTAATGGATAGAGATTGTCTTTGGATAATATAAGTATTCCAAAGATTTAATGAAGTAATCTGAAGCCATGTAGACATTAATTAGAGCTCTATAATTAGAATTATCATTATAGAAGCTTCCTACTACAAAATAGAGGGCAGTATTTCAATATTTCAGGTTTACTGTGCTGTTAGACCACAGTACCTGATGCATTTTCACATAGCCCGGCTTTCATAATTCTTTCTAAATACCCATTTTGATAGATATTTAATAGTTTTTAAATTAATGCTGGAGTAAAACCCATTTATATCTGTGCTCATCCCAGTCCTTCCTCTCTTGCAAGTGCACAGTCTGTCCTCTTTCTGTGCAAGAGCCACCCAAACCGACGATGACACGGAATCCAATCAGAAAAGCAGCATAAAGATGAAAGGTCTTGCCAATGAGAAGTGAACTTGCTAAAGTACACCTTCCAATGAATTTGGACAAAACTGAAAAATGTTGTTGATATCGGATCCTTAGGCTGATTACTGAAGCGTTCGATTGTTCAGTATGTCAATTCATCACTGTCTACCTGGTTATATTTAACACTCTCTCCTGTTTCCAGCACGTCTGCTGAGATAGGCAATTGCTGTCACATGACACCGGCCTCTCAGGAAGGTCAGTAGACCATTTGAGAGGCCGTGGTTTCTGTGCCCCCACCCCTCTGCCACCTCGGTTCTTTCTCAGGTATTGCTGACAGCAGATGGAGCCTCCATGTCTTTCAGGAACTAAAATATTAATAAGATTAGGGCTTTTATCCTTCAAACAGTTTAGCCTTTCCTTTTAGGGGCTCTGCAAAATGTCAAGTCTGTTAATGTGTACCGCTGGCTCCCCCAGGAAGTCCTGCCCCTGCTTACCGGCACCAAAACACTAACTTTGGACCCATGTCCTTCCTTTTCATGTTTTTGTTTGTTTAGTTTTTAAATTTACATGTAAATTTTTCAATTATAGTTGACATTCAATATTATATTAGCTTCAGGTGTACAGCATAGTGGTTAGACATTTATATAACTTATGAAGTGATGCCCCCAATAAGTCTAGTAATTCACGTTTTAAATCACTCTCATCTTTCAGAGACACTTGGATGAGTCTAATTCCATGTTGAGACAGGAGCTCTTGGGGTGCGTTTTAATAAATATTTGATGGGAATGCTAGCCATGGGAGTCATTCTTATTTACAGAATTAGAGACGGCGTCTCTGAGGCAAGCTTAAGTCTGTGGAGGGAGCTGTGTTTATAAATGTGCACAGCGCTCTCATGCGTGGGCCTCGCCTATTTTTCAGAACACAGTAGTTATCCGCGTCTCCATTTTTAGAAGTGGCGAATAGATTGCGGAGCACTGCTATGTGATACCAATGAAAACGACCATCGTCTATTCAAGTGTCTTCTTTTAATGGAAGGCAGAATTCACTTTTCTGCATGTATCCTACAAAAATACAATACACATTTCATATGCTGTGTAATGTAGATTGTTTTAAAGGACAGTGATGGCATTAGTTTAGCTATCCCATTCCAAATGGGCAATGAGCATCAATTTTGTTCATGAAGAAGTTTAGGCTCTATAAATTTATAGTACAATTACACTTTGCATGGGAGCGAGTTTTTACCTCACATCACCATTAGCAAAATGTCCACTTTTATTATTTACTGACAACGTCAAAGGCAGATGAATCTTAAGAACAGTTGCCATTTCTTTCATTATACTGAAATTTCTTGTTGAATATCAACTGTTCGTCAGTAGAATGCATAAAGATTTTGACTTCAATCTTTTTCTTTTTCTTCTTCCTTTTTTCTTTTTCTTTCTTTTTCTTCTTCTCCTCCCTTTTTTTTTTTAAAGAAAAAGCCAATTCATCATGTAGGAAAGGACTGCCTTTTGCAGTCTCAGGTCCTGCCAGAGACAAATGACTGTAAAAATTTAAAATCAATCATTAACAGATTAGCTGTTGGTCCAAAGTAAATAGCAATCAGCTTATTAGGCATCAGGCAGAGTGAGATAAAGGGGGAGAGTTATTGGAAATGAGGATGTTGCTGGGGCTCTGCTTGTGGGGTGGGGCACGGGGAGGCTGTTTCTGTGTGACTCTAATCACAAATGGGAAACAAGGTAGCTGGCGGAATCAGCTGAGTTCCCTGGTCGTGTCAAGCGGAGTCCTGTGGTTTTCTGTTCTAAGTCATGGCTTCATTCACCCTGATTAGCCTGGAAGTTGGTCGTGCTCTCTGGCTGTTCTCCTCTTTGCCTTCCAAGCAAGATCTGTCAACTGCTGTTCAGTTAACTCTGCAAGGCAGCCTAGAAATTGTGGCTGAGACTCCTTACTTTCAGGAACTGGACCTTTCTTATCCCTTGCACACTTGGTTCAGATCTCATTATTGGTTAGGTTGAGGTTGGGAAAGGAGGGGAACGGTTCATTAGCTGCTTCCCTCTAGTTTCGGATGTGTGAGCTACCATGTCGCAAACACCATGGTCATTATTGTTGCAAGCGAGATCCACTGATGGATGCTCAGTCGGCAGGTGGAGGTTTGAGGCGAGACAGGATACTTGTATGGTCTTGAAGCATCTTTCTCATGGGAGGCAAATGCAGACAACTCTACCTGAACAACAAGAAAATAATTTTTTAAAAAGTATCTTTCTCAAGATACTTATTAATTACAAAGGAAAAATAGTAACTTCACAGTGGTGAAATCCAGGAGCTACCACCTTACCCAAGTAATCAAGGTTAACATCACCAGCAATAAGACAGCCCCTCTCGCTCCACATTCCCTTGATGCACCGAGAAGGACACAACATTATTTTCGTGGTATTCTTCTAAACATCAGACAAACCCATTCTGAAGAATAAGTGACCAGTAATCTTCAAAAGTGCCGAGGATAAGAATGTCAAGGAAGACTAGGGAATTGTCATGGATTTGAAGAGGCTGAGGAAGACAATACAATACATTGTCGAATTCTGGATTGGATCCTAGAACAGAAAAAGGACGTTAGTAGAAAAACTGTGAAATCCAAATAAACATTGGCATTAGGAGAAGCTGGAGGAAGGGACTATGGGAACTGTCTGTACTATTTTTTTTGCAACTTTTCTGTAAGTCTAAATAAAAGGGTTTTTTTTTTTAAGGAATGAAGCACTGAAAGAAAAAAAAATTGTGCGAGCTCCAGAAACTTCTTCTGCAGAATGCAGCTTGCAATTGGGCTAGTTTTAGCTTTTGTTCACAACTGTGCTTTATTTTGGCCAAAGCTGGAGTAAACCATTGCTTTCAATGGGAAAAAAACAAAACAACACTCTTGTGTGGGGCCTTTCTTCACAGTTTCCTTCTGTGATAACACATTGCTGAGTACATTCACGAAGGACAATCACAGTTAGTGGAATGCTGGATTCTGCAGTTTGTGAGACTTGGATTTTCAGTGTGTGTGAATTCTTTTGTGCCATTAAATTCTCATGGATGTGCAGGCTCGCAGGGGTTGACTCTGCTTCATCCTGCAGGTCAGGGTCCACGTCTACTTGAACCAGGAGGCTAACTGGGACATAATCTCAAGGTGACGGCTGTAGCAGAAGAGGGCAAGCCCACCACACAAGGACATTTTGAGCCTCAGCTTGTGTCCTGTTTGTCAGAGCAATTCACTTGGCCACGGCCAAGTCAAAGGGCTGGGGAGGTATTCTCCTCCCATGAAGGTTCGGGAGATAAATTAAATGCTTTTAATAATATATCTAATTAACCATGATACTCCTAGCCTTTGCTATCTCCACCATGTGGCTACTTTTGACCTGCTCTACGGAGCCCTCTTCCCTGGTTTAAGTATAGGTACCGAAGGATTGCCCTGTCTCCATTGATGTGAACAGTTTAAAAAGTTTTTTTAATTGTTGTTCAAGTACAGTTGTCTCCATTTCCCCCACCACTTCCCCCCACCCCACTCATCCCCACCTCCCACCCTCGATCCTACTCCCCTTTGGCTTTATCCATGGGTTCTTTATTCATGTTCCTTGATGACCTTTCCCTTTTCCTCCTATCATCTCTCCCCCCTCCTCTCTGGTCACTGTCATTGTGCTCTTTATTTCAATGTCTCTGATTATAGTTTGTCTGCTTGTTTCTTCTGTTGATTAGGTTCCACTTATAGGTGAGATCATATGGTATTTGTCTTTCACCGCTTGACTTATTTCACTTAGCATAATGCTCTCCAGTTCCATCCATGCTATCGCAAAGAGTAGGAGCTCCTTCTTTCTTTCTGCTCCATAGTATTCCATTGTGTAAATGTGCCATTGTTTTTTGATTCACTCATTTACTGATGAGCACTTAGGTTGCTTCCAACAATTGGCTGTTGTAAGTTGTGCTGCTATGAACATTGGTGTGCATAGGTTCTTTTGGATTGGTGTTTCAGGGTTCTTAAGGTATAATCCCAGCAGTGAAGTTGCCAGGACAAAAGGCAGTTCCATTTTTAGTTTTGTGAGGAAATTCCATACTGTTTTCCACAGTGGCTGCACAAGTCAGCATTCCCACCAACAGTGCACTAGGGTTCCCTTTTCTCCACAACCTCGCCAGCACTTGTTGTTTGTTGATTTGTCTATGATGGACATTCTGACCAATGTGAAGTGGTATCTCACTGTGGTTTTAATTTGCATCTCTCTGATGGCTAGTGATACTGAGCATCCTTTCATATGTCTCTGGGCCCTCTGTATGTCTTCCTTGGACAAGTGTCTGTTCAGGTCCTTTGCCCATTTTTTAATTGGGTTGTTTGTCTTCCTGGAGTGGAGTTGTGTGAGTTCTTTATATATTTTGGAAATCAAACCTTTTTCCAAGGTATCATTTGCAAATATATTTTCCTATACAGTTGGTTCCCTTTTCATTTTGCTGATATTTTCTTTAGCCGTGCAGAAGTTTTTTATTTGGATGAAGTCCCATTTGTTTATTCTTTCCTTTATATTCTTTGCTCTAGGGGACATATCAGTGAAAATATTGCTGCATGACATATCTGAGATTTTCCTGCCTATGTTCTCCTTTAGGACTTTTATGGTGTCACAATTTGTATTTAAGTCTTCTATCCACCTTGAGTTTATTTTGGTGTATGGTATAAGTTGGTGGTCGAGTTTCATTTTCTCACATGTACCTGTCCAGATCTCCGAACACCATTTGTTGAACAGGCTATTTTTACTCAATTTTTTGCTTCTGCCCCCTTTGTCGAATATTAATTGACCATAGAGACTTGGGTTTATTTCTGGGCTCTCTTTTCTGTTCCATTGGTCTATGTGTCTGTTCTTATGCCAGTACCAGACTGTTTTGATTACTGTGGCCTTGTAATACAGTTTGATATCAGGTATTATGATCCCTCCTACTTTGTTCTTTTTTCTTAAAATTGCTGCAGCTATTTGGGGTTGTTTATGGTTCCATATAAATTTTTGAAATGTTTGTTCTGTATCTGTAAAATACATCACTGGTATTTTTTAAATTTATTTTTAGAGAGAAGGGAAGGAGAAAGAGAGGGAGATAAACATCAATGTATGGTTGCCCCTCATGTGCCCCCAGCTGGGGACCCAGTCCGCAACCTAGGCATGTGCCTTGACTGGGAATCAAACCGGTGACCCTTGGTTTGTAGGCCCATGCTCAATCCACTGAACTACACCAGCCAGGGCCGCCAATGGTACTTCAATGGGGATTGCATTGAATCTATAAATTGCTTTGGGTAGTATGGACACTTTGATGATGTTAATTCTTCTAATCTATGAACATGGTATATGCTTCCATTTGTTTGTGGTATAATCAGTTTTCACTTTGCTGTGACTACTTAGCGGTCTCCTGAAAGTGAAGTGCCCTCTCCATTATGTTACAGTGAGAGTGGGGTCCTACAATATTGTTAAAGAAATGTATCAAAGCTCCCTGCCTCAGTTCCTACATAGGTATGCTGACATCATCATGTTACCTGGGTCACATGGCTCCACGCACCAGGCACCATCAGGTATCCAGGGCCACCTCTCATATCTGGACCTCAGGCCCTCTTCACAGATAGGCGTGCCCTGCCAGACCCCACCCCGCATGGCAGTTCTCTCCTGTAATCTCTCCATCCTTCCCACAACCTGGCTTCCCCTCTCAAGATATGTACAAAATTTTCTGACCAATGGTTATAAAACAGTTCAACTTTCTTGACTTGTTTGTTTAGCTTTCTCCAGATGCTTCCTTGGCTCCACCAGTTCAGTGGATTCAAGTAGTTGTGTGTCTAGAGACTTAGTCCTCTGTCCCAGAGTATTAACGTCTTGAATTAGAGAATCTTACTTACCTTGTATCCATTGTGGTGAGTTACATGTGACCCACAATAGTTCAAATTATCAAAAGACATCTATTTTACAGAGCTGAAATGATGAATCTTTCATAGCCTGACCCGATCTTTTATCCCCTGATTTTGCACATTTTCTAACCATTTGATCTGGCCACTTTTCTCATTGGCTCATGGTCATGTGCTGCTGTAACTATTGCTTTGCCTTCTCAGGGCCCAGGGTGCCCTTCCTCTCCTGTCTTCCATTGAAATCCTGCCTACCCTCAGGGCTCACCAAATTCCACCCACTCAATGAAACTTCCTCCAGCTGCTCCTGCCTTAGGTGAGTTCTCCATTTTTCTATGCCCTGAAGCATATGCTCTAAACTATAGTTTAAGCTTTAGTTATTCTTTTTAAAAAAATTTTTTTGAAAGATTGTACTTATTTATTTTTTTGAGAGAGGGGAAGGGATGGAGCAAGACAGGGAGAGAAACACTGGTTGTCTCTCGTACATGCCCTGACCAGGGACTGTACCCACAACCCAGGCATGTGCCCTGACAGGGAATTGAACCAGCAAACTTTTGGTTTGTGGGGTGACACCCAGCCAACTGAGCTACACCAGTCAGAGCTTTAGTTATTCTTTTATTTCGGTTTTCTAAGTGTACATATAATGTAACAACATAAATCATCTCAAGTAGCTAATTAGGTTGTAATGGCTTTGTGGCCTGACTCCACACCCAACACTGCTTTTGTATCCTCCCTGGCCAGCAATATGATTTTAAGCACATAGTAGAATTTCCAGGAATCCATGATCAGTTTCAAAATTTAAATCACAAAATGAATTCTTTGCTTTCTTTAAATTAAGCAACAAACAAAAGCTAAGAAGAAGAAAGAGTTAAAGATGAGTAAAAGAAATCTCAATGTGGATATAAAATATTTTTAAAGAAATAGCCCTGGCTGCGGTGGCTCAGTGGATTGAGCGCTGGCCTGTGGACCGAAAGGTTGCCTGTTCGATTCCTAGTCAGGGCTTGTGCCTGGGTTGTGGGCCTGGTCCCCAATGGGGGGCATGCGAGAGGCAACCAATCGCTGTTTCTCTCATACATCATGTTTCTCTCTTTCTCCCTCCTTTCCCCATCTCTAAAAATAAATAAAATAAAATCTTAAAAAGAATAGTAGCTTTAAATTAGAAAGAAAATTAGTGCTTTGAAGAGGAAGAGGACATTATTCACGAAGAGAAAGTTATTCTGGATTTATTTTTGTCAGATGATGAATCGATACTAACTATTCCAAACTCTTATCTGAATGTAATAATAGCTTCTGTGTTCCCAGTATTTTGTAGCTGAGTGAGGGCCAGATCATTTATCTCCCTCCCTGGTATAGGAAGATAAGCAACTGAGGGTCAGAGCTCGTGTATGCTTTACCCAACACCCACTGCTGCTAAGTGGCAGAGCCAGGCCGAAGTTGTCTCCTGGCTTCAAGTCCAAGGTTCTTCCTGCCACCCATGCTACAAATCTCTGCTCTTTGAGGATGAATCCTTTTCTACACTTTCCTGGGGTAATTGTGTGATTTTTATAAAAGATTTATCACTCTAAAGATGAATTGAACTATAAGGTAAACATTTAAAAGGAGAGGAACGGAGTCGGAATGAGATTCTGGTGTCGCTGGTGCCTGGCATTATAACCGATGACATAATGGAACACCAATCACGGAGTGGGTTTAATAGGTAGAGACTCTGAAGCGTTTGCAGGTGTGGATAAAGTGGCTGCCTTTCATCAACGAGGGCAGGCGCTGGAGTCTGCAATCCACCGTTCACGGGGTTGGTATCAGCGTGGAAAGTTTCTGGCCCAGCTGACAGCCTTTTTGTTGTTGTGAGTTGCTTTTGTACTAAAGGGTCGAGAACGTTCCTTCTCATATTGTAACTTGTGCCATTTCTGCCTGAACTTGATTGAAGTTCCAAAATAGAATGACCCTGCTGGTAAAGATTCTTGTTAATAAGTCCCACACAGGTATGCAAACGGTTTATATGAAGAAATAAGTCAACTGAATAAAAATTCTATGAAGAGGTGAGACTAGGAGAAAAAGCATACTTTTTTTTGAGAGAGAGAGAGACCGGGGAGGTGCCTTAGAGCCTCTCATAAAAGTTTTATTTTCAAGCAGAAGATGGAAATTAGAATAAAAATAAGGAGAATTCAGTTTAGAGCAGCCTTTTAAAATCTGTGCCCCTTAGCAGAAGGCCAGCCATTGCCACGGAAGCCCGGCGGTCTCAGTGCGGGGCCCTTCTGCTCAGGAGTAAAAACCGCAGCCCTCCTGCCTCAGCGCTGGTGCCACACACATCCAGCCTCAACCTGCCACCGGCACGGGCCCATTACCGGCCACCCCACCGCAGCACCCAGGGGGACAGCCTTGCAGCAACCGCTCGTCCGTTTGGGGGGAGGGGTGGTGGTCATTACCAGCACAGGATGATTTTATTTTGTCTGAATTATTTACAATGGAAGGAAGCAGTTTGGAGGGGAGGGGACGTTAGGAAGTGTGCTCCAACCCACTCCCATTGATTCCACCCAGAGCGAGAAGAGCGAAACCTCAGAAAGATGACTTCCTTTTCTTCCTCTCTTTCCTCTCCCACCCCCAAGCCTTAGACATAAAGAAATAAGTAATGCAAAGAGCAGCCCTTGGTGGCTGCGGGGGTGGGGGTGTGGTGGTGGCCCAGGTTGGTGGAGGGCTAGTTCCCATCACGGTAGGTGCGCCCTGGCCAGAGCTTACAGCGCTGGTTCTCTCTCCCCAGCTCTCCTTTTGCGTGTCGTTGCATAATGAACAGCATGTATGGATTTAAATCCCATTTGGAGGATGTGCAGTTGCGGAACCTGTAATCAGAAGAGTTGGGCTTTAATCCCAGAGGTGCCATTCCCTTATAGGGTTTTTTTTTTTTTAATTTAAGATTTATAGCTCTCCGGCTTCCAAAAAAAAAAAAAAAAAGCGTGGATGCTTGGCCAAAGCAGAAGTAAGGCCTGGGGGGTCCTTTGGGGGCGAACAGAAGTCCCCTGAAGGAAGCCGAGTGACTGTCACATTGGGCGGGAGGATCGTGGTTGACTTGTGCTTCCATTTCTTCTTTGCAAAATAGGAGAGAAAGCAAACCCACCTCCTGCCCTGGGAGGCGATCGGTAATGTTTGTGGGAAGAGGTGTCCAGATCATTTTGGAGTGGTATCACATTCTTATATTAAGAAAACAAACAAACAAACAAAAATGCCGGTGGAGGCAGAGAGCCCCGCTGGCTGGACCCGACTGCACATCCTTAAAGAGAAACCCCCGCAGAGGACGGCTTGCACGCTGAGGTGGGGGGGGCGGGGGTGGAGGGTGTGGGGAACTGGGCCGCTTTAAATTTGCCCTGCCTCGGTCATGCGTGGGGGTGCCACCTGGGAAAAATGGCCTGGCTGAGCAAGGGAGTGGTTTTACTTTTCTTCATTGAAGAACTTTTAAATAAAATGTTACACTGCTTACAAATTCGTAGTAAATGTGAGTTGTAACACCTTGCAGTAGAATGAATGTCTACATGTCTACCCACCCACATTAAGAAATGCATTATTACTACCACTGAGACTCCAGTAACATCCCTCTCACTTCCCGTGGTAACCACAAGCATGACTGTGTGCTTATCATTCTCCTGCTTTTTCAAAACAAGCTTTCCATGGGTTTGGACCACAGGTAAATGGAATCATTCTGATGTATTCTTCCATGAATTGCTTTTTTTATTCAATATTATGTTTGTGAGGTATGTCCAGGTGTCTGCATGTAATACTTCATTCATATTCACTACTGTTTCTTATTCTGTTGTATGAATACTCTAAGACTTATTTACCCATTCTCTTGTTGATGACCATCTGGATGTCCCCATGTTTCTTTGTTATTACAAACCACATTGCCATGAATTCCAATCCAATCTAGTCTTTTGGTGCATGGGTGTAAAAGTTTCTTTATTGTATATGCCTGAGAGTGTCATTGTTACCTTATAGACAACCAGCATTTTGGCTTTATTAGATCATGCCACGTTCTTAGTGGTTGTCCAACCTGCATTCTGAACAGCAATGTTTAAGAAAGAACTCAAGAATTCAAATCAGTTATAGGCTGATTCAGATGCTCTCAAACATCTGAGTTAAGAGGAAAGAGACTGCATGGTTAAAAGGAATCCAAAGATGATGATGATATATAGTAATGATGATATGATGAGGACAGCAAACCCTGACAGAGTGTTTACGAGATGCCAAGCACTGTTCTGAACGCATCAAACAGGCAGACTCATCCCATCTCTACAATTAAGACGTATGTACTATATTACCCTCACTGATAGGCAAAAAAACTGAGGCATAGAGAGGTTAAATAACTTGCCCTCGCTATGGCTGGTAAATGTAGGATCTAGAATTCAAACTGTTGCTCTGAACCCCATGCCTCATTTTAGCCATTAACCTATCAGTTCACTCTAAATGGGTCAGTACTAAGGGCAGCTTTGTGACTGATGAGTGACTGACTACCCTCCCGTCTGGGGAAGGGGACTTACCTTTCCAGCAGTACTTCTTATTATATACCTCTTTTTCCAGATCTTGTCACTGAGAATTTTGACTGTATTTCAATTTCAATCAGAATTTGATTGCTAAGAAGAGCAAATCATCCTTCCTCAGGGAGTATGGAATTTGGATGACCTCTTTGGCTAATGTAAGAAAAAATATGAGAAGGAGCTCTTTAATCAACACACCCTAAACACCAAGCTAACATAGCCTACCTGAAGTCAGTGCTACGGTTATTGGCACTTGACTGGACTAAAAGAGAAATCATTGTTCCTACTGGCACATCCACAGGTAACTTAATGATAGGTACCATAGTTTGCATGGCGAAGTGATGGGGCAGGGTATCGACTATTTCAAAGGTGGCTCAAAATGGCTAAAATATGACATAATGATATTGTCATAAGGCATACAGGCATTGATATTTTTTTGTCACAAAAACATCAGGAGAAATGATGAACCATACATAAATTCATACCTCAGGATCAATAAAGCTATATTTTTTTGGTCCAAGTTATTCAGATGAGTCTTTTACAAGGTATCCTCAATCCTCAACTTTCTACTTTGCTTTATCTGTACCCAGACATTTGAGAAGGATAGAAAAGTGGTGTTACTAAAATTTAATACTTGGAATCTTTCTTTATGATCTGCCTTTAAAAGTAAACACATTTTCAAAGATGATTAATAGCATTGTCCTCAAATAGTAATTTCTTTTTTTGTCTGTTTAAAATAGGGATGTTCCTATGAAAACCCAATGCAAGGGCCAAATCATTAAGCTCTTCCTAAGTCAAAGAAGGCATATATCATGTTGAAATATGTCATTTTAACGTTGAAAAATAAAAAAGAAAGTCTGTGAAGATTTGGCCTATAGAGTAAATTTCAAAATGGGAAACAACACTGGTCCTGTAATTAGATGTAAATCATACCAGTGACATTTATCTTCTCTCGGTGAGTTCAGTTCCCTGTGGCAGCATAGAGAGGCAAAGAAAATATTGGAACTGAGGGTAATGAAGTAAATACAGCAGGAATGTATGAATGACAATTCCTTTAGAAAACGAGAGTAACTGGCAGGCCTCTGCAAGACAAAGTCCCATTTTCGGAAAATGACCCAGATTCTCTGACTGTTACCAATGTGCTCGCTGTCTTGAATCTCAACAGTGGGAGGAACACTGGGCTAGGGGACAGGCGCCTTTCAAAAGGCAAATATCTTTGGGAGTGTTAAGAAGCAATGGACTGTTCATATGTGAGTAAAAATCAGATGACTTTCCTTTTGGCAGCCAGCTGGGAGGGTCTATCCTGAGGGCTTCAGAGTTCTGAATTTGGGGGCTGAAATAATTGGGAAGAAGAAAGTGTTGAGGGATGAGTGAGGCCTGGAGGTGAGGGGTTTAGGGCAGTCATGAAGACGCAGAGCACGTGGGGAGAGACGTGAGCATTGCTGAGAAGGGGGTGACAAGCTGGGAAAACAAACTTGGCTTACTTAAAACATGCACCTGCATCATGTGACTCCCCGAAGCTAAGCCACTGGTATTACTCTTCCTAGCATTAAATCAGGTTTGGTGAGCTAATATGATAAACTACAACTTAAGTTTTGTTTTAACAAAAAATGAATTAGAATGGAGTAAATTGAGTGATTGGCTTTAATTCTCACCCTCTTGCTTTAGTCTTCTGTGGGTAGCGTGTATTTTCCTACCCTTTGACTTTGGGCTTGTCCAGGAAGCTTGTTTGGGCCAACCTTAAGGGCAAAAGTGTGCGGGTTCTGTCCCAAGGCCTTAAGGGGCTTTGTTATTTTCTGTTGCCCTTCTGTGCCCTTTTGTGTTTCTCTTCTCTCTGTGGGATGAGCTCTCTGTGGGCAGCTGCCACTCCTTTAGCTGACCCGCAACTGGAAGCAGAGCCATGGAGCTGAGAGGCAGCTTAAATGAGCTCATCTTCAGCTGACCTGCAGCTGTGAGAATAAATCTGAGTTGGTTTAAGTCACGAATTTTGAGATGGTTTGTTACACAGCATCACTGTGGCACAGCTAGCTAACACAGATTTCTAAAGAACCCTCTTATAAGGGAACTCTTGGAATATAAGCTGTTAGTAAATTAGGATTTTCCCATATTGCAATAAGATCATTTTCTCTTTTTGATGAGAATTTTGTTTATTCATTTTATTGTTACAGCCCAGTGATAGAACAAGAACACAATTTGTCCCCCGGAAGGCAAAGATTGACAGAGTGTGCCCTGTACCTGTAGGTGAGCACCGGTAGCGGCTGAGTACAGCAGTGGCTTTCAGACAACTAGGGAAGTTCTGGAGCCTCCAGGCGTTCTCACAAAGGCTGCCTTGAACTGGGAGTTTCCTCTCTCTCTCCTTCACCTAGTTTCAACTGTAGTAGAACAGATTTTATTTGTTTTGCATACTGGGCTTCTTCATAAGATTTTATCTAATTACAAGGCTAAAATAAGTTTAAATACCTCCAGCAAATTCCTCACTTTTCTTGAAACTCATGGTTTTTCACACCTATACATACTGTTCCTTCTGTCCAGTCAGCTTTCTCTCTCTGTTTCTCTGTAAAAACCTTCTTTCTATTCATTCTCCAGTACTCATGGTGATTTTTTGAATATTTTTTAAAAAAATTATTTTATTGTTGTTCGATTGCAGTTGTCTGCATAGTGATTTAAAAATATATCCATGAGTTCTCAGATACTTCTTTTTTAAAAAGATGGGTCCTAATTGCCAACCCTTTAGGTACGAGCTGTACTGAGTAACTTTCAATGAACAGAATATACAGAAAGTGGTGGTGTGTGATGTCCGAGCTAGGACCTCCCTCCCGGTCTGTCTGTTGTCCCTCTCTCTCAGTTTACTCATTCTTAGGAAAGCCAGCTGACATTTTCTGGGGGCACTCAAGCAGCCCCATGGAGAAGCCCACTGAGATGAACCGAGTGAGGCCTCCTTCCCACAGCCACGGGAGTGAACTTGATTGCAACCTCATGAGAAACCTTGAGCTAGCTCTCAAATTCTTGACTCACAGAAACTGAGTGGAAACAATTGTTTATTTTAAGCAACTATGTCTGGTATAATTGGTAACGCAGCAATCTATAACTAATACAATACTCCACCACAAAGATTCTTTTCTATGACACTCTCCTGAAATGCCTGAGTGAGTGTTAACAATTTTCTTCTTTCTCATAGCCTTTACAGTATACCTCGTTGTAAAATTTATTCCACTACATTATCTATTTTCATCTGTCTTCCACAGTAGGCTTTTAGGTATTTGTATTTTAGGTGCCTAGCATAGTTCCTGGCATCGTGTATGTTGGATAAAGGATTAAAAAAATAGCTGCAGTTCAAATCTGGAAAAAAAAACACTCAGAGAAGACAAAGAATAAAACAAGTCATCTGTTTTTGCCACAGCAATTCTCAGTTTTGACCAGAGATGATAAATACGCAGAAAATCCTCAAATGGAGACAATACTGTATTTTTTTTCACAATGCTTGAGCATATAAAGCAGTTCTCTGTGCTCTTGTTTTAGCAAATGATGGGCATTCCAGCTGAGATGATGTGACTAGAATCACAGGGTTTGTAAAAGACCAGGATCAGTATTGTGAGTAGGATTACAGGTGAACAAGCTGGAAATCTATTGCCATCCAAAACAAGCCCTAGAATTATGGCTTTGAAGGAGAGAAAATAGAAGGTTTTTAATTTGCTAGCTACAGGGGTTGTTTTTGTTTGTTTGTTTTTTTTTAGAAGCCAGAGATATATTGTCACATACACAGTCAAATCAAAATGGTTAAGGTGGTTTCTGGTTAATTGCATGTGGGCCAGTGATTTGAGAACAGAGTCTTCTGGGTATGGCAAACTATGCAGGACCTGAACAATTAGGTATTTAAAACTGAGATTTAATAATAATGATGATTTGTGTTTTTATTTGAATGATCACCTAAATATTAGTAAAAGAGTATTCTAGATCATCTCGAGGTCAAGCTAACAACTTAGAAGTGCCATGCAATTTCAAGTCCCAAGTTTATGACTGAATAGGACTCAGATGGCTCCTCCAAGTGTCAGGGTTTAACTTCTAATACACTGTTTCTCAACTGTCTGTGGACTTGTAATTTCAAGGACCCACAAGTTCTTACACTTGGAAAACAGCGATAGAGACAATAAATGCTTCCTCTAAGGAGAGATTATTGATTTTTCATCTGGATAGTCAAGGGAAGATTTTATGAGGGAGCTGGCATCCCAGCTGGCCCTCAAGGACAGGCCTGGTATGCTTTCTCTTAACAAATGACATCAAGTGTCCATTTAAACTATCTGCTTGAGAAAATACCCCATTTCCAGGGGCCATTCATTACTTCCTGGTTATTCTTTGAGAGCCTGTATGTGTTCGTTATATTTAATTATAGTGTGGCCCAGAGACAAGATGGAACGGGAACATGGTGTGGAGGGAGGCATGAGAAACAGAAAGGGTGGGCCTTGAACAGGAGACAGGGCACAGTGCAGGCCAGCTGAGGTGCAGGACAAATGCAGGCTACAGAGGGACATTGGGTACAATGCTGGCAAAAGCCTGTAGCAAAGGCTAAGTCTTAAGAATTTGTGGGGTTTTTTTTTTAGTAATTGGGCAAGGAAGAAGGAGTTTATGCAGTATTTTTGCAGGGTTGGTCATTTTATGCTAATTGGATGACTAATGATACTGCAGCTAACACAAAGTCACAGTTATATTGCTGAATAACTGTCTCAGCATCATTTTTCTTATGACCCTTTTGGGCATGTGGAGGATTTTCAATGCATGTGTCATCTTTGATCCTTGTAGAAGACATAGAAGATATGTTTTGAGTGTATACCTTGCCCTTGCTTAAGAGGTGGACCTGGGCAGCCATGTTTATTTTTCATTTTTAAATGACATTTAACTTTTAATATTATTTGTACTGGTTTCAAGTAAACAGCATAGTGGTTAGATAGTCATATACTTTACAAAGTGTTCCCCCCAAGGGGCGGCCATGTTTGAATTGCATAACCATACCCACTCTTACCTACATCCCCACTGGTTAAATCCAAGAGGGCATCTGACTGTGGCAGAATCAATTCATTGCTGTGCTGAGCTAATCAGATTGTCTTATGGGGATCTGAAATTTGGACATTGAGAAACTGAGTTAATAAGGTGAGAATGATGCCAGAACTGAAAGGCTGTGCCAAGTTAAGCACATTGAAAGCAGAGGAAGCTTGTTGAAAGAGAGATAAGAAGAAAAGTGTGGCAGAGATGAAATACATGCAGTGAGAATAACCCTGGATTCTGCTTTCCAATTTCAGCTCTCATTTCCGTGTGGCTTGTGCGTAATTTGTTTTCTATGTTTCCAACCCTTTTCAGGATTGCCTGGGTATCGTCACTAGAATTCTCTGCACTTAAGCTAATTTGAGTGGGTTCTTCTTTCTTGCATCCACACGTAACTCTTGTACAATACTGCCAAATTTTCAATTAAGCCATTGGTTCTCCAGAGACCATCAGGCTGAAGGGAGTAATGTCAGTTCAGCAGCTTAGGTGCTGAACTAGCCTCCACCCATGAAGCAAGAGGAAGACACGATGGCTTCAGTTTATTACTGAGAATTGTGGGAAACAAGTCGGCAAGTGAAACTGGATCCCTGCTTGATGAGATGCCTCCTCTTGGTGTGGCCAAGGATGGACCAAAGAACTCAGTAGTCAGTAGTCATTATGATCTACACTGACTATAGCAGAGGACATTTTGACAAAATTCTGAGACCTATAACCACAGTGACAACATATATATATAAAACTTGTAATTTCCCACCCTTCCTTGTGAGTAACAATATCTCATAGCTGAAGAATAGTCATTGCCATTCTTTCAAGGGTTTGATGAAATCTAAAGGTCTCGTTATACTAAATGCAAGATTTAATCAGGAGTGGGTAATGTGAATGCATGTACTTTAATGAATCTCAAGTATTGCAACCTGCAGAGGTTGTCAGTAACTGAATTCCTGGGCTATGCAACTTGTAATTGAAAATCTTTACATTTTAGTTCCACCTGTCATTTTTCTAATTCTATTCAAAGAATGTCTATTACAGTAACCCTTTTCTCTGTCTATCAAAAGTTATGCTTTAGCAGAAATGTATATCCTTGGAAATTATTAATTCCAACATGTTGGTAATTTGGAAAGCTTGATATTTTTCAGGGTTGTTGAAACTACAGGAAGGACTTTCATCTTGATAAGTAATAAATTTCATAAGTAAGAAATAGCAATGAGAAATACCATTTAGTCAATTTCCTTTAAGACACTGAGCATCCATTCTAGCCATACATGGAAATATCAGGGAACTAAACCAGCAGGGGATGGAGACCCAGGGAATCTTCTTTGCACTTTTCCCTTGAAGAAGCTTTGCTCTTCCACTATTCATCTCTCTGCTTGTGAGAATTCTGTTCTTCAAGTAAGAGGCTAATGGCAGCCTAATGAAGTTTTGCTTACTTTCTCTTGCTAGGTTTCTCTGAGCATGAAAATTTTACAAGGAACAACCAAACTGCACCACAAAATGATATTGATATTATGGGATTGCATCAATAGCATTGGCTGTTTCATTTCCATTCACTTATCAGACATATTTACTTCTCAGATATTTCCTTAACCGGAATTGACTGTACTATAATTGCCTATTTCTTTGGTCCATTGGCTGTTAACCTTGAAGTGACTAGGGTAGAGCTGGCGAGGCCTCCCCTGTCAGGCCTGACCTCTCACTATGCTGGAGAGAGCGCTGCCATGACAACGGCGACAGATGTCAGCTAAGCAATGTGCACCCTAGAAAGACTCCTGTATTGAGAAAATCGATCTTGTAATGGTGCCACGGAGCACATTCGCTGAACTGCCAAGTGTTCTAGGCTTAATCATTTATTTCGTCTAGCAGAGAGAAGAAAACATAAAAGAAATGAAATGAATTTGACCTCTGTCTTTTGAGTGACTTTAGTGCTACAATGAATTCTAGCAAGTGCCTCTTATGAATTTTAAAAAATTACATTAGGAATAACATTTTGAAGTGAAATGACTCTTGTAATGCCAACCCCCCAGAAACATGTTATTTCAAATGTCAGATACATAATAGTCATTTGCTATTTTCTGTGTATGTCCAGGGGTTAGCTCTGTCTTGGGTATGTTTCAGGCAAATTATTATAAAGGAACCAGGAATGAAGCCGACAAGAGCATGCTGCTTTGGCTTCCTCCTTTTTTCTTAACATAGGGGACTTCTTTTGTACTGGGTATCCCAGGGTTTAGTGAGTAGCGTAAACAGCGTTTTGAATTGACAGCTTCGAACCCCTCTCAGTTTTACTGAGTCTTCCAACAGCATGCTCGTGCGTTTGTCTCTCTGACAGTTAATTCAGGGACAGCCTTGCATCGCCTTGATGGGCTTGTCATTCATGCTTTGACACCTCTCATTCATCTGAGTTTGGCCTGCTGGATATGCAAATGATCGGAGGACTGAAAACCATAATCCCTCAGCTGTGATGGCCAGTATGTCAATGTCACTATTTTTGGAACCAGCCATTCTGTCGGGAGCCAGGGAGAGACTAAGCCAGGGCATGCAGAATGCACTCAAGACCTTTTTCTGGTCCAGGTCAGAACTAGATTCTTAAACAAGCAAACACCCAAACCAAGACAAATCCCCAAAGCCTAAAGATTATAGACAAATCTCTCTGATAACCTTGCCCATATAAATAAGTATCATTGAGAGTGATTATAGTGAAAAGGATCTCTTAAAATTTTCAATACGATATGTCTGTCTCTTGTGCTGTGGGATATTTTATTGCATTTTTGCCCTCAAGTGGAGCTGACGGGAGCCAAGCTTGTAATTTAAATCAATAAGAACCCTTTACCATGGCCATAAAATACTTGGCTAAACCTTTGAAGTGGCCACAGTTGAATGCACAGTGAACACAGTATAAATGTTCCTTAAGATGTATTGTATGAGACCACTACTAAAACAGCATTCAAAGGCACTGGCCTTAAGCATCTTTTGTGACTGATGGGAGAGGGTCCCCACTGCTTTTGATCATTTACATGCACTGTTCGCATTGCCACGTGAAGTGGCTCCAGACAAGCCCTCTTTTTTTTTTTTTTTTTTTTTTTTTTTAATTTTT
>CM052549.1:11487945-11525928 GCA_028533065.1 Trachops cirrhosus | reverse complement strand
CAGGATTCTTAGGATATAGACCCAGCAGTGGAATTGCTGGATCAAAGGGCAGGTCCATTTTTAGTTTTCTGAGGAAGTTCCATACTGTTTTCCATAGTGGTCGTACCAGTCTGCAATCCCACCAACCAGACAAGCCCTCTTAATTGGCACATCACCCCAGCCGCAGCCCTCTGCTTTCTCTTCAGATCTTTTCATGATCTCTTTGACTGGTTTCTGGGATCTGGGTCCTCTTCAACACCAGTAGTCTACATCAGATATACTGTTGTGTTGATTGCTTCTATTTCATTAGGACTGTAGCTGGGAAAACTGAACAAAGGCCAGCTGTTCGCACCCAGCCGGGGAGTGAGCACAATGTGGGCAATTCAGCAAAGCTGGCTGAGCAGCGACCTTTGCAGGAAACAGAAAGCTTACCTGTTAGTTTTTTCTAGAGTGGCCAGTTTCTGGAGTAGAATTCTTCAGAAAACTGTCAGATTTGAAAAGATGGCATTCTCCTCCACTCTGTTCTTCAGTCTGCCTCACACCTGCTTGGCCTATCCCTTGGCCTATCCCTTTTTCTGAATCCTTCCTGCTGCCTTCTCCTCTCCTTTGTGTGGATGGACGGGTGGATGGGTGAGTGATGGATGTGTCCTCACTCTTTCCCTCTGTGTCTCTGTTTGTTCCTCACTCCTGCTCTCTTTTCCCCTCTCTCTCAGATTCTAAAACCCGCTCTGATTCCACAGTATCAGTAAATGGAAATAACTGAGTTTGGAGTTTGGCCATGAGAGCTCTGGGTCTCATTTGCTCACCTGGTTGGTTGTGTTGCAATTGGGCCAAAGGCACAGGCTCAACCCCCTCTAGGCTGCCAGTCATTCCCTCCCACAACTTCACTTATTTATTCTTAGTGAGAAGCCAAAGATAAGGACCAGAATCTCGGGCCACTTTCTACCTTATCTGATAGACTACAACACTCTGTACAGTTTCCCAAGTCTTGGGATGGGACCACATGTATCCCGGTGGTTAAGGAGATGGACACACTCTGTGTGCCCTCTCTTCTTCCTGTGCCACTTTCTGAGGGCCGTCTGGGTCTCAGATCTGACTTCCCTCATGTCACGTGCGTTTGACACATGCAGTGTGGCCAGACATTTTGCTGCTGGGTTTCAACATGATTAGGTGGATGTCGATATTCCAGGGGATGTTTATGAGATTTCTTTTGTCCTTATGTGTGAGCAGAGAAGGCAGGGCCCTTACAATGCATTGTTTATGTTCATGAAGTTGATTTTTAGAAATGGCATCACACAATGTCTGTGAGGATAAACTTGTCACTGAAATCAGATTTTAAAGACACACCAATGAGGTTCAGGGTTTAGCACTTCTTTGGGTCCTGATTTGAACAAACTGACTGTAAGATGATTTTTTCAAAGACAATTGGAGACGTCCGACCGTGGCCTGGTTATTAGATCATTTAAAAGTACTGCAGGGAAAGCAATGTATGGGGTGGCTAGTACCACACTGAGAAGTGATCGTTGTTCACATGGGGTGAGGGGTAGAATATTTTTCTGTATGTTTTAAATATTCTAAATTACAAAGTTAGAAGTTAGCCTGCCACCTCAAGATTGCATATTTATATTTTTTGCATAGGTCCCCATATTTATACCTCCTATTGAATGAAATGTTTTCTGTCAGGGCCATAACTATTTGCCTGCCAGCCTATCTTTCTACCTCATAGGTAATATTATGGAATTGTTTGAATACTATCTATATCCATTTGCTGACTTTGTGGTCTGAATGTCAACTTTTGACATGGGAATATTTGCCCCCTTGCTCTCCCAACCTAGACTGTACGCTCCTTGCGATCAGGTCCCCTTGGGGGACTCTTTCTTAGGTATTTCCTACTCAGCATCTCACAATGTGAGGCCCAGAGCCAGCTGGACTGCGCTGTGGTAACACATAAACTCCCAAATCTTGGAGACTTCATGCAATAAAAGTTCATTTCTTGTTCATGGGAAGTCAGACGCATGTGGGGCATCCCTTTTTCATCTGGTGGCTGTGCTCTCAGAAGCAGGTGACCTTCAGTGAGACTCTGGTGGGGGAAGGAGGTGGAGGTGGCCAGCCGGCTGGCTTTGGTCTGTCTCAGCCTAGACACAGCCTATAGGACATTCCCAGAGGCCACAGGTGCAAACTGGTGGTACAGCCTCCTAGCAGCAAAGGAGGCTGGGACCAGGAAGGGACCGCATATTCGGTGATCATGCATTGTCTGTATCGCAAGGCACTAACTGATGTTTGTAGAAGGTGATCCTTACCCCTTGTGCTATTTCCTCATAAATTTTGAGATGAAAGAAGGATCAGGGAATGATGACGTCTGTTATTTGTATAAAATAAGAAAATGACAATCAGACTATTTCTTTTTCATTTTTCCCCTTTGGTACTGAATTATTCCCTACATAGCAAGAACCCTCTCCCACTAATAGCAGGGCCCCACTGGGCTGACTGGCCACTGTTCAAGGAATTTAGCTCTGAAGCAATGGCAGCTGGAATATAAATATAAATATATTTATATTTACAAATATATGGCAGTCACATATAAATATAATCATATGTGACCTTTGTGTCTGGCTTCTTTCACTCAGTATGTTTTCGAGGTTCAGTTGTAGCATACATCAGAATTTTGTTTTTCTCTGGCTAACTTTCCCTTGTATGTACCTATCACGTTTTATTTACTCATTCATCCCTGGGTGGGTATTTGGGTTGTTTCCACCTTTTGGCTATTGTGAATAATGCTGCAATGAACACTCAATGAGCCAGTATTTGTTTGAGTACCTGAATTCTTTTGGGTACATGCTAGGTGTGGAATTGCTGGGTCATATGGTAATTTTATGTTTAACTTCTTGAGAAACCACCAAACTGTTTTCCCGAGTGGCTGCACCACTTTACCTTCCCACCATCAATGCACAAGTGTTCCAATTTCTCCACAGCCTCGGCAACACTCATTTTCTGTTTTATTTTTATTTTTATTCTAGCCATGCTAGTGGGCATGAAGTGGTGTCTCCCTGTGCTTTTGATTTGCATTTCCCCATCTTTATTTTCTGAATACAGAGGAGTTGTTTGGGCTTCCTGCCTTCTTTGACTCCCCAGACCGTCCCTGATGGCTGTGTTAAAGGGACTTTGGTGGGGATAGCAGTCTGCACTTACACTACTGGTTCGATTTTCAACTAGTACACACTCTGTAGAAGACCACTTGGCAACACTGCTCACTGAAATTACAAATGCATGGACCCTTTAACCCAGCAGTTCCAAGCCTGGGACTCTGTCTTATGGACGTTCTCCCCTGTGAACGTGATATAGGTATAAGATTATTCACTGCAATGTTATTTATAATACAAAAGATGGGAAACAAACAGAATGTCCCTCACTAGGGGACTGGTTAAACAAATTTTGGCATAGTCATACAATGGGACACTGCACGGCTGTAAAAAAGGTGGGGGTACCACCTTGTGTGCTGAGGCACGAGGAATTCCAAGATACATTGTCAAATGTAAAACTAATCAAGATATACAATAGAATAGTGTATAAATAGGCTGCCCATCATATAAAAATGGGAGAAAAGAATATGCACATATATGTGTGTGTATGTATTTTCTTAGATATTCATGAAATACCTCTGGAGAGGGGAAATTGGTGAGGAGGGGACAAGGGTTGGAAGGACAATGTTTACTGTCCACCTTCATGTGCCTTTGGAATTTCAAAGCTGCAAATATATTTCCTGTTCAAAAAAATCAATCAAGTAAATTAAAATTAAGACAATTCATAAACACCTAAAGATCTCATTAATTTGAGCTCTCCTACTTCTGGTTTTATGGTCATTTTGATAGGACGTGGGCTCTAATGTAAGATTTTGTATGCAAATCCACATGAGGGGTGGGTTTGCAAGAGACATAATTTAAGCTCTCATTCTTCCCCCGGGCACTGCAGTCCTGGTGGAAGCCTCAGCTTGCTAACTTGACCATCATTTGAACTTGAGTCAGCCTGCCAGAGGCCATCCCAAGTAATCTCTCACAGCATCCTATCTGTGTGGCTCCTTGGAGTCCCCACCCTCCGGTTAGCCCACCAAGGGGTGCTCAGACTGGAACTGGTGGGACTGGGTAAGGGGAGGAGCAGATGAGGCCCTGGGTGCTGGATGGAGACTGTGTCTAAAGTAAATCTTTGAACCTGGGACTTGCAACTCAGTACCACTTCCCTACTGGGCAACCCAGAGAGCTCCGAGCAGACCAGACTACCCAGGAGCAAGACTTAGCTTTGCCACTTTTTGGGTATGGGACTTTGGACAAATCACCTTAAGTCTTAGAACCTCTGTTTTCACATCTCTAATTGGGGCTAGTAAATGCAGATTATTGCATGTAGAAGATGAAAGCTGTTAAGAGGGCTTTTCTAGTGTGAGTTCTATAAAACGCTGTAAGAATGTGAAGGGTTATCTTGGAAGTCATTGTGAAGTCCACATTGGCTCAACATCTCCTATGTGCCAAGATGTTTGAGAGCTGGGGAGACAACCAATAAAAGTAACACTTTCTCCACCCTTCCAGTGTGTTCAGGGCTCACAGCAAGGGAGGGAGGCAGCTGTGAGGGATATTAATGGCAGCAATGGGCTCAGTGTAGAACAGACCAGAATGCACAGTGTAAGGGGGCACAGAGAAGGCAGGTATGGACTCCAACTGGAGACCTCAGCAAAGGTAAGCTTTTACAAGGGTTGCATCTGGAAAGGGAAGAAGGAGGTTGCCAGGTACATAGAGAACATTCCAGGTGGGGGCAGTAGTCAGTGAAAAGGCATGAGGGAGACAGAAAGACTGTCTTTGGGCCACTTCAAGCAACTGTCTGCTGCAGTTTTAGGGTGAAAGCCGAGACTGAAAAGGGACACAGCTTGGAGGTCTTTTTTACGGTGGGTCACAGCCAGATGATGCAGTAAGAAATAAAAGGGAAATACATCAAAATAGGTCAACAGCAAGGAATTGTTGTGTATGGCCCCTCACCAAGCGCTGAGATGCAGAGGACACTGGGCAACCCGGCTTTTTTTCCCTTTTTCCACTGCCTGCAACAGAGGGGTCCATCTTCCAGTGGGGAAGTTAGTCTGGGCTTCGCATCTTCCTGGCTGAGCTCCTAGGCCTCATGCAGTTACAGAGACGAGCCGTCCTCACTGTGCAGTCCCAGGACGAAGTCACGGATCTGGAACACAGGAGGGCTCCGACATTGGTGAGAGCTGCCCTGGAGAAGAATCACCTGCGTGCGGTATGTCTCAAGGTCGAATGTGAGACAGCATGCTTCACGTTGTGCCGTTGGCCTTTCCTAAACCCAGACACCTCTCCCTGGGTTTAAAAGCTGCCGTGGGTCCCCTTTGCAGAATCCAGCCTGAACTTCTCAGCCTGGTGCCCAGGTCCTTCGTTCACAATGGGCCCCTCGCCTTCCTGATAGCCTCATCTCCTGCAACTCCCCCAGACCCCCCATGCTTGTACCTCCCTGTTTCTTGGGGAAAGCACATCCATAGTCAGAGGCTGGTGAAAACTCACTCTTTGTAAAGTCAGCCCAGCCAACAGCAGAGGCCAGAGTGAATTTAGGCTTTTAACATTCAGCATTTTCCTCTGTCTAGAGTGTTCCTTTCTCTGCTCATTTCTGAGCATTCTGTGGTTCCTTGAGGATAGGGGCCATGTATCACTCAGCTCTGTAGTCTCAGGGGCCAGCTCAGTGCTGGGCTCATGGTGGATGCTCAGTAAAAGGTTGCTGATGAATGAATGGATGGATGCCTGAGAGGGAGGAAGGAGTGCTCTCTGGGAAAGACATGGCAGATGTTTTCTGAAATGGGTGGCAAGTCAAGAGTGGAAAGTGGCACCTTCTACTTCCTTGTCTCCTGTTTTTCTTTCATTCTCTCTCTCTTTTGCATTGCTGCTCTCACACTTCTTATTCTGGGGCATTCTTAATGCTCTAGAAATACCTGCTGGGATTGTGTACTGGGGACACCGATACCCCAATATTAGCCCTGTACCAGAATAGTCACTTGAGCTCTTACAATTGATAAATCAGAGCCTTCTAATACAGATTTCCATTTTACATTTCTTTGTTGACTATATTGGGAAATATTAGTTACAATGAAAATGAGAGGTAGGAAAAACACAATGTAGTGTCTGACACAGGTTGTTTTCTATGGTCCACAGGCTAATTTTTTCTTCAGTTTAGAATCAGAAACTAATGATACTTTCATTTTTTCCCTTAGGAAAATATTTATGGATTTAGCAATCTTACTTTGAGGGTAATTCTCCAATGATTTTGCATAAATGTTTCTCTTTAATTTCATCCCAAGGCCAAGCTTTAGTGCTTTGAATGATTAGTTCACACTGCAACTAATTTAGAATTTGAGTTAACACAGACACGACATGCATGGATATTCTCATAAGAAAGATTTGAAATAACCCTTTTTCTCCAAAGTTTCAGAATTTTACTTACAAATATGCAGAATTTCATCCAAGGTTGTCACCAGCTTATAAACCAATAGCTCAAGAAATCAAGGCTTCTTGAATCATCAGTGCCTACTGACTATTTTTAAAGACTTTCATGCTTAGGATGCATGACTGGGTAATGCAGGCCCATTACACATTTCAATTTTTAGTCAATTGATCTCATTTACTTATTAAGAGTCATTTATAGAAAAATCAATTCAACTAAGTATCTACCAAAGCAATATGGACAAAGACTTTGTAAATTAGTGAAAGTGATGCAACTTTGGGGTATTATTAATACCTGAACGTATTAACTGCAAATCCAAGACTACATTTTAAAAAGATGCAGGCAAACTACAAATATTTGCCTATCACTTCTGCTACAGATAAACCTTTATGATTTTCCATATTAAGATAAACAGCATGAGAGAAGGCATTTCTACTTCTCATATCCTTCTGTATCTTCAGGGGAAACCAGCTCTTGCTCCCCAGCTACCTGTATTTTCAAGTCAGGTAACAACCCTGCAGTCCAAAGCATGAGGAGCCCCTCTGCTGGAGATAAGTGACTTAGTCCAAACCCCATCACTATGCCCAGCCACCCATGTGCTTCCTGATCCTCTTTCTTCCAGCATAGCTGGTTTGAGGGCTCTGGATTTTTGACCATGGCTCTAGGCTGCCGCCCTGGTGGCTGGTCTCAGATGGCTCTGGGAAAACCCAAAGGAGCTTCAGCAACAGGGGATTCATTTCTTACCTTAAAATTCTTCTTCTTTTTTTAAAATCTGTATCTTTAAAATTATATTTGATTGATTTTGCTATTACAGTTGTCCCAATTTTTCGCCCTTCGCCCCCTTTACCTAGCCACTCTCCCTCACTCCTTCAGGCATCCCCACAAAGTTGTCCATGTCCATGGGTGGTGCATATGAGTTCTTTGGCTACTCTATTTCCTATGCTATACTTTACATCCCCATGACTACTCTGTAACTACCAATTTATACTTAAATTTTTTCTTCAGAGATAAGATTTGAATACTTACTCTCTTGGCCTTAGAATTCCCCCTTCATTGTAATGGGCGGACTACACATATGGCTATGTTCTCCCCACAGCAGCCACAGGGATCTTAAAAAATGTAAGCAAATCACATTAGGTGACATACCTTCTCAAGGCACTTCACCGTGAGACTGCCTCCCCATGGCCTGCAGGGGTTTGGGTCTTGCTCTGTTCCCTCCACATCCCTACCTCTGCCTCTTGCCCTTGCTCACTCTGCTCCAGCTCCACTCTGTGGACTGGCTTCATGGCACACTCACCCCTCTGTCCCTCCAGTGACTTTGTGCATTAACTTCCTCTGTCTAGTACCCTCTTTTCTTGTCTTTACCACAGCATCACTTTCATTTTCTTCCTGGACCTTTATGTTTGGTAATTACTTCTTTACTTATCTATTGTGTTCCCCACAAGACTGTAAACTCCATGGGAGAGAGCACTATGGGACTCACTGCTGTCCAGGATGCCAAGTTCAAACTTTGTGTTGTTAGCAAAAACTGCCAGTTGTCCACCAAAGCATGTTCTGTTTCCTATACTAATAGGATTTAAGCCGAACATTGCCAGGTGCCCAGCGAGACCACATTACTAGCTTGTCTTGTGGCTGGGTGGCTAGTGCCCAAGTCGTTACCTGCAGAATTAGAGAGAAAGTGATGTGTGTAACTTCCACCTCATTTGATGGGAAGCCAAGCCCTAGCCCTAGACTGGTACTCACTTTCCTGAGGGCAGGAGTGTGGGGATGCCCATGATCAGCATGACTGTGTAGGCAAAAGCAGCACTCTGGAGGGTAGCAGAGCAACTGGATGGAAAGGCTTGGGCCTGAATGACCACATGTGGCAGAGCTCCCCCCACCCTAGACCATTCACCTTGTAATGTTACATGAGTGTGGAACAAACGCGTGCTTCTTTAAGCTACTCTATTTGGTTGGCTCTTTGTGATTTGGTTTAACTTTCAGCCTGACCAACACACTGTTGAAAAATTGTTTGATAAATGAATGAGTGAATCATCAGGGGCTCGTCATTTTACCCTCTGACATCATACCACAGGAGCAAATGAGGCTGTTATCAGTAGGAATCCCTCAGTGGGCAACTACCAGGTACTGGAAAAACACACACCATGAACTGTCCTATGCTGGTTGAGTAGCCAAGTCTTTTCCCATCTGAAAGCCTTCTTGTGGCTTGCAATGTCTCATTGCACCATTGAAAAATTTGGCTCTGCCATCCAAAAGAAATCAAACTTGAAAGAATGTCACGAGCCACGCAGCATGGAATTAATGTGAAGATTCTAGGTCGCTCTGTTATAAAAATTCTTGTGTGAGACAGAAATGCAATCTCATAGCTGATGGCTGCCTGTGGCCCCCATCATAGCTGGGGGCTCTGCCCCTTTAATAGTGCTATACTAACTTATACGGTTCAAGTCTGGAATACTGCACACCTGAACCTTTAATGTTAGACAAGATTTCCTGAACTCTTGTTCTGTGATGGTAGGTGGTTTTGTCTGTTTGGTTACATTTTTAAGAAGTCTATTAGTTGAGAGTCATGATTTCCCTAAGGAATTGTCAGTTATAGCTTTAATGTTGGGGAAAAAATGATTTCAGCTTTTCAATGAACTTTTCTACTTAGGTCCTGGTATATTTTTAAGCTCTACTATTTTTAAAGAAAGGCATTTAATAGTTGTTTAGTTAATCTCTTACCACCTCCCAGAAATAGCATTTAAGAAGATAGCAGGATTTAGGCTTGTTTTAAGCTCATTTCTCCAGTGCTTGGGGATTTGTGTGGAGAAAGTTGATCAGAGAATGCTCTGGAAAAAATATCTGGGAGAGGTGTGGAAAGGAGAATGGGGCAGCAGGAAGGGTTGAGTTGCAATGAAGGTAGGATACAGAGCTAGGACGGCCCCTCACAGTGATCCTATACTGAAGCAAGGGAGTTAGCCTTTGTAACCCCCAACCCCCAACCATCAGTATGAGATGTGGCTGGAAGGGAATGTAACTTCTGGTGCCCACCCTGTCCCCTGCTGTAGCTCTTGCATTTGGAAAAGTGCCTAGTACCTAGCACAAAGCAGATGCTCGGTATAAATGACTGAATGAAAGAACATGCAGGATTAGTCAAGAAATAGACAAATTAGGATAATTTTAATAACCTTTGTCAAAACTGAGGAATCTTACTTTAAACTTCTGAAGTAGAGGCTGAAATCTTTATAGATACGTTAAAGCTTTGTGCGTATCATAAGTCCTGTCATTTCCGGAGTTTGGACATTGTGGGGAAATGTTTTGGATCTACTTGAGTAGTCAAGAAAGTGGCAGGTAAGTTTCTTTCTAGGCAAGAGTAAGTCAGTGCATTCAGGGAGAACTATTCTTAAACTCAAAATCGAGACATATGGTGTGATGAGATTTGATACTAGGAGAGAATATTTAAGATTAGGTCCTCCCTGGAAAATCCAGGAGGCATCTTTGCCAGGCTCATAGGCTGAGGGCTGAGCTATCGGTTATGACCAAATCTGTGAGGAAGTAGGAATGGGTCACTGAGCCTGGTTCCTGACCAGCCTGTGGGCTGTGGCTGTGGCAAGGTCACCTTTGCATCATGTGTTGACATCATCATTAGCAGGTGCAGTGGTTTGAATGCCTATTTGTGCACAGCACGTTATAGTTTACAAAACAAATTAAAATGAGTGGTCCCGTTTGATTCTCAAGTATAGGAAGGGAATAAAAATACTTTTCTTATAGCATTACACTAATAATATAGATATAAAAGTCATTAACACAATATCAGCAAATGGAGTCCAGCCATAAGTGGGATTTATGCCAAGAATTATAAGATGCTTTAAATACTTTAAAATATTAATGATTGTAATTTGATAAATTACAGACTGTGGGAGGAAATCATGTGGTCATGTCAATGAATAGAGAAAATATATTTGACAAAATTCAATATGCTCAGTAAATGGGACCAGAAGGAGACCTCTTCAACTCAAAGAAAACATTGATGAAAAATGTACAGATAACAACACATTTAGTGGTGAAACATTAAGTCCTTTTCTCATAAGAATGACAGTAAAGCATGGATGTCCACTCTTACCATTTCTATTCAACATTGTACTTGAGGTCTCAGCCAGGGTACTAAGGCAAGAAAATGAAAGACATACAGATCGGAAAAGAAAAAGTAAAGCTATCATTATTTGCAGGTAACATGACTATGTGCATATTATTACCATTGTAGAGATGAGAAAACTGAGGCTCAGGGAGATTAAGTGACCTCTGTGAGTTCTTGCAGGTTGTAAAGATGGAGCTGGCACTGAAACCTAGGTTTCCTGACTCCAAACACTGGGAGAAAAAGAGGGAATATTTTACTGTCTTAAAAAAATATCCACAGTAAAGTTTTACAAAAGATTCAGTGGCATTGGAAAATTTTCAGAGAAAATAAATTAAAAATGGGAATAGAGAATCTTATTGGTATAGGACAGACTAACTGGCTAGGTACTTTGGCTTGACCACATTAAAATGTGGACATTATCTGGCTAGGGTAGACATAAATCCATTCCTCAGATTTTGAAATAAACTGAGGGAACCCTCAACAATGGCTCAGGTAAAGTAAAGACTGATGAAAAATGCTTTTTCATAGTAACTTTGATATACTAGGAAACTCATTATGAAGAGGTGGTACAGGATGGAACAGGTTTGGAGAAAAAGATGTCAAGAGACCTGTAACTAGGATGATCATATCATTCATCATCATAATGGTGTCTCTTATGAGCAAAAGGGTGTGCTATTAATAATGACCCTGAGTCAATAAGCATAATCCAGGACTGTTCTGGGCAAGTTGGGACATTGAGTCCCCAAACCTATAATAGGTATAAAGGAAACTGGCGTGCTGGGGAGAAGACAGCAATAACAGATGTTTTGTGAGATCTGCTCAGACTCTGGCTTGGTCCCTTAGGCCAGGCCAAAACAGGTGAATGTTTTAGGAGAACGGAACTTTGCTGACCCTTAGGGTTTTCCCTGCATTTGCTGTTAATTAAAATAAATGAGAACAATAGCTACTGTGTGTTCAGTCCTTACTATAGGCCAGGCACTCTGAGAAGTGCTTTATGCAAAGTATTTCCTTCAACAGACTTAGGTAAAGGGCACTAGTGTTATCTCCATTTTACAAGTGAGGAAAGAGCCTCTCAGGGAGGTTGAGTAACTTTCCCAAGGTCCCTTAGAGGGAAGGCATTGGAGCTGGGATTTGAACCCAGACTCCTAAGCACGATGTTAACCAGCCCTTACTTTTTCCCTTTTGAGGTTCAGGCCATTTCAAGGTCCCAGGTGCCTTACATAGGATGAGTGTACGGTCAGATAGGCAGCAGAGTGGAAATAGCGGCACCTTGGCACTATCCCAGCCTCTCTTAGGTCCGGGCCTACCCCGATCCCACACCTCCTGGTGCAGAAGCGCAGGGCAGGTGTTGGCAGCTGCCCAGTGCCGGCAGCGCCTAGGCTTTTGACCTGGACCAGTGCCAGGTCCTTTCTGTTTATTATTTCATTGTGAGTCTGTGTGGACTAATGCCTATTGCAGACGGGAATCTCGTCTCTCCAGATATCTGCATATCATTCCTAGAACCACCGGGTCATCTTAGGGCCACACAGCCCACATTTACTTCTTTCCAGCTCTTTCCATCAGTCAATCTGAGGGCCTCCTTAATTATCTTTATTGCTTTTCTCTGAACTCTTCAATTTGCGAGCATATAGCCTTTCGGGTAGTGAGATACCAGAAATGTTCAGAGGAATTATAATCTCCTGTGCATGATGTAATGCTTTGGCCTAAGAAGTTGAAAATCATAGCAGTAGTTTGAACTGCTAGTGCTATCATAACCTGTGATCAATTTGGTCTTCTCCAATTAACTTAATTTTTTTTCAGTTAAGGTGATTATGTGGATCAATGTCAATGTAATTTAAATCTGGAATATTCGAAAGTGCATGCATTAAAAGCAAAGCAAAAGCAATGAAGCAAAAAGAAAGAAAGGATTTCTTGTTCTTTGCTCATGTACTGATCATCCACTATGTGCCAGAGCCCAGAGAGCATGCTCAGAAGAATCTTGTCTTGGAATGCTTTGAACCTTTAAAATATTTTGTTCATTAAAAACTACTCTTGTTTTCTGGGACACCCTTTTAATCATTACATTTGGCTCTCCTGTTCTAATTTGTGGATTAATAACTTGTAGTTTCTGGTGAGTGGTCCATTTGTGAATCAGGTTATATGGAACGATCTTTGAGTTGGTTATTTTGAAGTGAAATATAGTTTGGCATAAATGATTATATTGATCAAGATATCACATGAAGATGCTAACCATGTAATGCTCTTTTTTCTAAGACAAAGTAGAAAACTAAGTGAAGTTGGAGTTTTAAAAAAAGTAATTTGAACTGAAAAGTCCACAACTTGCCTTCCCTCCAATTTAAGCCATTTTGATTATTTTTTGAAGTCTGTTTATCATTAGAGTAACTTTTTAAAAAACTTTTTACTCTTGGCCCAAAGATGTTTACATGAGTATTAGCTCCCAATGATGGGATTGTCTCACAATAGCACGTGGAGTGTTAATGTTCCAATATTGAAAACACTCTTAGGACATGAAATGCAAAAATGCACAGCTTCTCCGTTGGGGAAAGCTGCAGTTTATAGTGAAATCACACACCACCAGATCTGGAGACTCATTATCTCTTGTCCTGGTAATGATTTTGAAAAAGTCTCTCAACAAAATAGAAACAGATAGAGATAACTCATAGATAGAGAACAGACTGACAGCTGTCAGAAGGGAGGGGTGTTTTGGGGCTGGAAGAAAAAGGTGGAGAGTTTAAGCTAGAACAAACAAATAAACAAACAGAAAACCTCATACACACAGACAACAGTATGGTGCTTACCAGAGGCAAAGGGGACTGGGGGAGGTAGAAGAGGGTAAAGGTGGATGAATGGTGATGGAAGGAGACTTGACTTGGGTGGTATGCACACAGTACAATATATAGATGATGTGTTATCAAATCGTACACCTGAAACCTATATAATTTTATTAACCAATGTCATCCCAATAAATTCAATAAAAAAGGAAAAAAAGGAAAAAAGGAAGTCATTGCTGACCCAGCTTCATCTGCAGCCCCAACAGCTGTTTCCAGAAGCCCAGTGATCTCAGGATGGACACCAATTTAGTTGTATTTCAACCCCCATGAGTTACTTTCTTTTGTAATTTAGGCCCATGATCCTCTAAAAAGATTTACTTTGTGCTGTAAGAATTTTTCTTCTAAGAATCCATTTAAATTTTAAAGTTAGCCTCCTTTGCTGGAATGTCAGCCTTCCCTGGGGGTGGGAGAGAGGTGATACCGGAAATGGATTTCATTAGTCCATTTTGTTTGAAAATGAATACGGATAACATACTTCAGTGTGTGTCTTTGGTTAAAAACGGCAACACAAAAGGCACTGCCAAATACCAGCCTAAAAACTCCTCAGCAAAGTCATGACAATATCCTCTCTTGAACCTCCCCTGACTTTGTGTCTTTCTATAATATACAGTATAATTTATAAAAGTGTGAGCAACTGTGGAATTGTTCTCCTAATAGATTCTGAAGATTCCAATTTCCATTCTGCCACACAAGACTGAAAATCCACTTGTGCTCACTTATCTGTATCTGTACCTCATCCCCACGCTGCATCAAAAATCAGGTTCAGGTGCAGGTTAAGAGCACGCATTTACCTCTGGAATATGGGACTTATTAAATATCTCTCCACAATTAACATCACCATATCAATAAGAATTATCATTAGGTCTTGTCAATCAGGTGCTGAATTTTGCTTCAGGGAAACAAAACAATTTAAATTATAGCGAGTGCTCCCCCCTTTTTTTTTTACATGCTCCTCTTTAAATTGGATAATTATGTGGCTTTTCATTAGATTCCTCTAAGCGTAATAGATCACAATATTCACCCTTTGACCTTGGTGATGAATGTCTCTGGTGAAAACATGTGACAAGCAGTGTTCTAATGAGAACAAAATAGGGAATAACTGGAAATCTTGTATAATGAAAGGGGAAAGCAGGAAGGAAGCACAACAACCTTGAAGGTTGATGCACAAAATGTATTTGCGATGTGGCGATGATATGGGTTGGGGTGAAAAGAGGCTATTTTTGGTTCTAACCCTGTGAATAAAAACACTGATTTTTCTTCAGGAAAGCTGTACATCAGAAAATACCAGTCTCGATGGAATGGCAAGCGCAGATGGAGAGAATCCACAATGCTAAGGGGGGACTCACACAACTCACCGCACCTCAGAACAGCTGCAGTGGAAATCTGAGCGCACCTCTCACTTTATCGCTGTCGTTATGGGAGTTCCAAATTCGAGGACAGCTTAAAAGGAAGTAATTTGGTCTTGGGGGATCTATAAACTCATAAGGGATGTTGAGGAAGGACACAAGGAGCAAGTAGACCCCTAATATCTCTATCCACCTCTTTTTGGTCAGTGTCCGGGCAGCCTGCCCTGCTGCAGCTCGGGCACCTCCCGCAGCTCCAAAGTCCTCATTCTCCGAGGCTGAAGGGCTGGGGCATCCCGAAGTTGGCCTATGAAACCTCACAATCCCATTTGTGATGTGACTTAAGGAATGGCCCAACCATTACCTAGAATGACATGATAGAAGGGCTGGGATTTGACCATAGGTTGGTCTGACTCCCAAGTCCATATTCTCTAGGTTAAAGGCAACACATAGCATAACTGTGTTAAGTCTCCCAAGAACTGTGCCTTTGCCATAAACTTCTCCCCAACTGACCTTTCCAGGTCTCACACTTAGAATTGATTTGGGTTATTATGAACTCAATATTACTATCAGTCTTGCCATCATTTCTGTCATTTCAATGCTTACTATCATTTGTGCAATTTATTTTGCCTAACAGAATACATGTAAGAGAAGAAGCATCTGCCTCCATAAATTGATTTCTTCCGGAGAATTCCACTTTGGGATAAGAATTTGCGGTGATTAATGAGTGTGTTTATAAAGGATTAAGAAGCTGACCAGGCTCGAAACCATGGTTCCTTTTGTTTATCTGCACATCTGGTCTGCTTAAGGTCAAATTCACCCAGGGCCCTCGTCCCTGACCTCTGCCAGGTGGATTTGAGTGGAGATGTCCTCAGTACCAGCAATCCTTTGCCTCTTTCCACAGAGCCTGCCAGGAAGAGAAATATTTAAAGTCCATTTTGAGCTGCGATTTGTCATGGACATCAGGCAATTAGTGGCACACAGAGCCAAAGGAGAATGGAGAGAGGGAAGGCTCTGCCTCTCCAGCAAGCTCATCAGTGTTTGCACCAGTCACTGTTAGAGACATCTCTGGTTTGCATTCCCAGCTCAACTGTACAGACAAGAGATCTTTTAGCTTCTCCCTAGTCACCCACATGCTGAGATAACTGGAAAAGATGGGTAATAGTAGTTGTTGTAAGCACTTGGGGGCTCCAGGAGGTATCCTTAAGAACTCTGTAGGTAGGGAGGAGCTGCTATTTTTCCTTGAGATTTAAACCTTCAACACAAAATGCATTAGCATGGAGGTACCAGAAGTCGTCTGAAGGAGCGGAAATAGTCCCCATGCCCACACAACTCAAATACAACCTGTTTGAACATTTTATTAAACAAAGAAAGATTTGATCAGAAAGGGGGAGGATTGCTCAGTCATAGAAGCAGGGTAAAAAGAGAGAGAACTGAAGTCAATCAACAGGTAATTTCTGATCCTTCTGGAAGGGGTGTCTCTAATGTGGTGATGGAAGCCATGGACATTAGGTGTAAATGTCATCAACAGACTTCAAGGAGTCAGGTCCCTTTGGTAAGAACATCCTATCCTATCATGGTGCCACTTAAACCTTTAGTCTTCTCAGTCTTGATTCAATGTTCACCAAATAGCCTTCAGAAGTTGCTTCCCATGAACTTTGGCCAACAGAAAGCAGACACAGTGATGACACTGACATAGAATATCCCCGACGGTGACCTCTCATTAGAAACGTTAGTGATGTGTTTTGATCTTACACATAGATATTGTGCTCCTGATGTGTGTCCATGGGGAGTTGGGCCAGTTCTTTCTGTGCTGACAAAGGCAGGGCCTTGAGCCTTCAAGCTGAAGACCGGACCAAGGCAGCGGGCAGGCACTAAGCTGATGCGTGCTAAGAAGACGTCTGCAGAAGCTGCTGGCACTTCACCTTGACACCTACCTGGGCACAGCTGAATTCCTGGAAGCATTTTTTTAAAAAAAACATTTTAACTATTTCTAAGTGCACAGTTCAGTGGCATTAAGTGCATTTACATCGTTGTGCTACCATCACCACTATCCATCCCTAGAACTTTTTCATCATCCTAAACTGAAACTTGGTGCCATTAAATAATACACCACATCCCACCTCCCTATAGCATCTGGTGACCACTATTCTACTTTCTTCTCTGTGAATTTGACTGCATATAAGTGGAATCACACAGTATTTGTCTTTTTGCGTCTGATGTGTTTCATGCAGCATAATGTCTTCAAGATTCATACATGTTGTAGCTTGTATCAGAACTCCCTTCCTTGTTAAAGCTGAATAATGTTTTATGCATAGACCACATTTTGTTAAGCCATTCATCTACTGATGGATATTTGGGTTGTTTCAATCTTTTGACTCTTGTGAATAATGCTGCTAGAAATATGGGTGTACAAATGTCTATTCAAGTCCCTGCTTTTAATTCTTTTGAATATGAGAGAAAGCATTGTACATCTCTATAGTAGTCATACCTTATCTTTCTCTAGTGCTATTTAGTTTACAGAGCACATCAACGTATTTATCTGATCCTATGAGTAGATAGGTAGGAAGGTAGATTGAGCTATCATCTTTACTCTGCTTAGGGTTGACTGAGGTTCAAAGAGGTAAAGTGGGAGATCTTGGATTCAGATGCTGACCTTCATACCACAAGGGGCTCTTTTAATCACTGAGCAATATGTATGAGGATAGCAACAATGTCTACCCTGTTAACTGCTGTATCCAAGGTTCTAGCTCAGGGCTGGTCATAGCAGATGTTCAATTAACATTTCTTGAATGAGTACTTCCCTCCTCAACATGCCCCAATAGCCAACAGCATGAGTGCTGCATAGATACTTAATGGTCCTTGGTGGAGGACCCGAGCTGGTCTTGAAGACCACTGTAACATTTCTGGGGGAGATGAGCAGCTTCCTGACTGACTGATGAAGAACCTCTAGAGTAGGTGCACGACCCACTACTTCAACTCTAATGGGCTTCACAACCTCTATTTCTGTGGCAAGTGTGTATGTGACTATGCTGAGGAGAGCAATGCTCCTGGACCTACCGATTTGCACCAGAAGAAAGCCTGAACTCACTGAGGAATGAGAACTTCAACAAGCTTTCTCTTGCCCTGTAATTACCCTGAAGACTACTACCGTGGTCACGTGACTAGATATAATTCATGGCCCAGAGGGGAAAATGAGCCCTCAGGAGTTTAATTAGTATTGTCATCATCTAATTTGGAAGAAACTGCAATGAATATTTGTTATGGCAGTGTTCAAAGAAAGCACTGTTGAAAGTGGGAGAGATGCTATGTCTTCAGAAGTATCTGGAGGCTTCTCCCTCATTCCCAGACTCATTCATCATCAAAAGTACACAGCTCTGGCACTCACTC
Source organism: Trachops cirrhosus (assembly GCA_028533065.1). Classification (NCBI taxonomy): domain Eukaryota; kingdom Metazoa; phylum Chordata; class Mammalia; order Chiroptera; family Phyllostomidae; genus Trachops; species Trachops cirrhosus. Next base: position 11,507,782 of record CM052549.1, on the reverse strand, counting down.
ACTTTGATAAGTCTGTTGTTGAAAATAAACATCAGGAGAACTGTTTGGCCGACAAAAGACACATAACTCATGCTGGACTCAACTCTGTCAAACTGCGGGCTCATAAACAGTAGGTTTGCAGGAGCCTGGGAACAACCACAATCAAATATATCTTTGGGAGGATTGTATCTGTTCGTTGTGTTGAGCTTTGAGGGTAGAGCCTATTACTTCCTTAATACTTCATGGTATTCATGACCTGTGTGTCCAAGTCCTTGTTTCAGAGCAGGAATCACAGGATTTAGTTAAGCTATCTAGCATAGATAGTGACTTACCCAAGGTACCACATACAGCCAGTTGGGGTCTTTTTTAGGTTTTTTTTTTAAACTTTAGAGTTTTATTTTGGAGGCAGAAGGGGATGGTGGCATACTGAAGCCAATGTCATGGAAATGACATGTGCTTATAAGAATGTATTGGAGTAAAGAGATGTAGATGAACAAGCACAAGGGCAGTGCTAACTGGACAAGGCCCTCCCAATGGATATCCCTCTCCCACCCACTCCCACACAAGTGACCTGTGAGGTTCATGGCTATGTTGTTGAATTAAATATTCCAGGAAGCCCTGGTGTAGACAATTGGTAATTCATTGCATAATTACTGGAATTCATTGGATAATTACCAACTCTCCATGCCACTCTCCTCAAAGGAGACCTGGCCTGAATATTCTCCAAGTCTGAACTTTTAGAGATGAGCCCAAATCAATATAGAGCTGAGTAATGGAGAGTTAATATCAAAGAGCATTACAGTTAAAGGATTAATGCCATTGTCCACACATGTTACTGTTAGAGTGCCACATGTATCTTTAAAGTCTTATACCAAAGTGTAACACGTGCATTCTGCATTTGCAATATCCTATGCCTAACATTTAAAGTTAATCTCAAAGTAAGTCATTCAGCTTTCTAACAAGGACATTCTTTCATTCTACAACATGCAGTATACTTGTAATGACCTGTCATTTTTTCTGAATTCAGTTCACCACCCTTGCAAGACAAAGAAAGATTGCCATAAATACAAGAGGGGTGCCGAGGGCAGCCTGTCCCCCTATGGGCTTGTGTGAGGGAGGAAGGGGAAGGGAGGAGGAGAAGGGAGAGAATGGCCTAAGCATGTTGAGACAGCCCCCGGTGGTCTCCATCACAGCTGAGCCCTGGCCAGGCATCTCTGGAGGGCCATGGTCAAGTATTTTGGAATGATTCTAAGCTTACCTTCTGGTGGGAAGAGAAAAGAAACCAGCATTTAGTGAACAAATACTATATGCTAAGCATTATACATTCTTCATGTCATTGGATCCCACAATAACTCTAGAAGTTAGCCTTATTTTTCCCACTCTATTTTTAAGAAAACAGATTCAGGAGATTAAAAAACTGTGTCAAAATCACACAGGAAGTAAGTGGAACTGCTGAGACTCAACATCCCAGCCACTGCTCCCTCAGGTTAATAGGAGGAAACGGTGGGCGATAGTCAATTACTTTTTGTGGGTGGCAACCAGGCAGCAGCTGGCATCGGAAAACTCACTTCCTAGGCAAGGGAACAGAAGGTAGGAATAAACTCATCTTGGGAATGCTGAAGGGTGTGGGGGTGGAAGATAGGGGATGCCAGCAATACCATGTGTTCAAGATCTTTTTTGTGGCATCCATGGGAGTTATCAAGGCCTTGGATGGAGAGCCACCTGACAAGAGATGGCTGGAGCAGAGATAGTTTTTGTGTTTTTCTTGTAAAGGCCAGGTGCTTGAAAGATAAGCCCAAATAAATCTTGTTCCTTCAAGCATTTATTGAGCTCCTACTACACAATAGGTGCTGACACAAGAGTGAATGCAGTGTAGGCCTTGCCCCAAATGAGTTTATATTCTAATGGAGAAAACAAATAAATAAAAAGTAGAATGTGCTTTAACAGATGGTAATAAGCTGAGTGGAGGAAAGTCAAGCAAAAGCAGAGAACTGGAGGACCAGCGTATGTGTGTTTTATATAGGGTGGTTGGGGAAGGCTTCAATGATAAGGTGACATGAGCATGAACTGAGGGAGGGAGCCATTTGACTGTCTGGCAGAATTCTGTTTCAGCCACAGGAGCAGTAAGTACAAAGGTCCTGAGGCATGAACGTGTGTAGTATGTTTGAACAGAGTGGGGGACACAGGGAGAGGATGAATATAGATAGAGAAGTAGCTGGGGCCAGAGAGTGTAGGATTTTTAGACCACTGTATGAATGTTGGGTTTTATTTTGAGTGATGTGGGAAGTCATTCAACGGTTTTGAGCAGAGAAAAATGACATGATTTGACTTTTATGGTAAAAGGATCATTCTGCCCACTGTGTTGAGCTTGGCCTGTCCTGGGGCGAGGGTGGAGGCAGGAAGACCTGTTAAGGTGATGTGTCATCATTCTGGTGAGGGATGGTGGTTTGCAGCAGGAGGATGGCAGTGGAGGTGGTGAGGAATGGTCACAGTCTGGATATAGTTTAAGACAGAGTAGGTTGGATTTGCTGATTGGCTGAAATATGGGGTTTAAAAGGGGTCAAGGATGACTAAGGTTTTGGTCCTGAGCAAAGGATAGGAGGGCGTTGACCTTAATTGAGAGGCTGCTGGAGGAGGAAGGAGGTTTTGATGCATGAGTGTGTCATGTGGGCATGGAACCAGGATTTCATTTTTGGGAATATTAAATTCGAGATGGCTGGTGGACATCCAAGTAGAGCTTTCTCTGGAGTCTGAAGTGGTCCAGACTGGAGATATAAATTTGGGACTTGTTAGCACTTGGATGGGGTTTACAGCCAAGAAACTAGATGACATCAACTTAGGGTAGTTTAGAGAGAGAAGAGGTCCAAGGACTGAGCCCTGGGGCACTATAATTTTTAGAGGATGAAAAAAAATGAGAAGAAGTCAGCTGGAGATGGAGAAGGAGCAGAGTCCTGGGAGCCAAGTGAAGAAAGCTGTCAAGAGTTGAAATAAGATGAGAATGGAGAGTTGACCATTGCATTTAGCAACACAGGGGCCAACGGTGACCACGACAAGAGGCAGGCCACACCTGAATGGAGTGGGTTCAAGAGAGAATGGGAGGAGAGGTGTGCAGGGTGCCCATGTAGACAGCTCTTTTGAGGAATTATCCTGCTAAGTGGAGCAGAGAAATGGGACAGAAGCTGAAATATGAAGTCAAGAAAGAACTTCCTTCCTCCCTCTTTCTTTTCCTTCCTTCCTGCCTTCCTTCCAGCCTTCCTTTCCCTCTTCCTTCCTTTCTTCTTTTCTTTTTTTTCTTTTTAAAAATGATGGAAATGCTGCAGGTTTGCATGGTGCTGGGAGCAGGAGGGAAGAAGTTGCGGAAGAGTGTCCTTGAGCAGGGGAGGGAGGGGACCTGGTACAGGTGGAGGGGTGGCCTCCAGGGGCAGGGAGGCCCCACTCAGAGAAGGGGAAGGGCAGAGCTGCAGGGCACAGGCAGGCAGGCAGGCAGGTGAAGTGGGTGTAGGAGCAGGGGCAGGAGGCAAGGACGCAGCTGAGGGGAAGACACAAGCAGAGTTGTCGAAGTAGGAAAGACAGAGAAAAAGGAGCAAAATTGTTAGTGTGAAACTGAGGCAGTTAGTCAACACCCCGGGGGAGTGTGGCAGGGAGTAGAGTAGGATTTCTGGGAAGCACCAAAGGCCATCTGAAGTAAGCGACTGTGAGTATAAAGTGAATGAAATTCATGAAATCCAAATGTATTTCTTTAACGTGAAGAAAATTCATTGTAAGGTAGTTTAAATTCTTTAAACCTGATACCCTTTTTTCCTGAAACCTACAAGGATTCCCTTTTAATCCAGCAATAAATCCAAACTCTAACCTGTGCCACTCTCTGTGTATCAAGCTTGCTATCTACTAGTTCCCAGCTCAAAGCCTGCCTTCTGCCAAGTGGGTCTCCTCCCTGTTCTTCCAAGTGCTGCCTGTTGGTAAGCTTTGGTTCATGCAGTCCTCTCTGCCTTTCCTTTGCCTAAGCAGCATGTCCTCCTGGAGTTCTCTGACTGACCCAGCTTTCCTTTTTCTGTATTTTCTTTATTTTTTTAAAAAATATATTTTACTGATAATGTTATTATAGTTGTCCCATTTTTTCCTCCCCTTTATTCTGCTATGCCTTGTACCTGCCCCCACCCCCCATCATTACCCCACCTAAGTTCATGTCCATGGATCATACATATAAATTCTTTGGCTTCTCCATTTCCCATACTATTCTTAACCTCCCACTGTCTATTTTGTACCTACCATTTATTTTTCTTATTCCTTGTACCTTTCCCCCCATTCCCCTCCCTCCCCATTCCCTGCTGATAACCTTCCATGTATTCTCTATTTCTGTGAATCTGTTCCTGTTCTAGTTGTTTGCTTAGTTGTTTTTTTTAGGTTCAGTTGTTGATAGTTGTGAGTTTGTTGTCATTTTACAGTGCATATTTTTTATCTTCTTTTTCTTTGATAAATCCCTTTAACATTTCATACAATAAGGGCTTGGCGATGATGAGCTCCTTTAACTTGACCCTATCTGGAAAGCACTTTATCTGCCCTTCCATTCTAAATGATAGCTTTGTTGAATAAAGTAATCTTGGATGGAGGTCCTTGCCTTTCATGACTTGAAATACTTCTTTCCTGCCCCTTGTTGCTTGCAAGGTTTCTTTTGAGAAATGAGCTGATAGTCTGATGGGAACTCCTTTGTAGGTAACTGTCTCCTTTTCTCTTGCGGCTTTTAAGATTCTCTCCTCTGTAATCTTGAGTAGTGTAATTATGATGTATCTTGGTGTGTGCTTCCTTGGGTCCAACTTCTTTTGGACTCTCTGAGCTTTCTGGACTTCCTGGAAGTCTATTTTCTCGGCCAGATTAGGGAAGTTCTCCTTTATTATTTTTTCAAATAAATTTTCAATGTCTTGCTCTTTCTCTTCTCCTTCTGGCAGCCCTAGGATTCAGATGTTGGAACATTTAAAGTTGTCCCTGAGGTTCCTAATCCTTTCCTCAGTTTTTTGAATTCTTGTTTATTCATCCTGTTCTGGCTGAATGTTTATTTCTTCCTTCTGCTCCAAGCCATTGATTTGAGTCCTGATTTTCTTCCCATCACTGTTGGTTCCCAGTACATTTATTTCACTTTTCATAGCTTTCACTTTTTCCTCTATTTTGTGACCATACTCCACTATTTCTGTGAGCATCCTGATTACCAGTGTTTTGAACTGTGCATCTGATAGGTTAGCTATCTCTTCATTGCTTAGTTGTATTTTTTCTGGAGCTTCAACCTGTTCTTTCATTTGGGCCATATTTCTTTGTCTCAGCATGCCTGTTACATTGAAAGGGGCAGAGCCTTAGGTATTCACCAGGGTGGGGCAACCCTGTTTGCTGTGTTGTGGTGCTATATGTGGGGGAGAGGTCTGAGAGGGAATAAAGTCCCTTGTTCAGCTCTCGGTTGGCTTTCAGTCACTTCCTCTGCTACCCATAAGCAAATTGGGCCTTCTGGTGCTGATTCCCATGTGGATGGGTTTGTGTACATTTAGGGCCCTGTAGGTCTCTCCAACAAACTCTCCTGTGAGGCTGGGAGTTTCTCCCGCCGCCTCAACCCCCACAGGTTTTTTCAGTCAGAGGTTTTGAGGCTTTATTTCCCCATGCTGGAACCCTGGGTTGTGTGGTCTGTCTCGCTCCCCAGTTGTTCCCTCCGTTTATCTGCATGCAAATGTGGGGCTGCCCATCTGCCAGCCACTGCCTCACCCGCCTGATCTTCCAGCCACCTCCTAGGTGCATGTCCTCTCTCCCCTCGCTGCCTGTTGCCATCCCTCCTACTGGTCTGGATGAATGTTTCTTGTTTAACTCCTTCGTTGTTGAACTTCCATACAGTTCGATTTTCTGGCAGTTCTGGTTATTTTTTGTTTTTAAATTTGTTGTCTTTCTTTTGGTTGTTTGAGGATGCAAAGTAGATCTACCTATGTCTCCATCTTGGCTGGAAGTCCCCTTTCTCTGCATTTTCTTCAGGCTGTAGGCCATGGCTTACAATGGTTGTTTTCTGATTACTTTACCCAGGACAGCCTGTTTCCTGCATAGACTGGATGTGCTTGAGGTTAAGGGCAACTCTCCTAGCCAGGGAAATCTAAAAATATCTCATAATGTGATTAAGGTGCAAAAAAGAGGGCAAAGCTGGTTGCTGAGCCCCAGGAAAGGACCCCTGACTTCCTTCAAATGGACCTGGTAATGCTCAGTTCCAAAACCCTCCAATACACCTTTGCACATTGCATTCAGCAACTATTAAAGATGACACCCAGGTCAGAACCTAAATATCAATAATTCTCCCAGACTTTCCCCTTTCCATAGCTTCACAAATGCCCATGGATTTAGATGGAGTTGGAGGAGCTGCAGGGGAGGTGGGAGTGTTTGTGTTTCCTCTGTGATCTTTGTCAGTGAACCAGAGAATCTTCAGCTCCTCGAAGCTGGCACAGAGGTGACCTGTATTAAGGCCTCTCTACCCCCTGCGTGGCTTCCAATTGAGCCCCATGCAGTTATTAGAGGGATAATGGGATTCATTTCAGCAAGGACTGCTTGGCTGGGGCCGAGCTTATTTTAATTTTCAATGTTAATAAACTTGTGGCTATGGCTTTTTTCACACCGATGTGCTGCACACCTCATTTCGCCCGGCCGTTAGGCAATTACCAGCAGCGCCTCTGTTCCCAGCACCTCTTAAACATGCAGCAATTATGCTTATTTGGTGAATGATGATGAAACTTGGAGGAGGCAAATGCACTGGCGTAGAACTTTCTTCCTGACTTCCTCAGGTATGCACCAAGCACATCTCTTCAGTGAAAAAATGGGGCTACGATTACAGCCTTCATCATAGCAGAAATGCAAGGACTGTCCCCTCCTGGGTCCCTGACATGGGCCCACCGGCTGCCACCTGAACCAGCCCTGGCTGACCTAGACCTCAGACCCCCAGTGCTGGGCTGCTGAAACAGCCCATTATTCAGGTTGGAAAATGAGCACCTAATGCTCTTCATTTATTTTGAAATGGGAAGTTTTCAATAGGTCTTAACTGCGTATTAATGCATCGAGAGTAATGATCCCTTTATTTACAAAGTTGTTTAATTCCTCACTTTTGTGCTCCTTGTGGGTCTGAGTGGATTTCTCATTTGCCCAGTTACTCTGTGATTTTCACAGCAGCTTAAACAACCCTACTTCTCCCCCTTTGCAAGCCTTCGAATGATACCCAAGCAAAGCAATTGCCAGTCTGACTTCTGACTCCATTTGCAAAATCTTCCTGGGTTTGAAGAATGGTTTCACATGAGGGGACAGTGGGACAGTGGGTGGACTGGAACATAGAGACAGAACATATGTCTGCACCCAGAGAGCAGTGCCCTCACCCTTGGCCAGGAACACAGCTTCCCTGCTGCTCTGTGTTGCCATGGCCCCATTCAACAATCTTCCTCTGCCTGACCCAGTTACTGCCCAGTGCCAGCCTGCGTGCCTGCAATATTCCCAAGCCCCTGATTCCTAATGGACAAACTTCAGTCATCTTCAGTGAGGGACAGGCAGTGTGTAAACTCCCGTCATGACAGGGCTCCCTTTTAGTGGTATTGACATCACCTTAGTGGGTTGAAACTTGTTACATTTTTAAAGAAATGGAAAAGATAGAATAGAATATATCAAAGTGCATTGCACCTGGTGATAGTATTACAGTATTTCACTAAGGTTTGGTTTTGCTTTGTTCATTCAAAAAATAGTTATTGAAGAGCTATTCTGTAGTGGGCAGCATTCTAGGAGCTGGTTTCAGTGAGATGATTATATCTGTGTCCACTTATAGGTATCTGTGCAATCAATCACAGTATAAACTGTATCTCTTACTATGGATTGGTATAGAAAATTTTTGAAGAATCCCTGACATAGTTCCCAGCATCCCCCAGGATCCAAGCATCCCCAGCCTATTTCTGTCTCCAAGGTTCTCACTGGCCACCCTGAGCCTCGCTTGGTTCCTGAATGCAGTGCTCTTTGCAGCCCAGTGCTTACCCGACAGGATTCAGTGTGTGCTTTTCAACTTTTTTATCTTTCAGTGTCTGCCTTACTCTCTGGAGTCAGGAGCTGGAGCTAGGCATTTGGAAGCACAGGGCTCAGACAGAGGAGGTGGTCAGCGACACAGGTGGCAGAGACCCAGGTAGCACATTCACCAAATGATACTGGGCTTGAACCCATTCAATCAGAAGGGCCCCCGTTCAGGTAAGGCATTTTCATAGAACACACACAGTGCCCAGGGCCAGTGAGATCCCTGGTGGGGTGAGCAGGCCAGAACTTCTCAAGGCAACACTAACGAAGACTATTCTTATCTCTCGCATAGCTTCCTATGGTGTCTGTGGCATTTGCTACAACCACAATTGGACAAACCATTAATTTAGAGAAACTTCTATTTTTCTGATTGCAAAAATTCTGAGTTGGCAGATGATTGTGTTTGTGTACGTAACCTTATAGGAGGGCTTCTCCATGCTGCTTGGCTGCATTGTTAGTGGAGGGTCCCAGAATTCCTTTGGGACTGCTGTCCTTTCAAATGTTAGGCTCACCATAGGGACTGAGTCTGTCATGATACCTGGAACTTGCACCTGAGCTAAAACTGGAGCAAGATGGGCATTAAGAAATGTGGGAGCCAGCCTCACGTTCAAAGAGGGCCTTGCCTAGACTTTTGGAGTTCTGGTCAAATCAGGGTACCTAACCACTGAAGGAAAACGGTTTTCATACAACCGTTTCCTATATGGGACAACGCTACTGATAGAGACTTACAAATTTAACAAATCATGTAGTTATGAGTAGCACTATTATATTGCACTATTTTTTGGTGTTAAAAGCTTTAGATAGTCAAATGTCTACAGTTTTTTGTAACTTCAATTTTGTAATAGAGTGAGGTGTCTGTGGCTTTGGCTAGGTCAGTTTGAGAAGATTGATCCAGGACATGCCTGAATGTCAACTCCACGAGGACACTAAGTAGAAGCTGTTCTAGAAAAATCATTTCATGTCTCTCTCCCTCGGCTAAGGAAAGGTGAAACCAGAATCCATGCCTGTTTACAAAGCACTTTGGACACTCTCAGGGTCACACCAATGTTATAGATGATGTCCCCAAATGGTATCTTCACAAATAATATGACAATGACCCAGAAATAATGAAGCAGGGAGAAGGAGTCCCAGGCAAATACTGCCCAGTACTGCACCTCTAGAAAGCTCAGGAATTCTTCCTTTCAGTTTGCTTCTTTTCTTATTTCAAAAAGGAGATCTCTCTCAATAGCAAAAGGCATACATATATTCAGAAAACTTAGGGGGGAAAAAAGTCAAAGAAAAATAAGCACTGATAATCCCTTCTCTCTCCATCCCGCTTCCCAGCCAGGCAAGGTAGCCATTACGGTGTGTGTCCCTCCAGACTTTTTCTTCGCCTTTACAGAGACATGTACAATTCAAGGGGGACCATCCCTGTTTTTCTCCTGTGTTTCTTCCTGGAACAATTAAATGAGAAGTCCCATCCCAAAAGAAAAATTTGGCCCAGTACTTCTGCCTTTCCATGTGCTGTCTCACTTTCTCCCTTATACCCAGAGGCAGAGGAATTCTTGGAGGGAAGAGGGGTGGAGGTCAGGAAACTTATTTAAGCGTGTCTCTCCTCTCAGCTCATCCTCAACACCTCTGTTGGTTGTCAGCTCATGGCAGCACCACGCCCCTTGGTGGGCAGAGCATTTGGAAATATGTGGGGAAGTTTCTTGTTGTCACAATGCTTGGGGGACATTATGGTATCTAATGGTGGGGGCCAGGAATGTGAGCCACCCTGCAGTGTGTCGGGCGGTTCTGTCCGACAGGCCAGCAGCCCAGGCTGAGAAGCACCACGTGAGGCTGAGTTGTCCAGGGCTGGCCCCTCCCCCCAGTTCTGAGTAATAATTCAGAGCAAAAGGGGAGGAAGCCCACTTTACCTTAGTTTCTAGCTACATTTTTCCAACTAGAATTTTCCTAATGAAGCTGGTATTTTGCTTTTCATCTGCGCAACACTTTAGTCTATTTCTCAATTGGTTTCAAACTCTGAGGGAAGAGAGGTGTGTGATTAATTACCAACCTCCGCATGAGACTTTTAAAAAATATAGCACCATTTATTCTATACATGTTGCTTTGTATCTTGCCTTTTTTCACATAGAAAGAGATCACAAACATTTTTCATGACAATAAATATTTTGTCTAAAGCTGACTTTTAATGGCTGTTTTATATTCCAACATATAGGTATGCCATACTCTATCTAAACAATTCTCTTCTTTTAGACATTTAGGCTGTTTCCAGTTTTATCTTGTATATAAATGGTGCTGCAATGAATGCCCTTATACTCTGTACCTTAGCACACATTTCTGATTCTTTGTGATAACTTCTTAGAATTGGGATTAAGGTATATACATAATATTTAGACTTTTTGTTTTTAGAAACTGCTTTATTGTGATATAATGGGCATACAATATACTGCACTTATCTAAAGTGTACACAGTGACAATTTTGACATATAATGTACCTGTGGAACCATCATCCCGAAAGTTCCTTGTGACTCTTGGTACTCCCTCTCTCCTGCCCTCCCTTCCCTGTCCCCAGGCAACAATTAATTGGCTTTTATCATCTTAAATTAGTGGATTTTCTCAAGTTTTATAGAAATGGAATTACACTGTATGTACTCTTTTTGTCTGGCTTCTTTTGTTTAGCATAATTTTTTTGAGATTTATCTACGTTGTTGAGTGTAGCAACAATTCATTCCTTTTTATTGCCGAGTAATATTCCATTGTTCCAGTAGAGTACAATTTATCCATTCATCTGTTGATGGGTATTTGGGTTGTTTGGGGGCTGTTACAAATAAAGATGCTATCAACATTTGTGTCCAAGCTTTTATGTAGACTTCATGTTTCAATACCTAGAAGCACATTGGCTGGGTCATAAGATAGGTATATGTTTAACTTCTTAAAAGACTGCTACACCATTTGATAAAGTGGCTATTAAGACTTTTGATATTTAGTTTAAAATAATACAAGTGAATTTGAATTAGCTTTAATTGTCCCCAGATTGGGAACATAAGATCATAAGACATTGGAGCTAGAAGAAACTCGATAACATAATCCAGCTTTTTGCTTTACTAAAGAAGAAACAGGGATCCAAAAAGGTTAAGGGATTTTTCCAAGATCTTTTAGCTCCTAGGCTGGCCTCTTCACTCTTCTAATAGGCCTTGCAGTTTGGGGGAAATTCTACAAGCCATATTGTGACTTCCCAGTATGATCTTGTGTTATGGCTGCCAAGGCAAAACGTCTTTTGAAGTCGGCCTCGCTCTGCATGAGTTACATGGCTTTGGGCCTGAAACATCTTTTGAAACTGGGGGAATGTTTTCAGGACAAGGAGTAAAGAGCATCAAAAGGGTAAAGAGTATCTATAGGAAATCATATTCGGTCACTCACAGTCTAATAGCACAAAATGAAAATGTGCTGTTATCATTAATACTTGGGACATGGAAGAGATCCGTCTAGTTTCTAAACGAACCGATGCACCCGAAGATTTGGACCATAGAGCAAAGTGGTCCATTAGAAATGGAGAAAACAACATGCCAATTACCCAGCGCCTTTGGCTTACCTTTCCAGCTCCCACCTCTTATTATCATATTCATAAGCATTGTCCCTAATCAGTCTTCTGGAATAAAGTTAACAAGCACGTGCATGCACTCTCTTGAAATTGTTTTACTTAGCCTAAGAAGCTGTCATGGGGTGGAGCAGGCTGCCACTGTAACCAGATTTCATCTCTGGGTGTCACCGCTCATGTCAAAGTAAAAATGCACTCAGACGTAAGAGTTGTCCTGCTTTCATCAAGAGCGCCAGCCTGCCTGAGCCTCGTTCCACTTGGTTAAGCTTGTTATTTAAATTGTTAAAATTGAGACATCGGCAGTAAATTTCAGAGAAGATATAACAATTATTAGATACAAGCTGGGCTCTTGTACTTGAGAATACACCATGCCCTCCATCCTCCAGCAGAATGAGGCACAAATAATTTACAACGGCTTCTTTAAGAAGTGTGGCCTATTGTACTTGGATGACATTAAATCACAGTCTGTCCCCACCTGGATCATATTTCCAACTTTCTGATCGATTTGGTTCCAGTCAGCAGAGTGGCAGAGCACTCCGGGGAGCACCTTTAATGTCTGTAACTCTTGAAGATGCCCAAAGCCGCCTTCTGGCTATGAGCTTTGTGTTTAGGTGACTTTATACACCAGACAGGGGAGCCACAACCCCGAACAATTGCCCCGTGAGGATGAGGAAAAGGAAGAGCTGAGATGCTCTCTGAGAGACCTTGGGACATTTAGCAATTCATTACAATCCTATGGGAGCAACTGACCTTGAGGCAATTGTGATCTGTGCCCTGATCTAGCTGTACTGAGGCAAAGGGTCAAGGAAAGAGATAAGTACGAATGAAGCCTGGAGTCTTCAGATGGAGCATCAGAGGCCCGCTGGCCCATCTTGTCCCACCTCTCTCTCAGTGAAGAAACCCCAATAAGAGCACACTTATTCAGCAGTTGATTGATTAGACTTTTGGGTCAATGGAAACCCAGCCCAGGCTGCTGTTGTTGGTTTAATACAAATGACTCTCAGGTCAAATCTCCCCTAATCTGTACTCGTGAAATTGATGACTTGGAGCCACATCTTAGACTTGACATTTAGTTATGCTCAATTCTATCATCTTGGTTTTAGTCCATTCCTGCTATGATGGACATATTTCAAATTCCGATTCTGACTTTTAATGTAAGAGATCTATGTAATCTTTAAATTTCTATATCTTTGTCCAAATTATAGAAAAGATTAGAATTTTAGAGCTGGGAGAGAGCTTAGACATCAGTAATCCAGTGCTCTCTCTTTAAAAACCAGCGAACCAAGAACTAAGTAAGAAGCTAAGTCACTGTCCCAAACTCATGCATCTAGGTAGTGACATTAAACCATGGGTGCTCTTTGAGCACGAGTATGTTGTCTAGCTATTTGAAAATTTACTCCACTATAACGGAAGTACACATTTCCTCACTTGGTCCATAGGCCACTGTAGGAGGCTTCGTCAACATACCTTTTTAGAATCAGAACCTGCTCTTGACTTTCCCCTCTATGCATTCATTCACTCCTTATGCATCGCTTTACAGCCTCTTGTCTGAACTATCGCCCTTGGCTAATTGATTTGCCCCAGGTTGCCGTGGTGACTGTCTTTTATGGCCATAACCCAAGATAAGTCATGCCTGTCCATGAGCCACTCTAGGGCACTGTTGCAGGAGACTACTCAGAACCCCAATCTGCACCTCTGCAGAAGCAGCTTGAAAATACAAGGGTTTATTAGTTAGGATTTTCCAGAAAAACAACCAATGGGTTGTGTGTGTGTGTATAATGAATTAACTCACCCGATTATGGAGGTTGTCGAGTCCAAAATCTAGGCCACCCCTAGGCAGGCTTACGACCCAGGAAAGCTGATGGTGCAGTTCTAGTCTGGAGGCCAGCATTTAGTCTGGAGTCCCTGATTTAGATGTAAATCTTGTCCAAAGACATCTTCCAAGCGGACGATAAAAGTAACACCTTGTGAAACAAAACTTTGGCCATTGAGGTGTGGGAGTCAGTGGATGAATTATTCTTCCTGACCTTCCCTGCCCCACTCCCAGCAGATGCCTGGAAGGCAGTGTTGCACATGGCCACCCTCAAGACCAGCTGTACTGCTCAGGCATCAGGGAAGCCCATCTTGACATTTCACCTTCTCGCTCTCCCTCGTCCCTGAATTCCTCACCTTTCCCTCACTTTTGCTTCTCTGGGATTGCACCCCCCCTACCCCGAAAAGTCTCAGCTCATAAGCTTTTGCCTTGGGCTACATTTCTAGGAACCTGGGCTACTATGCCTTTTTTACCGACTAGCAAACCCCTTCTCGAACCTGATTAAAGCCAGAAGCTCATTGCACAAATGTGCACTTCCCCCCAACTTTGTATCTTGTGCACATTTCAAGAATTTCTTATGTCAAAGTTTCAGTTAATTCCCTTTGACCAGTTAAAGACCTGTTGTAGATTATGTACCAGGCTTCAATGTCAGGAAATATTATTACCATTTGTGCATAGAATCTGAACTAACTTTGTCAGTTTATAGCCCAAATCAATCCCGTCTGTCTAGACAAAGCAATTTAACTTCTTGGTAATTTACCAATTACAGAGCACTTATTTATTGGAGATTTCATAAGCATGGGACATGGTGAAGGGTATGAAGAATAAAAGATATGATTTCTGTAGTCAAATTGTTTACAGTCTACTGAGCAGTTTTGCTTTCTGTCCTTTCATCACATTGGGAGTATAGTTACCAAGTTAGACACATGAAGTATTTATATAAAAGTCTTCTGACCAAGATGTTTCAAAATTCAAATGATTCTGTTGGAGCCATTGAGAATCTCCATGGCGATGAGCTAGCAGGTGCAAAGCAGGCTTGGAGACTGGAGGGGAGAAGATGCAGTAGCTGGTACCAGTGGGAGACCACCAGTGGGTTTAAGTGGTCTCTTGCTCTAGTTGCTTATTGACATTTTGAGGGGACTTGTAGGGAGTAGAACCATAGATAAAACAAAACCAGCAAGTAATCCATAGCCAATGCTGGCTCTGAAACCAAATACCAAATGACTGTCTTTTTAGTGGTAGATTTATAATCTGAATTTAAATTTAAGTCAATGCTATGATACAATTGATTCTCTAAAACACAGGGAGATTTGCAAGATGGAGGAGAAATCTGGTGACTAAAACTAGGCTGTGGATCATTATGATACCCACTTCCTTCTTTGCTGCCTAGAGCAACAGATAATCCAAAGTCATAGCGTAGCTAAGACTCGGTGAGAAGTCTTTGTCTTCCTACGACCCCACTTCAGTTTTAGATACATATGTTAACCATTTTGTACTTTTTACTGTATTCTTGTATCTGTCCAGAAAAAAAAAGGTGCAGATAGACTGTGTTGAAATAAGGGATTAGACACAAACCTTTATGAACAATGTATTTATTGTATTATAGAGGCGTTACCTCAATATAACCCTGAACTGTGAAAAATTACTCTAAGACCTTAATATATTCAAAAGCATCCCCTTGTTCTATCATGCCTTTTGATCACTGATCTTGACCCTTATTCAGGCAAAACTCCCACTGAGTTTCAATTGATTTGCCTTCAGGTCAGCTCCAAATCGCCCACTTTCTACTCTACATTCTCATCATGTGATGCAATGTGTCATAATGTGTCAATGATATGTATTGGCAGTCTTATACCGATGATTAATTGCTGGGAAAGTGATTTTTTTATAATTATACTCCAGTGCTTTTGGTGGCCTGACATCATAGGGATTCAGGCACACTGGCCCAGAATGGCTCCAAGAAGGTGACTTAATATTCCCATCCCTCCCCAAAATGAACCCAAGTCTTTGAAAATCAGTGTAACCGTTCCCATTTCTTGAGCGCTGACTTGATGCCAGGCACCGTGTAAAGCCTTCTGTAGCCATTGCCTCATCTCCTGTAATCTAGACAACAGCCCCATGAGGTCGGTGCTGTCGGGAGGCGCTGCATCCCATCTGGAGACCATTGGAGACCATTCCTGGCTCAGCGCCTTTGCACGTTGTGTTCCTTTTCTCTGGCCTGCTCCTTCCGCTTGTGACATGACTGGGTCCTTTTCACACTTCATGTCTCAGACGCATGTCACCTCTTTGGGTAGGACATTCCTGATCACTCCATGTGAAGCAGGCCTCTTGTCTAACTGGGTAAGCATCAGATACTCTATCAACTCTCTTTCCTTTACAGCAGTTGTCACAGTCTGTATTGACCTTGTTGGGAGAGCACTGTGTTTCTTTACTGTCTCCACTGCAATGCAAATTCCAGGAGGAGAGCAGCTTTGTCTGAATTATTTATCACTCGAGTTCTAGCACTGAGGACAAGGACCGCCACTTCACTGATATTCAGCCAGTGTTTGTGGAGTGATCAGAGAGCTATGTTAGCAGGAGATGCCCGCGCCTGGTAGGTGTGGAGGCTGGGCGGGGTCTCCTGGCAAGAGAGAGCATAGGTGTTAAAGAGGGCAGGTGTGGGGCTTGAGAATGAAGACACGTTTCAAGCACTGGGTGCTTTTTCTGTGCTTGCCTGCTGCTTTGCTCTCTTGTTTTAACTCTTGACTTACCCCATACCTCTTAAGCATTTTCTTGCCTTAGAGCAGAAATACTTCCCCCTGTGCTCTGGGAGATGTTGAAACCAACTTTGGTTGTCTCATGACTGATGGGTACTGGTATTTGCTCTGCAGGGTAACCATGCACACTGGACAGTCCAGGAAATCCAAGGAGACAGCTAACCAATGGGACTTCAGCAGCTTGAAGGCTGGATTGAGGCAGGCGTGGACCTGACAGGGATGTCCACTGACCATACACCTTGAAAAGTGACACGGCTCGTTACCAGCCAGTTTTCTTGGTGAGAAGTGACTAGACTATAGTGCACCATTGTGAGCACACTGGCTTGGGACGATTTGCTGGCCTTAACTAAGTATAAGATCAGATATTAGACAAAATGCCTTTTTACCCCCAGATGGAGGGAGGTTGAAAGGGCCACTTGTATCCACAGGGTCGGCATGCTCTGCATTTGTGCAGGCACACAGCGGGCGCCATCAGCACGAGGAGCTCAAGCACGCACATTGCGCACTCGTCCCCCAGGTTCAGAACACATCCTCCCAGCTTTTCAAAGTGCCTGACATCCTTTCAAGTTAGCTGTTACAAAGGCAAATGCAAACAGAGCACGTTTCGGACGCGTTCCGTCAGTCAGCCCTCAATCTGTATGTTCTTCCAGACACTCTTTCTCCTGCCTGATTTATTTCATATTAAAAGGGCTGTCAATCTGTATCACAGGAGCAGGTTGGGGAAAAGTGAGTGATGTTTGCCAAGTGAGCTTTTTGTCGTTGTTAAAAATAATGGTCTCCCTCTCCCTGGCCAGACTTCTGCACTCACCTCACATGGTTCGTCTAGTCCCCATTTGCCTTTCGCTGCAGGTATCTGCACATCAGAGGCACGGACCCCACGTACCAGATGCATTTACATGAGAAACGTGTTATACAAAGGCTGTAGCAGACCCTTTTGTATTATCCATCAAATATATCTCTTTTTACCATCTGATGGCTTGGCAACGGGACCATTCTTCTTTCAAATAAAATAAATGTGCCTGCAATGTGGCAGAATATTCAGCGTTGAAGAGGCTTGGCCCTGGTCAGTGTGTGCTGCATTCTGTGGGTTTCATTACAACGGGATGCTAAGGATGCAATCTACGGTTCCCAGTGGGATTGCTTTATGGTGCCAGCCGCATTCTTGTTTTATGTTGGGGTATTGATTATTGCGTCTCCTGTCATTTAGGCCAGCTTCCCTTACTTTTCTCTGCTATTTTGGCTTATAGATAGAATTACTCCACCATTCCATACGATTCTCACTTCTCTAGAAGGTGCCTGATTCTTAGAGAGCCCATCAAAGTCATCCTTACCTGCCATGTGAAAACTCCCAAATGACAAAGTAAAGTCGGATGGTGTCCATGCAGAGGGTCTAAGTTAGTGGCTCCATTTTGAGCATGAGGGGAATTCCTGGGAAAGTTTGTTGAAGAGCAAACTCCTGTGCTCCAACTCCAGAAATGCAGGTTTGGGATGGGGCCCAGGAATCTGCATTTAAAGTGCAGGGTCGGGTGAGGGTGGGATCAAGTGGGGTGGTCCCGTGTGGCAGGGAGCTGGCAGGAGGCCACTGGCCCGATCTGCCCTAGGCATCTGCTGGTGATGCAGCTGACCCAGGCCCCGTCTCCCCGCTCCAGGCTTCCTTCAGGCTCCACCTCTTCCAGCCCCACCCTCCAGTGTTTCAGAGAACATAACCACTTAGGAGAGAGGCCCGAACCAGAAACAATATTAATGCTGTTCTCTGCTTTCCAAAAGAATTAGGCATATAATAGAATCCTGAAGTGAAGGGACGGGAAGGAAGGGAGAGAAAGAAGAAAAATATTCTAGAACAAAAATACATGCAAACTACTACTCAGTAACAAAGCTGAGGCCCAAGGAGAATGCTTCCCTGAGGACTGGGACACTGAGAGAAACCCTTGGGGTGTCCAGGGAGGGTCAAATGAGAGAAGACGCTGGCGTGGGCGGGAGCCGTGTGTGGGTTAGCAGCACGCCAGCCCTGTTTCTGCTCTCAGGTAACACCTGCTGAAAGGCAGCCCTGAAAAGGATGGGGCAGATCTGTGTGACCCACTGGGGTCTGGGAAGAAAACTCATGGAACGGCTACAGTTAGATACATTTCATTAAAAACAGAGACAAATACTTAAACTCATCAATTCCTAATCCTACTGTATTTTATTACTATCTGTGCTCATGAGGGTATTTATTTCCATTGTCTCTGTATGGATGACATGCTATACAATGGTGGGCTATTCTGTCTTACCCCAATTCTGCATTCAGTGACATCATCTTGGTGGCTTGAAATTGACCACGATGGGCATATTCGCACCACAGCAATCAACAAATGCTGCAAACCAGCCCTTGATTTATTGTTTCGTTGCCTATCTAGACTTAAGAAAGTGATGGGGAAAATGTTAACGATGCAGATTAAACTTAAAAGTGTGTCATGTTTATAGCTGCTACGCTGTGACCAGCAGAAACATCTGAGGAAATATTCTTCCAGTATTCGAGAACCATTATCTGATTCAGCAAAGAAGTCACTCATGTCGCTGACAAACGAATGTAGTTCTGACATATGTCTTCGTTTTTCACTTTTGTCTTACTCATTAATGTAAATGAAAATATCAACCACTCTTCATGTTGGAACTACACTCATTCATCACTTGCAACCTGAGATGGGTATGGATACAGGAGTGGCAAAAGTCTTCTATATAGAATTATAATAAAGATTTTTGCTTATTTTTATTTGTAAATTATGTGCTATGCATCCTTCAGATAAGTAAAATTTATAATAAACCTATGTACCCACATACACAGGCAGCTTCTCCCTATTCTTTCCCTCAACACTGTGAGTTTCTTATTAAACATATGCTAGCACATCACTGGTTTAATCACATTTACAAATATAAACTAGCGGACTCTTCCTTGGGAACCTCAAGTAGGGAGCAAACTTATTCAGAGGCAGTCTTATCTCATCTGCTGGATTTTGTGCTTCTCCAGTAAAGAGATCCTGAGTCAATCCTTTATCTGCTATTTTGCCTGGAACCGAGCTTGTATTCAGTGAGTGCTCAAAAATGCTCAACAAATTGTATACAAGCATGCCAGCTAATGGTTTGTTGCAAAAATAAAAAATAAAAAAAAAAACCCACACTCATGGCCAGGGTAAAACACCGGAAGACCAAAAAATGGAAAAAAGAAATGTAGACTCCACAGTCCATTCTAATCTGGGACCAGCAATTAGTATGACATGGCGGTTCCATGTGCAGGAAGCTCTCTGATAGTTTGCACCTGGCATGGCAGCTGAGCTTGGCTCTCCACCCCTCAGCCACCCTCTCTGCCTATGGTGCAGCCTTTAAAAGCCACCTTACTTCTGGTATCAGTTCTGATGTGTTGGGGCAAGATGAAGACTGCAGCTGGATGATGAAGGAGAGGGAAAAAGGACTGAGAAGGGGAAGGTGAGGTTATACTAGTTAAACCAGTTATACTGGTTATACTAGTGCACATGAGATTCTTGCTAGGTGCTAGGAACTGTGCTGCATATTCTGCAAGTCATTGTTTATTAAAACCCACAAACAGCCTTGTGAAGCCGTATAATCAATCCATTTGACATTGGAGAAAACTGAGGCTCAGAAATATTAAAC
>CM052549.1:11365445-11485445 GCA_028533065.1 Trachops cirrhosus | reverse complement strand
TGGTGGGGAGTATTTCAAATAGAATTAACATGAAGAGATGCAGAGCCGTACCCTATCTATCGTCTGTGAAATATGGGGAAGGACAAGCAAGACACGAACAGGTGTGACCGTGGGTACCTGGGTCTGCACGGCTGGCAGGCCTCCCCCGGGAGGGAGAGGAGGTATACCTGTTACAGGAATTTCAGACACAGGCTTAATTATCAGTGGCATTCTTCTCCCAGAGTTTATTTATTTATTTATTTTTAATCATCATAATACAAGTAAAACGGTGATCCAGATTTTCAGAGCAAATAAAGGAGGTTGGGGTCCAGAGAATCGAGCAGGGCATACGGAAGCATTTTATGTGGAATGACACGCTGCCAGTTTGTGAAAATATGGCTGGCTCTCGTCTCGGCTGATTTATGTCTCAGCTTTGCTTGTACATCCGTCAGTGGGCAACACCCGCTGGCTTCTCGCTGTGCTCAGGGCATTGCCGTGGGTGAGCGGGAAGGTGGCAAAGAGGCGGCGCAGCCTCTGTCCTGGAGCCCGGGGGGTCTGCGTGGGCATGTTGCTAAACGACATTCCGGGCTCCCCAGAAGTTACCTGAAATGTCCTTTTGTGGGAAGGACAACTGCAGGATGGGTGGCAACGGGGGAACTGGGGTTCCTTAACTATCACTGTAAACAGGTGGGAGCCAGACAGACCTGGACGCAAGTCTCCACTTCAGCGTTTACCAGTGGTGTGTCTGTGCGGGTGCAGCTGGTCCCTTGCTTTCTCTGATCTTTGATTTCTCTCAATAAAAACAGGATAATTGGGGCTGCCTCAGAGGGTCCTTGTAAGAATTCAATGAGAGGATACGTGTAGGGACCTGGCATGGTGCTTGGCCAATTGTAAGTGCTCAGTGAGTATATGATGGGCTATACCAACGCCTGTCAGTCTGACCCAGGAGTCACAGAGAGCTTTTCTGACCCCCTAATGTAACCTGTTAAATGCCCAGCGAGAACAAGGGACAGCTACAGTGCCTGTGACCTTAGAGCAGCGGTGCTCAGTCTCCCTTGGAAGACTGTGAATGGCCCACCCAACTGTCCCCAAACCCTATCCCTCCCTGCCCCCTACACACAAGGATTATGTCCCTTTTGGATGTGTCAGCACATCTAACGTTTGAGAGGAGGTGGCTCACTCCGGTCACAAGGTGTGACCTGCTGCCACCACTACCGGTTATCAGGTCCCTCTGTTGGACCTTTTCTTGGACCCTCCTAGGATTTATGGTCCCATTAGGAGAAATGCCAGTTGAAATAGGCCCATGACAATTAACTTCAGTCGACTATATTCAAGATGATGAGGGTCCTCCCCTGCTATTAGTACTGGGGTCCAGCGTGAACCCTCTCCTCTTCATGCCCCTGACCTGGAGGACACAAAACATAGAGCAGAACACGAATTCCCAGTTCCCAGTGCCAGGGAGGACTCCAACTCCAGGGCGAAGAGCAAAGACCACCCCCTGCCCAACCCGGTTCCCGCCCCAATGAATAGAGGTCCAAATACTTCTGCCCAATGCATCCTGAGTTGCTGAGGACAACACAACACAGTGCAGGGCTGGAAGGAACAACGCTTTGACTGAGAGAAGAGACAGAGCAAAATCAGCTGCAGGAGTGTGCCTCGGTCCCTCATGGCTAATGTGGCTCGCAGCTGCCCCGGCCGCCAATTGGCCTACACACACCTGTCTCCTGCTGCAGTGGAAGGCCTCTGACCCCATTCCTGTGGAGCTGGAAACACTTACACCTGAGGGTCATTGATGTACATGCTTAAGCAGAACAAAGAAACACTCATTGAGCCTGCAACAGGAAAAGATATTCCCATGCAAGTTGATAACTGCAGGCTGTGTGGGCTCTTTATTCATCGGTGAGAAAGTGTTCCAGGCCCAAGGCCCAGTCTTCAGTGGCCAAGCAGGGGTTAAAGAACTACAGGGATGGGACCACCTTTCCTAGTACCAAGTGATGGTGGTCCTCCCCACCCCAAGTATGACTTGTCTAAGAAGATTTGGAAGGAGGAGTGCTCCGGGCTCTGCTCTGTTTCCTGAGAAGAACAAAGTGAATGAAGACAAAGTCATCAGTTGTGACCTTTGGCATCATCACTCACCTGCTGGTCTGCCTTTCAGCAGAAGAAAGTGCCCAAGGAGGAGATCCCTGGTCTGGGCCTCTCCTCACCTCAGGTTCGTTCCTCAGGCTGGGCAGCAGGAGTTCCAGCTCCACTTAACATTTCCCTGGGCAATTCAGCAAATGCTTGGCCAACTGTTGGCAACGGAAGATCCCGGAGACTTCCCTTACAAGGCTCACTCCAGTTCTTGCCTCCCTATGTCCTTGTCTTTCTGAACTGCCAGCTTCCCTCAAGATTTGTAACTTGGCTTTTGTCTAGCGACTTTGACATTGAATGCTCTATGTCAAGATTGATTAGCCAGTAGGCATCAAGGTCACATTTGTTTCCTGCCCAGCACTTTCTCACTGGAGGAGGGATAAATGCAGAAGGGTAGAGAGGATTATCACAGTCTGCTGAGGTGTTCCCCACCCTCATTCCCTGCACACATGGGCATACTGTGTTACCTGCCTCTCACCTTCTCTTTCAGCCACCAAGCCTACTAGTTCATGACTAGAAGGAACTTCCTGGAAACAAGACCCCATGGCATCTCCGTATTGCCACTACTTGGCAGGGACTGGGGAGCAAGGAACTGTGGGTTTCCCCTTGAGATTGATGCTCTGGTGCCCTTCCTAGATCCTTCTCTGGGACTGAAGTATCATTCCCCTGCGCTCAGGAGGTCTGCCTGCTCTGGTTTACAGTTGAATCCCTACCCAAGAATTGCATTTGGCTGAAGGATTATGACCCCTCCACAACAGCATCTTGCATCCAATGATTGGCCAGTGTGTAGGGTACAAAGGCCTAGCCCTCTTGCTTCAGTTGGCCAGCTTCAAATGGCCATCCCAGCTCCTCTGGGCTGGCCAAGGCCTCTGTTGTGACCATAGCACAGTTCAACCTCTCCTACTGCTCAGTCCTGCTACCCTTGTGGACCCACAGGGTGGTTCCCAGGTTCACTCGCCAATGAACATTCTACACAGAATCTCATCTCTGAGTTTGCTTCTCAGGAAACCTGATCTGTGACAACTCTCCCAAAGGGAGGGAAGAATTCTGGAATATCAGGTGGAGAAAATACAATGACAATCATCATCAGTGATATAGATTCAATATTTAGATTCTATACCAACTTCCCCTCTATCTTTCCTAGGTGGGTTGGGGAGGACTATAGTTACAGGTGTAATTACAGTAAATTGTATGCTAATGAGGTGTTGATCCATATTTATTTTCCTAGAATATCATCATAATTTGGAAAAAAACATATCTGCAAATCCTAAAGCCTTTAATTCATCTTGGGCAAATTGCTATACTTTGAGGAAATCTAAATATGAGCTTGTGGGAAGGCATGAGGGCTGGTTTATAAGTAGGTGATTAGCAGATCACTTAATGTATGTGATTTGAATTAAGTGGTATAATGTGCTTGCCTTGTGTCTAAAATTTCAACAGAGTTCTGATATTTGAGTTTTGAAAAATTAACAGTCTGTTATCAATATACAAAAATAGACTAGTAATATTAATAATTATCAACTATTAGTTCTCAGCTAGCTTAGAGCAAGGCAAGTACGGAGAAGGGAGTGGGGACTGAGGGTGTGTGGGACTGCAGGACGAGTTGGGAGGGAACAAGGCCCAGCTGCATTTACTTCTAATTTTCCATCTGAGTACCGTGGTGGTCTGAACTAAAACCATGTTTTCCATATGGGAAACCAAAGAGGACTGGAAGGCATACAGATAGAAAAATAGTATTTACTGTTTTCATTATTATAAATTTATTGTTACTGTTACCCCTTCTTTTTGGCAAATGTTTCTGGTCTTCCATCTATGGGGAATGATATAAAGTTTCCTTTTAAAGTAAATTTGTTTAAATTCCAAATGAATCTATTTAAATAAAATATTTCCTAGTATGAGTGGCCTATAGATATTGTTAAAACATTATCACAGTGGTGGTGTGTGAGTCATGCCATCAGTTTAGATGTAAAACCCATTGGTCCAAGGTGCTAAAGAGAATTAGAGGAAAGACATTATTATTGCAAGAACTTAGCAAATATTAAATAAAATACCAATGACACCATGTAGCATTCATGTCAAATTGTTAAAACTGCTTAAATTTTTGTTGTAGCTTTTGATATGTTCCTAACTAACCTAGTCCCCCCTCCCCCACACCTCCTCCCATTGCATATTGTGTAAAGTTGTTTTAGGGCAAAAGTTCTTTTAGTTTCTAGCACGTGTGCAGAGTCTATGAGATTTTGTTACTTATCACACGCACATTATCATTGCCCACTAATTACATACCCATCATGTATCAGGTATCGTTAAAGTTCATTAATTAAACATAAAAGCTTAAAGGAATTAAATTAAATTAAATTAAAAGAAGGTTTAATGGGAATCTGGAAAAAATCTCCCAGTCTGGAATATTTCCAGACTAAATATAGAAACTTGAGACAACTAGTGGTTTTCAAACTTTTTCAGTCACAGAATATTCTGGCCAGATAAATCTTACCTGGGAGATAAATCTTACCAGGGAGCCCGTGGTCACAAGGAGCAGCCTACAGAATTGCCTGGTGGGTGGGGGTGCCAGGGAAGTGAGAGCCCTGACGTGACACGTGGACAAACTGTCCCCTCCCTTCTCTGCTGTGTGTTCCCACCCCACCCACCCTACTTACCCCTGAGGTTCATAAGATGTGACACTCTGTTTGAAAAACTTTGACCTGGAATGATTTTCTTTTTCTCATTCTGTCTACACCTGTCATTTTGTGTCTGTGGCATACATAGTCAATGGGCTTTTATTTTATTATGGTGTGACACAGTGATCATACATTTTCCTTGAGGATACTACAGACATGTCCAATAGCCAACAAAAAAAATCAGGATTTAGGGGAAAAAAAGCTCCTGGCTTGTTTATTGCTGCCTTGCCCCGGTATCTAGCAGGACTCCTGGTACACGTCATCCGAACAAATGAAAGAATGAATAGCAGAAGAAAGTTAGGCTACGATGCATTTTGAGGAATGGAGTCCTTGGGTCAAAGGGTATGCACATTTTCAAACTTTTAGTGAGTGAGTTATAAAGAGCAGCTGGGGATGGTGGAACAAGTCACAGTGATCTGAGTGCAGTGAGCCCTCAGGGCGGTGATGGCGGGGAGAAGGTAGTGATTATGAAATAGGAAAGGAAATGTGAATTCAAGACACTCAGAAAAGAAAAATACTGGTGGGATTTGGGAACCTGAAAGACTTGGGACAAAATGCTTTTTCTTTTCATCATAAAGACGCTGTGTGAAGCATTGGAAATATCACAATAAATCGCTCATAAAGCTAGACAGAAGTTCAGTTCATGGGGTAAGCCGAGAGTCGTCTTAAAAGACATAATTCAGCAGCCTGAGTAGCTGCTTTGGGTGTCTGGTGTCACGGGATGAAAGCAGAAACACCTACACACTCAGGAGTGGCCCTGCTGAGTTCCCAAATCTGAGCCAGTGGCTGTCTCAGTCACTTGGCGGAGAGTTTTCACGCCATACCTGTACAAGCTCTCCCCACGCCCCCCTGCTGCTCCGCCCTTTTCCTCCCATCCTGCTTTCCCAGATGACCCAGCCCTCAGAAAGCTTATCCAGTCCCTGAAGTGTCCCTGACCCTCACAGCCTGTGACATTTATTTTACACCCTTCTTGCCTGTGTGCCTCACTGGATGTGAGCATGGGTTGTCTTCTGTTACATGACCCAGAGCACCTTTTCCCAGAGCTCTCGCGGGACTGGCGCTAAGGCCTTGCTGGTTGATTGAATGACACGGGTAAACTGAACAGCTTCTTGGAATGCTCTACTTCCAGTTCACTCCTGATCCATACCATCATTTGGATTATCCAGCCCATGAAGGCCCACAAACCAGTTCATGAGCTGTGTTTCCCAGAAGACTGAAGGGGAACTTGATTTATTGGTCTCGGAGCCTCAAGGTAGGATAAGCCCAGGACAAGCTGCATCTTCTTTAGAGCATTCCCACCCAAAGGCGTCATGTGGTACATGCTGAAGGAATGTTTTTAAAAGCTCTGTTACCATAATCCCAGGTGGATATTCTCAGCTAAACTGTCCTGATGGGATGCACTCACTCACACAGTAAGGAGCTGCATATTGCAGGACTTAATGACTGGGCTTCAAGGCAGCTGTGTGTGCCATTCTGGGCGGAAAAGAACCAGCAGAGGAAATGACAGCGTGTTGTCAATGGCATTCTTCTCCAATTGGGAAACATCACTTGAAATTTTACTTCCATGTGGACCAGCTCTTCCAATGGATTTTCCTGAAAGATGGGTCCAAAACACAGAGAGGGGAGAAGGGGCGACCTCAGGGGACAGAACACGAAGGAAATAGGCTGCTCAACTGGAATTGGGTATGACAGTCTCATCTAGGCCTCTAGAACCCAGATCCAGCTCCAAGAAGCCATCGCCAGGGATCAGGGTATGAAAATCCAGCTCACTTTCCGTCCCTCCTTCCTCACGTGCTCTGGTTCTCGTACTCGCCCCCAAAGCATGACAGGACAGAAGAGCAATCTAGACTTGTAGCTGAGAGTTCAGTCTTTGAAGATGTGAGGAGGGGTCCAGATTTCACTTCCTGTTACACCAGGCAGTGGGCTCTAGAATAATTTGCTGAGCATCTTTTGGCCTCAATTTCTTCATCTGAAAAGTGAGGTTGATACTTACCTTGCAAAGTTCTTGGGAAAACTAAAAGAAATAATATTTGTAAAGTTTTTTGTACAGTGACTGACATGCAGGAAGTGTTCACTGAGTATACTGATTCAGCAAATGTTTATTAAGCACCTATTATGTACCAGGCGTTGTTCTAGGCACTTGGGTCACATCAGTGAATGGTAGCTTTTATTATGGGATCCTGGTGGGGTGGGCAGAGTGTGGGGTTAGGGAGAAGCCTGGCTGAGATTATAGCATGATAATCTCAATATACTCCTTCTACAGAGACAGCAGAGTGAGCAGTGGTGGGGCGGCAGGGCTGGGGGGGACAAGGGAGAGGGTCCACATTATTGTC
Organism: Trachops cirrhosus; assembly: GCA_028533065.1. Classification (NCBI taxonomy): domain Eukaryota; kingdom Metazoa; phylum Chordata; class Mammalia; order Chiroptera; family Phyllostomidae; genus Trachops; species Trachops cirrhosus. The sequence continues at coordinate 11,478,328 of CM052549.1, read as the reverse complement.
CACACCCTGAGAAACCCTGAGACCCTTCCCCCTTGGTAGCTGGCACTCTGGACCCAAAAACTCCCATGGTTGAGTTGAGTGCCTGGGTCTCCTCTCCTCTCATGGGTGGGGTGCATCTCCCATCCCTGATTCCAACTCAGGCCAGCTCCAGCTGCCCTCTCCCTGGGACCTGCTCTGGGCCACTTCTTCCCCTTGTTCTAGGTCTCAGCTGTATTGCCAGAACAAGGGGTTTAGTTAGGATGGAATCATACTCATACTTCACTTGGAAGTGGCTTCCAGATCTTTCCCTTTCATCCTCTCTTTCTCCCCACTTGTCTTCCATACCTGGCTGGTTTACTACGGTGCCAGTCCCTGCTCTCAGATTTAAGATTTTAACACCAAAGAGAATTAAAGACAGAGGTGATCGTGTGGAAATTTGGGTGGCATATTTATTACCACGGGCTGTTCCTTGAACCACAACCACAGAAAGGTGGAGAGAAAGAACTATGTTTGAGCCACAGATCTGCCACATCCCAGTGGGAGTTGTTTTGCTGGTTGGAAATTAAGAGATGTAGTTTCCATGTCAATCACAGATGGGAAACCAGCCAACCCAGTGCTGCTCTCAGTTCTTGTCTGTTCTGGTTCATCTGTTACTGTTCCCACATAGAGGTAGGAACGTCCCTGCTGAATGCAGGAGAGCTTGTGTGAGCGGAGCTCTGGGAGAAATGCATGTGCAGGGTTTCCTGACAGCTCCTGACACGGGGGCTCAGTTTTCAAGGTTGCCCGCTGTCTAACCCCCAACAGGCCTCACTGAGGCAGTGATTTGGAGCGATCCACTCTCAAAATCACAACACCTGGGGCTCCTGGGAGCCTGGGGGCATCTTACTGGTAGGAAGAGAATCTGCCTTTTGAGCAACTAAACAAAGGAGGGGCTGAGGTCCTGAGGCAGGGGTGTTTCTTGGGCACATCACAGCATTAGGCATAGCTTTGGGACACCTTGACATCCCCAAACCCAAGGCAGTAACAGCAGGAAAAAACGCCTTCCTCAGCCGGGTTGTCCCTGTTCGCTGCCAATGGGCATTGTAGATTTCTGCAGGAGGAGCTGTGTCCCCTTGGCCAGGACATCTTCCCAAACCCACCTGTTATTTGGGGGGGGGCCTAGGTCTCATCCCTCCTCCTCTCCAGCCTGTTTTTCTAGGACATAGTCACCAGCAAAGGGAGTAGCCAACCAAGAAAGAGGGGAAGTCAGAGCCCCCTGCTCCAACCTGGGTTCATTACTGCCCCTCAGCTCTGGTTTCTGGTGGCAGAAATGACTCCAAGAGCATCAGTGACCCCAGTGGTCTGGATACACAGTGGATCTGCTCAGAGAGGCCCTTCCCCCAGTCCACCCACTAAAGCCGAAGGTGCTGAGCTCCAGAGACTCAGCCAGCCACCCCCGCCACGAAGCTGAGCGTTCTGCAGGGAGGGAGAAGCAGAGCACTTTATCTCTTGGATTGGAAACACAAACTTCAGAATAAGAACTCCGGGGCTGGATTACCCTTGAGACGTAATGACCAGAACTAAGAACCAGAGTGTCTATCAAGGGCTTTTGTCACCTTGCCTGACAGGTGGATGCCTCTGTGTTCAAGGCAGCTGCCGAAGTGGGACTGATGGTTGCTTTTCACTCCTGTCGCGGTGGGAACTGGTGGCCCACTCACCTGCTCCACTCGGCTGCCTCTCGCCTGCCTCTCTGCTCAAACACTGTCTTGACTTGGCAGCACTACAAGGCAGAATAAAAACATACCCTTCTACCCAAATTCCTGTCTCCTCTCATTTACCCGGCAGATTAAATGATTTCTTCCCTTGTCTTGTATGGCTAGGATTCTCGCCACCTTGTTTCTGCTCCCGCTACATGAGCTGTAAGGAAAAAAAAAAAAGAGTTATGGAGTAACTAAGATGTCACAATGCTTTTCATAATAAGTTATTATCCCCATTTTACAGGTAAGGAGAGTTACTGTTATAACATTTGTCCATCATCTGTCCATCAGTCCATCCATCTGTTTACCCTTAAGATGGGCATTGAGTATTTATTATGGCCAAGCAAAGTGCTACTTTAAATTCTGCATTCAGTGCTCCTTGTAGTTCACTATAGATATCTCAAGAATGTGCCCCTTAATTATGAGGGAGCTTGATTCATTCAACAAATATTTTTGCAAACACTTCTAATATCCTGGCACATTCTAAATGCATACAGCAAAACCAAAAACCAGAACCACCCTCCCCAAACAAAAATCCATTCCATCGTGGAGCTTACATCCTAATGGGGTGGGGGCGGGACAGACAATAAAAAGAATACAGTATAATATGTAACAAGTTAGTGACACGTGCTGCGGAGAAGACCAAAGCAGAGAAGGTGGAGAGGTGCTTAGCAAATGTTAGGTAACTAAATAATTTCCATGAAATTAATGACACACTAATAGAGACAGCACATTTTGGTTCAGTCAACTATTTCATAGCAGTTTCTTCCCCTAAAGTGTTTTGGGAGCCCGTAGCATCTTCTGTTTCTTCTTCCGGGAGCTGACGGTGTCCCACGATGTGCCCACTGTGGTGAGATCTCCCCATGAACAAAAAACGAAACTTCTGCTTGGTTCCTGATCCACCGCAGAGGCGCTAAGACAGAAATGACTTCTGTGAATCTCTCCAGCTACATTTAGTCAAGTTATGCCTTTTATTCCTTTTTTTAAAAGATGTACCATAAAACCTTATTGATGTAGCTCAGCAGTTTGAAATTTATGATGCTTTCCATAGACTTTGGCTTGAGATTGCCTTGAGGAGAGGTGGATATAAGCAAATTAAGAATAAGAATAAGATTGCAAAACATTGCCCTACTGAAGGGAATAAGTTGCTTTTTTATTCTTTTGAATAACTTGTCTTAAACACGTCAGAAGGACTGAATCGTACTTGACTGAGATGCTCATCATAGAGAATTCTTACCTATCCCTAAAATCAGGAGCCAACTGCGTACTTGCTCGGTTTATACTCACAATACTGTGTTTCAAACACATTTGGATTTGAGAGTAATAAAATGGCTTTTATTAAGCAAATATTCTAAAATTCACACTTCACTAAATTGAGACCTACCTGTGACCCCATTTTAGTTAGATTTTAATGTATATCCTACATCTGAACCTGAGCTTTTCCTATAGCCTATTTCAAAAGACATATTTGTTCAGCCTTATCAGTAGGGTACTCAGTCATGCTTCCCTTGTATCAGGCACCTCAAGGGCAGGAGATAACACAAATGTGCTTGGATTTTAATAGCTAGAAATATGTCTATGTAAGGTTGACTGTATTTACCTGATACTGGATATCTGAAGGGAGTGTGAAAAATTAAGGTAATCATTGGTGCTCCCAAATAGCTGGATATTGGAGTCAAATTTGCAAAAATAGACTATGCTGTCCATCCGATTTAGGACACTTTCAGAGAGTGACAGTGGTTGGGGATGGGTGGTGGCATTGTCTGACTGGGTGGGCATGTGGGTGGGTGATGCAGCTGGTCCAGAGGTGTTAGGTCAATGACTCCATATACATATATAGGATTGCCTAATTTTATTTCTGAGTTACTGCCTCCATGGTCCAGATTACTATTTTATCTTTTTATCATTTTCAGAAAATACAGAAATATATCAAGAAAAAAAATCATCCTAAATCCCGCTAATCAGAGGTGGCTACTGTTACAATTTTGGCATATGAGTATTTCTGGTAAGTCTCTTTTAAAATTTTTTTCCCTTTAATACAAACACATTTTAAAAAACAAAGATTGGGATTATATAGCTTATACCATTTTATATGCTGCTTTTTTCACATACTACAATTAGGTCATTTTTTTCATGTTATAAGTACTGAAAACTTAAATATTTAATAGTTACATTATAATTTATTTAATTATAAATAAATATAATTTATTTCTATTGTTGTTAAACATTTAGGTTGTTTTCATTTTTTCTTGCTTATATCTAGTAAACATTCTTGAACAAAAACACATGTTACCAACTCTGACAAATTACTCCAGGTACTTATTCTTGGTTATTTTCCTTACCTTTAGAAAGGCTTATGAAGACATAAAATGTGTCCAGGATCCAGAGAGACTGAATGGCTTATTTGTGGCAAGAATGTTCTGGAGTTACATTGATCCAATCATATTTCATCAATCAGTTACTTCACTTGCTTATTAAATAAGAATTTAATAAGGTCACACTATCTGCTAGGGACTTAGAGGAAGCGCAAAGAGACTTTGAGGACTGTACCATCTTGTTGGAGAGACGAACTTAGTCAACGTTTAGGAACACTTGATTGTGTCTCCTGATAACTGCTAACTGTGATAGGGAACTTCCTGTATGTTATTCTAGGTGCTGTATGTATATGTGCTCAGTTCTCATGACAACTACTATTATTTATTACGTGAACCCCATATTCCAGTGAGAAAATCAAAGCACAAAGAGGTTAAGTAATTTGTTCAAAATCACACAGCTAATAATAAGTGCTGGAACTGTGATTTGAATCCTGGTAATTAAACTCCAGAGTCCATACTCTTTACAACCCACACATACCTTGACTATACCAATACTTTGTAGAGAAAAAGTATTATAGGAGGGTTATATGTACATAAGCATTTTCTGGAGGTGATTTTTTTTCTTTTGCATTGGTTTTGTAAACTTCCTATAATAAAGCAGCTTAGGGTTTTATAGTCAAGGCAATTCTGATACACGGTGCTTAGACTATTCATGAGAATTACTAACCCGAGAAGCAAATTGTTTCATCTGATTCGGGTAAGTGAATTATTTGAACGTACAATAGAAAAGCCATTATTCCACCTGTTTTGTCCCAAGGAACTTCTGGGGAGAAGTTCTGGAAAGATAGTATTTTGTAATAAACTCAATAGAGTACTTGATTTGTAATAAAGAACTAATTTAAAAATCACCATGTTCATATTTCTAGTTTAATTTTTAAAAAGTTATTTGATGGGGTACAGGAACAATTAGTAAGTGCTACTTTCAGCTACAAGGCTTTCAGGTGAAACAGCGCCAGGCTCAGAGGTGTGCTGGTGCCAGCTCCTTCTGGCTCGTATCTCTTTCCAACTTCGTGTTCAGTGACGTGGTGTTGGTAGCTTGAAATGAGCCATGGTGGGAATATTTACACGACAGAACTCAGCAGATGCTACCATCCAGGGCCTTTTTGTTTCCTTGGAGAGCTGGTTGTTAAACACTTACCAGCACACACTATACGATCCAGGTGCATCAGAAAATTCATGAGGGGATCGTGTAACTTCAGGGGAAGAAAGAGGGATGTGTAATGAGAATATCAGTTCGAACCCTTCTTCCTCCTTGGTCTTGAATCTCTATGTCTCTTGCTTTCTTTTATTAGGCTACTTCCAAGTCTGGGGAGACTTTGTTAGGATAGTTGAGATATTTAGGTCATTGGAGGGTGATGCAGTTGAAGAGTGAAGGTGTTTGGGGCAGGACAAAAGAATGAGAAACAGCTCAGGGGCCCGTTGGTTTCCGCTGAGCTCAACTCTCCTTTCCAGTCCGACAGCGTTAATGGCACCCATAGTTCAAGCAGGGAAGCCCTGGGGGAGGGTCTTGTCATCTGTGTGCATGGACAAGGAAAAAGACAGGTTCCAGCTGGAAGAGAATCTCACACACCATTTTGTCCAATCTCCTCGTTTCCCAGGTGAGGAAAATGGGCCCCTGAGAGCGTGAAGGGAGTTTCTCGAGGTCACGGGGCTGGCTCGTTGTGAGAATCCTGGTCAGACTGCCTGGTGTGACCGTCAGCGCTCCACTTTCTTGCTAGTTGACACTGGACAGGTTACTCAGCCTCTGTGTGTTTTCTCAGCTATAAAATGAGGATGTTGTGAGGATTAAATAATACATGCGGAGAGCTTACATGTAGTAAGATCTCAATAAATATTAATAACACAGTGCCTTTGTGATATTACTGGTCTCCTTTATAGCCAGAGAGAGAGTTCAGAAAAGAAAGATATATTAATATATTAAGAGCCAGCATACCACTAATTAATAATAGATTAATTCAATCTATTATTATATTGAAAACCAGCATATGCAATAGTAAAACATTAACATTTTGAAACCTCCAATGTAAGAATTTGCCCCCAAACCAGACTGCCAGACTGTGCAGGTAGGTGTTTTAGTCAATGATTCACAGCAGTGTTAGGAGTTCTATTTTTTTTTAACTTCGAAGATTTCTAGCTGAGCGAGGGGCCAACTAATCTCCAGACATTCTTAAACTTGCACACGACCCTTAGGCCTTTCCTTGGTCTCCCTCACAAATTAGGGGATAGGTCACATGCGCCTCTATGTTCACAGTGACCATCTGGAGCTGTGTCTTCCATCAGGGCTCTGTCACCAGCAGTAAAGGTCAGAAGGAAGAGGTCCTGGCCTGGCGTCCCTGGTGTGTCCCACATCACGGACAGAGGTGCTCAGTGCCTACAGCCAGGCCAGGGTCTGGTCCCATCCTTCCTCACTTAGGCTTCTCCTTCCACAAGCACAGATAATGCTCGTAAGTTGTCAGCTGGGAGGATCTGTGGTGTCCAGGTCACAGGGGCTGAATCCGGAGCCCAACTCGCTGGGTTCCTTTCCCACCTCTACCACCTTCTCTCTCTCTTTCCATTGACAAAACACTTAACTTCCCTGAGCCTCCATTTCTCATCTGTAAAGTGGGGATCAGAAAGTCCCTGCTTCACAGGATTGTTGAGAGAATCAACTCCAGTGATACATGAGGAAAGCATCTAGAACACCTGGCACATGGTAAGCACTGGGTTTCATGTTTTGTTTTCATGTCATTTCTTAGATTTTTATCATGGCACAATAGACCTAACATAAAATCCACCATTTTACACATTTAAAAATAGAGCCACACGCCACTTAACGACAGGGATACATCTGAGAAATGCACTGCCAGGCTCTTCCGTCATTTGGCGAACATCGCAGCGCGCACTTACACAAACCTAAATGGTGTATAGCCCGCTGCACACCTCGGCTACAAGCCTGCATGTCATGGTACAAAACAACGCAAGCACAAGAGAAAACAGGGCAATCAGACACGGTAAGCACGAGATGTATGAGGTTGCTGCCGGTGTAACACGGCACACTGTCTCACAATAAACATTTTTTTATAGGCCGAAAGAGTGCACTCTAAAATAACAATAAAAGTACAGTGTAGTAAACATATAAGCCAGTAACATAGTAGTTTATTATCATCATCAAGCAGTATGTACTGTACATAATGGTATGTGCTATACTTCTGTACGACTGGCAGTGCAGGAGGTTTGTGTACACCAGCATCACCACAAATGCCCGAGTAACATCTTGCATTATAACTTGTGAGACCACCATCGCCTGTGCAGTCCATCATGGATCAAAAGGTCGGTATGCAGTGCATGACTGTATGTAATTTGGTAGTACTGAGTGCATTCATGCTGTTAACTCAGCCATCACCCCATCCATTTCCAAAACTTTTTATCATCCTCAACTGAATCTCTGTATCCACTAAGCTATAACTCTCCATCACTGTATCTCTGCTGTCACTGATAAATTCTATTTTATTTTCTGCCTCTATTAATTATTCTAGACACCACATATAAATGCAATGGTACAGTATTTGTCCTTTTGGCTCTGGCTTATTTCACTTAGCATAATGTCTTTGAGATTCATCCATGTTGTAGCGTGTGTCAGAATTTCATTCCTTTTTAAAGCAGAATAATATTGCAGTGTATTTACATACCATATTTTGTTTATCCATTCATCTGTCAAAGGACATTTGGGTTGTTTTCACCTTTTGGCTATTGTGAACACTGCTGGTATAAACATCGGTGCACAAATATCTGTTTGAGGCCCCGCTCTCTATTCTTTAGGGTATATGCCTAGAAGCGGAGTTGCTGGATCGTATGGTAATTATATGTTGAATTTTTTGAGGAACCACAATATTGTTTTTCACAGCAGTTACACTATTTTACATTCTCACCACCAGTGCACAAGAGTTTCAATTTCTCCACATCCTCACCAATGCTTGGTATTTTCTTTCCTTTTTTAAAAATAATAGCTCTTCTACTGAGTGTGAAGTGGTATCTCATTGCAGTTCTGAATTACATTTCTTTAATGATTAGTGCTGTTGAGCATGTTTTCATATGCTTATTGGTCATTTTCATTTTTAGAGAAATGTCTATACAAGTCCTTTGCTCATTTTTAAATTGGGTTGTTGTAGTCGGGGCGCAGAAATTCCTTAAAGACTCTGCATACTAATCCCTTGTTAGATATATGGAGGCAAACATTTTCTCCCACAAAGATAATAGGTGGATTTCCAAGGAAATAAATTTGAAGTCCACATACAGGAAATTTTAGCAAGTATATCTGCTAATAATGGTATGAATTATCTTGAAAAGTAGTGAGTGCCCCCTACTGGAAATATTCACAAGTAGGCTTTCCAGGTCCATTTCTCAAAGACTCCTGCTGTGGCAGACTGAAGCACTCGGCCTCTGGAAACGTTCTGACTCTCAAGTTCTGTGATTCTAGATGCAACCTAAAGATAATTGCCTTACAGAATTTGTCCTTTAATAACTTGGGATTGTGTCACCAACCAATATGTTTTCTGGCGAACCATGACTTGCAGAAATGTGTTTGAGAATCAGAGTGGGCGGGCATCTCTGGGATGAAAGTGGGATCCACAAATCTGGGAGAGCCTCAGGAGATGGTGACAAGGATACTGAGACCAAGTCAGGGCACAGAGTTCCTGGGGTAGGGAGACAGTTGCTCCTTGGGTATGGTCTTGTAAATGGACAGAGTGGAACATCATGGGAACCTGCCTGCAGGCCATTGGAAGACCAGTCTGGCTCTAGGGTGGCCTGGCATTAAGTGGCACTGGGACTCTAGGTTATTGAGCAGCAGGCAAAAACAAGTCAGGACCCCACCTTAGACAACTGAGATGAGAGGTAGGCACAGCACTGCGGAAGGACTCTAATTTTGCAAGGGCTAGAGAGTAAGAGGAGGGCTGCTTACAAAGCTTTGTAATAATACCAGCTTAATCTAAAGATCAGAAAGGGAGTAAAGTCGGAAATAGGCTTGGATGCTGAAGCACTGACCTGGTGATCTGGAACTCTTCCCATCCCCAGCCTTTCAGTGAGTACAGGGTTGGTTTCTCCACTGGAATAGTATGAGTTCCTTCTACCTGCAGCTAAGTGGCTGCACCTATGGAGAGGAGAGAAAGTTCGAGACATAAGAAAGTGACATGTTCACAGCCTAGAAATTAATTTTGTAGGTCACTGAGTTGATGGAGCCTCAGTTTGAGAACACATTCCCTCTACTAGCTGATCTGAGCCAGGTTCTGTTGACTCTGGGTACCTGTTGATTTTTGAAGAAGCCTTTAAGATTAGGAAGTTAAGCTATTGAGTATAAGAAAATTATTGCTAGGATTTATTTTATTTTTCTTATTTGGCTAGAGGTCCTTGGTGCCCTTTTTTTTTCAATCAACTTTATTGGGGTATACTTTATATAAAACAAAATACACACACACACACACCCCTCCACCCCTCAATCAAAATATTGTACATTTCTACCCCCTGAATAAAGTTCCATTGTGCCTTTTTGCAGTCAATTCCCTCCTTAATCCCTCTTATCTCCTGGAAACCACAGTTCTGCTTTCTGTTAGTATAGATTGAATTGCTTGTTTTAGAATTTCAAATAGATAGAATTATATAGTATGTATTCTTGTGTGTAAATTCTATCACTCAGCCTAATGCTTTTGAAATGCATTCATGTTGTATGTGTCAGTGGTTTTAATCTTTTTATTGCTGAGTAGTCTTCCATTGCATGAATATGTCAAAATTTTTTAGCTATTTACTAGTTGATGGACATTTGGGTTGCTTCCAGTGTGGGAATTATGAATAAGTTGTGCTCAACACTTGTATATAAGTCTTTTTGTGGACATATGTTTTTGTCTCATGAGTAAAGACCTAAGAGTGGAGAAGTTAAGTCATATAGTAAGTGTGTGTTTAACTTTACACAAAATTGCCAAGCTGCTTTGCAAAGTGGTTGTATATTCTACTAGCACTATACAAGAATCCTAGTTCCTTCACATCCTTGTCAACACTTGACGTTGTCAGTCTTTAATTTTAGCCATTTTAGTGGATGTATTGAATCTATGAAAGTCATTGTTAGATGTTGTTATGGTTTTGCTGTTCTGATGATAAAAAGTTCTTGGAAAAAAGTTTTCATTAAACCTTTTATTTGAGGCAGTTGTACATTCACAATACAATTGTAGATTCACAGTAATATGAGAGGTTCTATGGATCCTCTTTAGTCATATTCTCCCAATGGTAACATCCAGAAAAACTGTAGCACAACATCACAACCTATTGGACCCTTTAAAAATACAGACTTCCTAGAGTTTAGTAAATAAAGAGAAACCATCTTATCCTGCCCTGTTGTCATCAACATGACAGGCAGAATACGGAGCATCAGAAGCTGCCCTAACCATAATGCTGATGAGTACTCTGAGCATCACATTTCAGGGGCTGGAATAATCACTGATGTGTTAATACCAGCAGCACTAACTCCTAGCTTCCAATCTGAAAACGCAATATATGAAATTTCAAACTAGATACCCTATGACAGGGGCATCACACTCATTTTCACTGGGGGCCACATCAGCCTCACGGTTGCCTTCAAAAGGCTGAAATAATTTTAGGACTGTATAAATGTAACTACTCCTTAACTGTTAAGGAGTTGAAATTACATTCAGCCCTTTGAAGTTTGACACCCCTGCCCTCTGAGAAAGCAAGACTCAGAGTGAACAGCAAATAGACCATCAAAGCTATTACACAAGAGGTATTTCTTTAGCGCGCGCTCTGCCAGTAGGGCTTTCACGAAGTGTGTCTTTTTTTTCTCCCCATATAGACATTTTCATCATTCTGACTTTGGGACTAATTGTGGGTGGTAGTTTCATTCAGGGATAATGAAATAATTATGAACATCAGTTCACCCCGACCTCATTTGAGCTAATAACTTAAAATATTTGGCTACATCCCAAAATAAGTAGTAAAATGAACTGATCTGAGTTTCAGCTTTGCGGGTTCACCCCCTGCCCACGTCTGGTGGAAGGACTGGCGAGCAGTAAATGGCTGAGACACAGGGAGTCCGAGGCGGGGGGACAAGAAAGACCCAGATAATTTTCAGCCTGGATAGTTAGCCCCTACAGACTCTAGAGTTGATGGTAATAAGAGGAAGAAAATCCTTGAGATAAAGGTTGTGAGATATTCCTAAGGAAGAAGTAAAGACAGTGAAGGCTGAAGCACTAAATTTACTGTAACTATAAATGTAATTTTTACAAAAAACGAGGAAAAAAGATGAAAATTTGCTTGATGAAAATGAATGTAGAGACTCTTTTCCCCGTTTCCTCTAGCACCTTCCTTCACAAGATGGCCATTTTAGCACATTCCCCCCACAATCACTGTTTCAGAGATCATTTTTGATATAATGGCCAAGTCAAGGTTACCAGTGGTAAGTTTTTTCAATATCCCCTTTCCACCTCAAAATGGCTGTGCTATCTCTTCCCCTCTTTCCCTGCTCCTGTTTTGTGAAGTGTCTGTTCGCCTTCTTTTCAACATGAATTTGCCCTCTTGTGCCCTTGGTCCTTCCTGCCTGGCCTAGGATCTCACTCCATCTGGAACATATGCTCTCCTTGTATCTTCAAGCTCTTTTGTCCTGGGACCTGCAAACATGCTTGAATCTCCCCTGTTCTTCAAAGCACGTCCTTCAGGCCTACTACCCTCTTACCTTACCGACTTCCACCTCTTCCTTTCATTATTAAACATTTCTAAAGAGCAGCCTACACTCTTCAGTTACTTTCCTCACAGACCAAGGTGTCCTTGACCTTGGGCAAACCTCTTCATCAACACTGTTTTTTAGGAGTTGTCAGCATCCTCCTAAACTCCAGGGTCCATAGCTCTGCCTCCTGTATTATAACCCTCATCTCATTGGACACTATGGAGATAAGTGGGACTTCCCTTTCACTGTCACCCTGTGTGTCCTGGGATTTTGAGCTGTCACTCTTTCCTGGCTCCACTTCTAGGATATTTTTGCCATTTCCTCTGCCCCATAGATTTAGGCCTCTGCTAAAATTCCCTCACGGGCATTTTTATCATCTTTTCCTATAGTCTGTCTCCCAATGATCTCATCTCCTCCGTTCATTTCAACTACAGACTTTAACCAGATGTCTTTGAACTCCACTGGCTATACCTTCTTAAGGGCATTTTTTTCTCACTCTACTTGGCACTCTAGGTACCTGCATAAATTGTAGGGTTTTATCAAGCTGAGGCTGGGCTTTTGACTCACTTTTGTATCCCTTACAGGGGTGTCAAACTCATTTTCACTGGGGGCCACATTGGCCTTCAAAGGACCAAATGTAATTTTAGGACTGTATAAATGTAACTACTCCTTAACTAGGGGCCAGGAGCTTGGCACTGCCACTGGGTAGAAACAAGGTGCCAGGATGGATAAAACAAGGTGGAGGGCTAGACTCAGCCTGTGGACCTTGTGTTTGCCACCTGTGCCCTAGCATTATGCTCTGGGCATAGTAGAGGCTCTGATGACATTTGTTGAATGGTGTTATCTTGCTTACTGGATGTTGGGAGCTCTCATTTTGATGGCTTGTTGACTTTGCGGTGAAGGGAAGCCAATTAAACCCATAACTCCTCCTTCAGAGATCCCATCCCAAGTAACACTCCTGGTCCCAGACATTTGGTAGTCTTGCCTGCACCGGTTCTCATCGATGTCAGGGAAGCCTTCAGGACCGAAGTCCTGGGAATAATTGAGTCATGATTGGCACCCCCTGCACCATTCCAAGCTGACAACAAGCGGGCATGGCAGCATATGCCTCTTCCAAGTGGCATCTAATTTCTCGGAGGTGACTTTATATTGCTTTACAGAGGCTGGCACGCTGCTTTGGGGGAGCCTACTGGGAATCGCACCTGATTCTGGTGCCTGACTGCAGCAGACAGCTGCCTAGTTAAGGCGAATTTTACAGTTAAATTGTGTTCTGCTTGGGAATTGGAAACTACTGAGAAAGGACAAATGCAAATGAGATTCCGGTGCTGTGCAGGAGCTTAAGAGACATCCCTGCCACAAAGCCTGGAGTCTCAGGTTTGTCTTCAACTGTCGTTTTGGGAAAACTTTTGGGACATTTTCCAAAGGGTTTTTGGGGAGGACAGAGGTGGCTTTGGTGCAATATGAAGAATGTGAGTTTGGGATGTGACTGTGGCATTGTCATTATAAGCACAGCTATTAGCCATGTCGGTCAAACACTGGCCCCACTACTTACAGGCTGGGTAACCTTGGCCAAGTTACTTTAGTCTGTGAGCCTCAGTTTCCTCATCTGTAAACTACAAATAATAATACCTTGGTAGGATTAAAAAATATGCAGATATAAAAACCTTAGCCCAGCACTTGGCATATAACAAGCCTTCAATCCGTGCTAGTAATTTTATTATTATTATTAGTTAATAATTGTGAGATGTTGAGGAAGTTGCTTAACATCACAATGTCCCATTCTCCATCTTTTGAGGTGGTTGTGATGATTAAGTGAAACAATGTGTATAAGGAATTTAGCACAGGATGGGCACTTTGTAGATGATGGCCACTGTTATTAATATTATTATTCTAACTAGCCAGACATCAGGAAACCTGCTTCACTTAACTTAGGATAGTGGGTACCTGCTAGCTAAGACTCCCTGGGGAGCAAAGTACCCTAAAAAGAGGAGGAGAAGACAAAGTAAGAGTCAGTTTGGGAGGAAATGTTTTTTAAAAAATATATTTTGTGGATTATGCTATTACAGTTGTCCCATTTCCCCCTCTTTATTCCCCTCCGCCCTGTACACCCTCTCCTACCTGCATTTCCACCCCTTTAGTTCATGTCCATGGGTCAAGAGGAAAGGTTTTCAAGTCAGATGGATCTGGCTCCACAAATAATTACCTGACCATCTTTAAACTCGACTTCCTTCTCTGAAAAATAAGGTTTAATGATGCTGTAATAGCAATTACATAGAATCATGGTGAGGATTACATAGACTGGTGCATGTAGGGTGCCAAGGAGGGGTCTGTGGCTTGTTATCAGTCTCCATAAAACACAGCTGTTGTTACTGAGAATGTGGGGATTTAATGCAGGATTCTTGGTGAAGGGCTGGAAAGGAAGAGGAAGAGGGTCGGGAGGAGGAAAAGAAGGAGGAGGAGAGGGAGAGAACCAGAGAGGGAGATGAGCACCTAAAAGACCCTATCTTAGAAGGGATAAACCCAAAGTGTAGACCAAGGCTGTGTTTTATTGTCTCTGTGTCCCCTGCATGTATCTCCCACGTCGTCAGGCAGGTCTTACTCATAGAGAGTCATCAACAGCTATTTATGGAATTCGAGGTCCCCCAGTGAGAGCTTAGCTAACTAGAAGTTACCCTGGCGAGAGTATTCTGTGTTGAATCATTGCTTTGAAGTTCTGGAACTTCAGGGGCAGGGCTCTTCTTAAAAGTCTGTCTGTATCTGGGGGCTACTGGATGCCAGCCATTCTTCCTGTCTGTTTCTGTGGCCCAGAGGATCTGGTGGGACCCTGGGGGGAATGGTCTGATCCTTCCCCAAAGAGGGTTGCAGGGACCTGGGGGCATGGGTCTTTTGTGAGAGCAGCGTGCAACCGCATCCGAACTTGATGCACAAGATGTCCCCACAGCCCCCATGGCCCAGCAGGTTACAACCTCAAAGGTGAAAGGCTTCCTCAGGGTGGTGTGGGTAGAGGCCATTTCCTCAGACGCCTGCTGCAGGGAAAGCCTGTGACCCAGCAGGGAGCAGTGCTGCATCTGTGCATTGGCCAAATTGCAATGGGAAGGAAGGGCTGTTTGTTTTCCTCCCAGAATGGGAATTCTCAGAAAATCGATTCTCCCTCATTGACAATGCATACTAAGTGATTGAAAGGCCATTAAGCCCATTAATGGGGTGCTCTTTAAATAAAATAAGCCCCTAAAAGGCATCTTAGACTTGGCAAAGTCAGTAAAGCTGACAGTGTGCTGGGCCTACCCAGGGACCATAAATATAACAGAACAGATATGGGCTACGGGAGGGGATGGGGGGGATGGGCAGGCAAACAGAGGATAAAGGAATCAGGAAACAATGAATAGCTTGGTGTATAAAGGACAGACATCGCCAGACAAGCTTAATGGCTTTTATTTTATTTTTGACAGGATTTACAAAATGAGTAGATGAAGGGAAGTTTGCATCTTGATTTCAGTTAAACAGTTGGCACTGCATCCCACCAAATTTCATGCCCCAAATTAATTCAAATTGTCTTGGACGGAAGCACGGTCACATGGGTTGAAAGTTGGCTGGCACTCCATGAACAGCAGGGAAAGGAAGGCGGCTCCCTGTGGCAGCCTGGTGGTGAGGCCTCATTCTAATTCCTGTCGGAAAGTGGGGCTCCTCATTCTCCAGCTCTCCTTGCAATAATAATTGCAACAATCACAACACCTCATCTAACGTGAGCTGCTCACGTCCAATGTTGCAGACACTTCATCTAGCCAAGATTCTTTGTTCTCTCAGCCCCTGGTGTTCCTCCTCTCTCTACTCTCCATCTTCCCTTTCAGGCAGCTAGTCAGGTGTGTTGATCACTTCAGGGGACTAATGCAGTTAGTAGAGGATGCATGATAAAGGGAAACATGTTTGGGAAAAGTGAAAAGACACAGGGACTTCTATCCTTAAACAAGAAACCAATTTTCCTCAGAGGTGACGTGTGTGAGTGGACAGGACTGTGGGTCTGTGCCATTGGGCCCTGCGTCTGGCTTCCTAGGCAAAGCTGCTGCCTGGGTCTCCCCTAGATGGAGTCTCCTAGGGACAGTCACAAAAGCTGCTGCCACCCACATGGCTCAGAGGCAGAGAGGAGCCAGGTCCAGATGGACCATTTGGGCAGGAATGGAGACATCTCAGCAGCAACCTGCAGGAACTGAGGGTGATGAGTCAGCTGCCTGCTGCCTCTTCCTTCCTGGAAAAGTGAGCACTCACAATCCGACAGCAAGATGTGCTCCAGGAAAATTTTTTCTGGCACATTTAAGACGGTGGAGGCATTAACTCAATGATACCTCATGACAAAAAATACAGACCAGGAAACTGAGGCACAGAGAGGTAAAGGAGAGGAACAGATAGGAACTCAGGCAGGAACCCCCCATTACTGAGATTTTGACTTCACTGAAGGATGACAAGAAAAGAACCACCTGGAGAATATAGCGAGTTTGAATAAATGGAAGTAAATAAATATCTCCACTGAGGACAGCAGAAAATCACAAAGCTCTGTTTTTTGTGTTGCCCACATAAATTCCTCCCTTCCTTCCCTCCTTCCTTCTTTCCCTCCCTCCCTTCCTCAAAGAACATGTGCACTGGGAGCCCAGGTGTGTCAGGCACTGGGTGGACAAGCCTGAGTCCAGCCCAGCCTCTGCTCTTCAAGGGCTGGTGCCTGATGAGGGCACACACACAAATGGGCACTTTCTTTAGGGCTGTCTTTATTTTTCAAATGTCCTAAACACATTCTCTGATTTGATCTGTCTTAAATAGCATTGAACTTATTTTTTTAAATTTATTGGATTTAAAGTTTAATATTTGATATTTTAAAAACCAATGAGTGAGATCATCATATATTTTGTCAGTTGAGTTTTGACAAAGGTATTGACACAGTTTAATTGGAAAAGGATAGTTTTTTCAATAAGTAATGCTGAAACAAATGTATACTTATATTAAAAAATAGATCTTCACCTTTATCCCACATTATACACAAAAGTTAATTGAAATAGTTCATAGATTTAATGTAAAGGCCAAAGAAAACATCAAAGAAAGGAGATAATCTTCAAAACTGTGTCTTAAAGTTTTATTAGGACATAAAAAGCAATAATAAAAATAGATAAATTTGACATGATTAAAGCAAAAAAACTGATTCTTTGGAAGCTATCATAGGAAATTGAATAAGTAATCCAGATATGTGTTCACAAAACATATATCTCCCCAAAACACCCCCAAAACTTGAATATAGAATATATAGTCTGACAATTCAATAATAAAAAAATAGTTTAGCTTTTAAACTAGGAAAAAATATGAACAGAAATTTCACAAAAGAAAGTATACAAATGTTCAAAAGCACACAAAAATCTATTCTAGTAGAACATCTCTAGTCTCCAGGGAAATAAAAATCAAAACAACAATGGATATTACTACATACCCGTGAGATCGGCTCAAATGTAAAAACACTGACAATACCAAGTATTGGTGAGGATGTGGAGCAACTGGAACTCTCATACACTGGGTAGAAATATAGAACAGTCTAACCTCTCTGGAAGGCAGCTGGACAATTTCTTATTAAGTTAGTTGCACCACTACCATATTATACTTGACAATTTCACTTCTGAGTAATTGACCAAGAGAAATAAAAACACATATCCCTACAAAAATTTGTGCATGAATGTTCATAGTAGCTTTATTCATAAGTTAAAAACTGGAAAGAACCCAAATGGCCATTAACTGTTGAGTGGATAAGAAAATTATAGTATGTTCATCCAATGGAATATACTCAACAATGACAAGACAAGAACTTCAAATATATTGTGCTGAGAGAAAGGAGGCAGAAACCAAAGACTACATAATGTATGATTTTATTTCTATTTGATCATAAAAAATCAAAACTACTCTATCATGACAGAGAGCACAGCAGTAGTTTTCTAGGGTTTGGGGGCAGTGGAGACTGCTGCAGTATATAAGGAAACTTTTGGGGGTGTTGAGAATAGTCTGTTTCTTAATTGAGGTAATTGTT
This sequence comes from Trachops cirrhosus, assembly GCA_028533065.1. NCBI lineage: Eukaryota > Metazoa > Chordata > Mammalia > Chiroptera > Phyllostomidae > Trachops > Trachops cirrhosus. The sequence continues at coordinate 11,460,478 of CM052549.1, read as the reverse complement.
ATATGATGAGTGCATACATTTGTCAAAACTCATTGAAATATACACTTAAAGTAGAGGCATCTGTTGTATGTAATTATACCTCAACAAAATGAATTTAAAATGAAAAATTAAACAAAACTAATCACAAGCACTTGAATGATAGCCTTTACTTTTTACCAAAGGTTCAAAACATACAAACCAATTTCTTAACCAAAATTCCTCATATAGTGAACCAGAGAAATATTATATATAAGAAAAATTCCACATCCTGACCATGTTCTCACTGCAGTTGGAAGTAATGGTGTATTTGTCACGTGAGTGAGAGAGAACAGGAGAGGAAGAGCTCCCTTCTATTCCTGGGAGGAATCGTTTGCTTCCTACTTAGCGCATTTTTTTTTCCTGATCAGATGTCCAGAAGTAGGAAACTGGCCACTTATCTACATAGCACCAAAACTTTATAAACACTAAATATGCTTCCTCATTTCTTCTTCTAGAATTTCCACAGTTGTATAGAATGTCGGATAGATTGGCCTGCCATAGAGGAGGGAGAATGAAATTCCACACTGGCTTCAGAATTAAAGTATCTGATGCAAATACCACTTTCTCTTATTGTCTGGAGAAATGGCAAAGAGTTTAGAAGGATATAGACTGTATTTTTTTTGTTTTGAGCATTTTATTGACAAATAGTATGCATTTTATAACACAGCCTGCTGACATCTGTAATAAATAGGCTGTGGAACAGCTCGTGGGAAGCTAGATTCAAATGCCTTGATGCTGAGGGCTGGGAGCCCATGGTGTGCAATGGAATACACATAGACAACAAAAATATGCACCAAGGGCTTCCTGGGGGAGTCCTGCAGGTTCTGAAGCAGAAGGAATTCACTGTGAGACTAAGCTGAGTCTCCCTTCCGGAATTGGTCAATTGGCAGGGGTGAATTTTTTGGTTCTGTTTTCAAAGCCAATGACTTCTTGCACAACCTTGTTTTAGGGAACAGGGGCGAACATCAAACTGTGTCTTCTTGGTGTCTTAGATTGTGAAGCAACAGATTTTATTTTATTTTATTTTTGTGAGTTTTTAAAACAAAGGAGCTGCCACAGCCCCCACCAGGACTCCTGTGTGGAGCCCTGGGAGCAGCATTCATTGGCAATTTTCATATGGCCCCCATGAATCAATATTTGCCTTTACCTCTGCCTGTTTGGGAGGTAGCAAATAGACCTGGCTGGTACGTGACAATAGAACAGAAACACTGCCCTACATAACTATTTGTTAGTAGGTTGGACTGGTGCTGAAAGGCAGGAGATCTGTTTGTGGTGGAGATCTGTTCCTGGCCAGATATCCTTGTGAAAACAGGGCAGCTATTTTTCTCTGATGAAACAATGAGTAGAGAAGCTTCAAAGATGCTCAAGGTCACCTTCAGGGGCCACCACCTGGACAAATAGGCCTTTTCCCTAGGATCAAACCTGCTTTTGTTTTTCTCCATCCTGTCTTCAAAATATAGACAGTTTCCAAAGATTTATCCTAGGCTCTCATCTGTGCCCCCAGTGCTTGGCAATCCCATTCATCCCACGGCCTTATGTTTTATCTTCATCCCATCCAGCGCCTACTCTGGCCTGACGCTGCATCTGGGAAAGTGAATGTAACCATAGTGGGGTCCTCTGGATGCTCACGATGGTACAGGAAGCTGTACACAGGCCCTGATTGGGTGATGATGACCGAAGTGTGGTTAGAGTGCAGACCACCATGGTGGCCTGATAACAGATGTGGTCCAGGGTGTCAGGGGGGTGTTTGTATAGAGGTGATGATTTGAAAGGTTTGATGATTTGAAAGATGAATGGAGTATTGGTCAGGGAGAAAGGGGTGGGAGAAGGAAAGCCATTCCAGGTTACAGGATTATTATGAGTAAAGGCATCAAATTGCCTTGGAGAATTATAAATATATTGCCTTGATTTATAATATAATAGCAAAGTGTCCCATATAGAGTTTACTAAGTGCAAGGCACTGTCCAAGCTTTTTTCATACTCCTACCTATCCTTCAAAGCCTGGCCCAAATGATGCTTGCCCTACAAAACATTTCCTGATCTCTCTTCTTGGAAACAATCTCCCTTGCCTCTGGAGTTTCATAGCATTTGACCTATGACATTTCTTTCTTTATCTCGTAGTATAGTTAATAAAGTCTATTTAATGTCCTGTATTTGCTATAAGCCTTGAGGGCCTGGATACAGGCAGATGCATCTTTCACCCCCTACCCCCATGGCACCCAGCACAATGCCTTGCACATATTTGTTACTAAAAAAATTTGCAACTGAATGAATGGATGAGTGAATGGTCTTTTCATGTGCCACTGTGGTAACTACCATCACCTCTTCCTTCTCAAAACCACGAGGTGAAGACTTTGGGCGGTGAGCACACAATGCAGGACATAGGTGATAGGTACCAGAATTGTATACTTGAAACCCACATAATGTTATTGACCACCATTACCACAGTAAATTTAATTTAAAAAACACGAGTTGAGATTGAAGGTTTGAGCTCCCTCTCTGAATTGTAGACTTCTTTTTAGAGGCTAAGCTATTCCTACCCATGTCCAGAGTCATTTCGCAGCTTTTAAGTTGGCCCAGCTTAACCTTGTGAATCAAGCTGTTTTCGTTCTTCACTGTCCTAAATTCACCTCCTTTCTATAAGCCCATTCTTGGAAAAGTTCTTTCTGAATCTTTTTTCTCTTTCTACCTGCTGGATTCCAGGTTCCCCCTTGATACCAGGATGACAATGCCTTTCTTGAAATCCCCTCACCCCAGCTGATGAACTCCTGAGTTTTGCCCAGAGAATGTCCAGAGATCCATACTCCAGCTACACAGTGTTTCTCTCCTCTCTTCATGTTTCTGCACCTAATTCCCTTACGTGCTCCAAGACCTTCCCACCTCTGCCCGTGTCTTCCACTTCTTGATCTCACCTTCCCAACTGTCCCCTCAAAAGTTTCCCGCCATCTTGGTGACACAGACATCATGTCCTTTTCCAGATCTCATTGTTTTCCCCTAGGAAAGCTTTAGTGTGTCTAAAACCAACTTTCTTTTGGTCTTACATTTTGAGTGACCCTAGGGTTTTTCCATTCCATATATCATGAGAAGCACTTAGCTTAATGTCTCACATGGTGAGTAATAGTCATTTTCTGCAATTCACCTCCATGTCTTTGCTCATGTTCTCTCCTATCCCCATCATAGAAACTATTCCCTTAAGCTCCTTCAGATAATTTAAAACTTAGACATTCATTTCATGAACATCAATATTAATCAAGCACACATTAGGGACCCAGCATTGTGCATAGTTTGGTGGGGAAGACAGGTGTGTGGAGAGGACTCTGTGTGTGGGGACAGGGAGAGAGGTATGTGCTGGAGGAGGTTCATCTAGGAACTGAACTGAGTTCAGTCTTGAAGGAGCAGATGGCAATCACCAGGTGTACTGTGTGGAATGGCAGAAGACAGGTAGACAGTGGTGGTCGATGGAACATTCCAGGCAGAGTGGAGAGAGAATAGAACTGGTCTCATTGATGAAGTCCTTTTTCTCAGCATTATTGCTCTATTGCCTTGGGTGTTTCACTTAATAGACATCTGGTCTCCTCAGCTCTATTTTAAGTGTCTTAAGAACAAATATGCTGCCACTTCCTGGGGATTCTGTGAAATTACCAGAAGTAGCAGGTACTATTAAGCACAGAGGATGGGTAGGTGTTGGAGGAGTGAATGACAGGTCTGCAGGGGTGGGCTCCTTTAAATCCAATGGAAGCTTCTGCCCCTTGTGTAAAGATAGCTCCACTCGTACCTTGAAATGATGAGTGAACAGACGATCAATAGCTTCTTGTTTCTGGCCTGGGTGTGGTAATGTCCAGGCCATTAATACATTCTTGGGCACTTTCCACGGCCATTTGTTTCCCGAGGTTGCTCTGCAGCATTTCTGAGGTCCTTGGCTTGCTCCTCCGACTGTTCGTACACCCCCGGGGAGGAAGGGCTCTCTCTTCCCTGTTTATGAACAAGGGAATGTATGTCAAATTGCCTTGGCTTAACCAGGCAATTGTGCACCTTTAAAAGGTACGGGGAAATGTTTCTCTGTGGTCAGATTGGCCCATAATGCACATCTGTTCTCTTGACTGAACTCCAGCATTCTGCCCTCGCTGAGCAGCAAACTCCACAACCTGCTCCTGGCTGGCGGCCCGGGCCCAGCACGAGTGTCTCCGTGTAGCCAGCCAGCTGGGTTTTGGGCTGTCCAGAGGCACCAGAGGGTGACAGTCAAAAGACTCAAAATTTGTGGGACCCCACAGCTTCAGGGTGGCCCGAGAAAATCCATAAAGAGTCAGGAGGGATTTGGAGGAAAAGGAGGGGGAGGCAAAGATTTGCTGAGACCGAAGGCATGTTTGCTGCTTCCGGGAAGTTCAAGTGCAAGTGGAAACCAAAACCTGCAGGGTTTTTTTCTGTTTAGGAGATGGCCCACAGGAAGATGGAATTAGAAAGATACATTTTTGTCTTTCTACACACTCCGGCATTCACCAAATTCTATGCATAGATTCCACATTTAAGTAAATCCTGTGACTGACATACAGCCACAACCAGTAACAGTGCAGCATTAAGCTCAGTTGTCTTCAAGGAGGATTTTATTTCCAAAGACCTTCGAAAGACACCCAGCACCCTCACGACTTTTACCACCCCCACGACCTCCACTTCTTTCCCAGCTGCCATCACCGCTCACCTGGATTATTGCACTTGGTGTCCTTGCTGCTGCCCTTGCCCCACCACAGTCTATTCTTCACCCAGGTGCCAGAATTTGCCTCCTAAAATAGGGCAGGGCTGCGTCACATGTCTGCTCAGAACGCTTCAATGGCTTCCCACCTGATGCGAAATAAAAGTCGGGACTCTCATATAGGCCATCCAGGCCCTCAGCCACCCCTCCTCTTGTGAATCATGACCTCGATTTCTCTGCTCCCCATCGCTCCTTCTGCCCCAGCCGTGCTGACTGTCTGTTCCTTTGGTTGACGTACTCTTCCCCCAGATGTCTTTGGTTCTTCGCTCAACTCGCCCCTTACTTAGGTCACTCCATCACCATCTTCAGGTCTTTGCTCTACTGTTGCCCCCTTGAGAAGGCTTTCTTGTCCCCATTTGAGGCTGCCCTCCTGGTCATCCACTTCCCCGTTTTAGTTTCTCCACAGTCTTCACTACCCTCTGATATATTATTGATGCTACTTTTTGGTTTTCTATTTATCTTCTGCTTGAGTTTTGTTGGCTGTTGTTCATGGCCGGATCCCCAATGCCTGCTAGGCATGTAGTTAGTGCCCAGTTAAAATTGGTGGAATGAGTGAATGGCTGGGAAAAAAATTGAATCCTGAGAACAAAAGGACCTCATCTTAGATTGTGAATGATAACTAGTGCAGGAATTAATACATGAGAGCATAGGATGGAGACTGCAACAGCAATCAATTCAATATTCTCATTGAAGTTATACACGGCCTCTTGCTCAATTAAGAAAGGAAAAACCCTTAAGGGTTTTCACAATGATGTGTTATGATAGTGGTGTTAGCTAATGCTCTGGTGGTAATCATGTTGCAATATATACATGTATCAAATCAACACATTATGTACCCTTTAAACTTACACAATGTTATATGACATCTCACTTTAAAAAATCTTCAGTGACAAAAAAATGTGTCCAGGAGAATGGAGTTAGAAAGTTTAAAACATGCTACATGAAAAAAAAAATTACAACATGGGTAGTAAACCCCAGTGCCTACAGGACTGGACAGGCAGATCCCATCAGAGGGAAGAATTGGAAGGGGCTAGATCAAGCTGGAGAAGAGAGATCAGCCACATTCTCTTATTGTAAGCTGATAACATTAGATATGAATACTCAAAAGGCCTATGAAAATATACTTATTTATGCAGTACACTCATTGAACTTTTTTAAATTATTATTTTTTTCAAATATACTCTTGAATAACTCTTTGATAAAGAAGAAAACAAAGGTGAATTATGAAAGTTTCTAAGCAGCCAGAGGAAGCAGAACACTGCATACGAATCCACGTGACAGAGTGAAAGCTGCACGCGGAGGGGAAAGCACAGCCTGCTCTGGTTTTATCTGTAAACTACAGACAGCAAGCTTTTTGCTGTAAAGGCCCAGAGCTTTGGGGGCTGCATGGTCTCGGTCACAGATGTTTTTTTAAACGTTGCTTAAAACACTAAGAGAACACTACCTGCTGCTCAATGGCAATGAATTTGAAAACCTAAACAACTTCCTAGCAAACATTACCAAAATTTACCCGAGAAGAACTGATGCTTGAATAGGCCAATTACCAGAGAAGAAGGTTTATTGAAGATTTATCGTGGCAAAGGGCACCAGAATCAGGAGGGTCTACATACTCTTTTCAAAACTGATAATTCTACTAGATAAAAAAAAAAACCCAACAAAATCAAATCAAAACAAAACAAAAACCCAACCATCTAGGGCATACAAAAAGATGGGAAGTCTTGTAAATCCTCTTCTTAGAAGGTAAAGAGCTAAATGTTCTAAAGCAGAAGCGGGAAACAAGTCTTTATCTTGCGTGCAGGGTGAGATTGGTGGGCGGTGTCTGTTTGAAGCTCCTGTGAAAGACACTGTGGGCACAGCTGAGATCCAGGGGGGGAAAACCTGGGATCTGATTGGCCGTCACTGACTCAGCTTGGAATATGAAGTCAGATGGATCTTATGGGATATTTTCCACAGAGCCAGGAATAATTACTCCATGATGTCTTATGGATTTCTGATCAATTTATTTGAGAAAACTTACATTCCGTAAAATTTATGTTCCTCTAATGACCATTCAGTAGCCCCATGAAAATCATCTAGATTAAGCTTCCAGACTGAAATCTAACCTTGCATTAATCATCACTGCTGTGGGTGTAGCGAATGTATTAGAAAAAACCAATAAGCTCACGGGAAACTTCTGTGTTTGAGGGCCATCAAGAGCGGATCATCTTCCCTGACTTTGGTGCTTCTGCTGATTTGTAGCTGAATAGAAATCTTCTCATTCCAGTGATGAAACATTGGCCTCAGGGCTTTCTTTTCCTAATTCACCAGAGAGAAAGGAACTAGACCACAGCGTTTTTACTTCGGAGGGGCAACTTCTTCACGTGGCTGTGCTGGAGGACCCTGCCTGGGCACTTCTACTACAGCTCCCCCTACAGGTAGGAAGAGGGAGAAAGGGCCAGGCTCCAGTAGAGAGGAAGAAAGAAGAGCTGCCAGTGCAATGAGTAAATCTTCATTATTATAAAAAAGGGAATCACTCTTTGACTCTCCTCGTTTTTATGATGAAGTAAAATAAAATGGAAAAGAGGAGCGAGAGAAATGATTGCTGAGTAAACGACTTCAAACCCAGCACGTGTTTATTTAAGCGTCTCTGTGCAAGCATAACCCTGGGTGTCTGTTAAATCAGCAAGCATGTCACTTGGCACTTCTGGTTACAGACCATTTTATGGTCATACATCATTCATAGCCGCAAAAGCCATTTGCCCTCTGTCACCCAACCAATCAGGAGCCTGAGGAGCCAGCAGAGAGGAAGCAGAGCAGGAGCCTGGCAGGTTTCTCTGGACTCCTCTGAATTTCCACAACCTGGTTCAGCAGAATGCCACAGAAAATGAACTCTCCCGGGTTATTAAGGACCCCACCTTCCCCCAGTCCCCACTAAAGAGCAGTATATGATTTCAGGCTAATATTTACCCCACTTCATGCAACACCTTGTGACATGTGGGACAAAAGTGCAGCAGGCGTCACACACAACTCCAGTGTCATGATACCTGCTGATCTGAACCTCTCTTGTGAGGACGTGGATGGGGCGCTGCTCTCTGTGCCTCCGCAATTCACTCCTGATGCCCACTTTGAGCAGATTTGAAACTGATGTGAGTGCATCGGCCATTCAGCAGATAACCTTGATCTGCCCTTGCTTCACTCTTGTGAGTTCACATTTTTTTTCACTCTTTGCCCCCTCACTATAATTTTGTTGTTGCAACTGAGATGCCTGCCAGACCCTGCTGACCATCCCAGGCCTTGCAAACCATGAGCCTTTGGGTTCTTCCCAAATGCCTTTGCCTCTGGGATGGTGTTTCCCCTCCAAATGCCCTCCCAAATCTAGGGTCTTCCCTTCATATGTGCTATTTCTTAACTCTTTCTTAGTGCACATCTTTGTTTACGAATAAGGCTCAGTAGCAGTTGTCGTAGCCTCCGTGGGTGCCAGGACAGCCCCATCTGGCCGCCCCACTCCATCTCTGCTTGGGTATTTCTCGTGTCTTCCAGCCTCTCCAGTCATAACAGGCTAGGATCAATTTTCCGGTGGCAGCTTGGAAATAATAGTGTGAAATGTATATTAATACAGAAATATATTGTGAAACTGTCCTTAAACAAACAAATGAGCCACTTTAAAATATTACTGCCATAAATGACCATGACAGTAGCACAGCACATATAATAAAAAATAACTGCTGAAGAGAAGCTGCTGAATTACTATAGTAATAAACCAGATGTGATTATTATCATTTAACACGGTCATTGAATACCATGAATCCCTGAAGCCATTAAAATATTTATGATTAAACATTTGCTATTCCTTATAACAGAACATATAGTTGGGTACTAAAAAACTGTTAAAGGGTTATTTCAGCTAATATATGCCAGTTCTATAATGGAGGTCAACCAACATTGCCTGAATCCTTTAAAAGAGGGATGAACAGCTGCCTCTCCACATCTTGACATATTTCAGGGTGTTCGTGCTGGTATTACACACCCTTGTGCACTGGGGAGGGGGTAGCAGCTACACACTACTAAGGTAAAATATGTTCCTGTTCTGTATGCTCATGAACAGATGTGGGCTTCGGGGCTGTTCTGGTCATTCTTCTAGAAAAAAGCAGATGCGGCAGATGCTGTCCAAGGCCTGCTCATATCCTCTTGGCACTTGTCTTGAGCATCCTTCTGCGAGCATATCCCCCAGAGGGCCTTCACTGGGCCAGCCGGAGCCTGAAGTGCCAGGGAATTAATGCCCCTGGGAGCAGTCCTCAGTTCTGGTGGGTGGAAGGTGGAGAGTAAATATGTCGGCCAAGTTCATCGACGTATCTCTCTTTCAAAATCTGTGCCTTGGCCGTGCTCTGGATACCTCAGGTTGCTTTTCTGATGACTGTTTTCTGTTAAAACTTCAGTCACACATAAGGATGGGTTGGTTGTGCTGGATAAATAGTCAGCATCTCCTCAAATGTAGCTGTGGATACTTCTGGACCACAGGGTCAGTCTTCCAGGGTGTCGGCTTCCCATCTCTCTTTCTGTTTCTCGGTGGTTCTAGCTCCATTAGTGGATGAGCGCTATTGCCAGAAAGGGACTCAGTCACCCATGGGGCATCCTGGTGACAGCCTGGGATTGGAAAAAGGAGCATCAATGAGAATTCTTCATCACTGTCGCTTAGGGCTTACCTGAATATTTTAATTATTCATGCTACTAGAATTGGCTATTTCTTTTAAAATGGATGCCAGCAGCAATTACCTTTCCTTATATCTTTAGACGCAGATATCTTCCAAGAAATAAGATGCTTGAGTTGTTCAAACCCTCTAGGGGACAATGTAGTAAGAAACAAAAAACAGAAATTTTGGAAAGAGACCTGGGTTTGTATCCCAGATCCGTTCCTTACCTGGTGTGTGTATACATTATATACATATCGTTGAACTCTCTCGAGCCTCCTTACTTGCCAGAGGCTCAGTTTTCTTATATCTGGAGTGACCATGGCAATTGTATAAATTACTATAATGTTTATAAAGCATTTATATATACTACCTTATGAGTAATAGGTATTTAATAAAAATTGATTTAGTAAATGATGAATGAATGGTGAATTTACTCCCTCTGAAGGTGTTTCCACACTATCACGGTGACAACTCAATTCTTGGCATAAGATCTTACCTGTTGGGAACCCATTTGGTTCCCAGCATGTTTCTCTCTTGCTTCCCATCATATGATTTTGGCAGTGTTATAAATCTCTGTCATGTGGGTTCTATATTTGTCCTTCTACTCCCGAGTTACATTTGTATAGGTCCATCCTGTTCTTGCTGTGGTTTCACATTTGTAAATTTAATAACCTGGGCCATGGTTTGATGTATGTACAGGAAAACTCACAAAGCCTCAGAGTGGAATAAAAAACATTTTCGAAGACCCCTGCTGGCTCAGTCAACCTTAATGAGCTATTAGGTCATTAGAGACTGTGCTATAAATTAGTCATTAGATCAGCAACCATTCATTGATGACAGGGTTCTCCAACTTAAAGGGATAGTACTATTAAATGCAAATGAGCCACAGCTGGCATCTCTGAAATACTAAAACATGTAGCTCCATGTCGTGTTTTCCACTTGTCCCTTATTCCAAAACCTGAAGTGAGGGTTCATCCAGTATAGCTGCTTAAATTTTCAGGTTACCTTGACTTAGTAAGAATTTCCAATGAAAGACTTGAGGGCTTGTTGTAGTTTACATGTGGATGTATAGCCCAGGTGGGGTAAAATGAGCTCAAACTCTCTCGTCCATGTGATTTATGAGTATCATTGCCTTGCCCATGTTTCTGTGACTTTCTAGGGGCTCACGTTCTTGGGGGTCTTTGCCTCTAATACCTTATGCATGCTGACCTCTGGATCTCTTGAACCCCAAGGTTGCTATTTCTTCTCTGCTCTGTGGCCACCAAGACACCTCCAGTTTCCTTGAGAGTCTCTAATAACCATCGTATAAAGCAATGTTTCTAGACCTACAGTGACAGTTCTGGGTGAATGTGTCTGTGCAAATGTTACCTAGCAACCTGGCTTGGGAGATAACTGCTAACTAAGAACTGAATATTGAATATCATTTTTGGTCATTGTTCCTCTATGACACCCACATCAAGCTAAACCTTTTTACCAACTGTCCCCCTAAATAGCTCCCACCAACTGCTCTGTCCCTCTTCTTCAAATACCTCTTTCCCCCTCTCTCTACTTCCCAGGCTGCTCCCAGAACCTCAACATCTGTCCAATGTTACTAAGCAGAGCAATTCGCCTCTGTCTTGGACCCCATCTGAAGGCACCACGATGGCCCATCTAAGTATTTGCTGAAATTAAGACAGTCTTCTCCCTTAACATGAATTCTACTACAGCCAAACGAACAGATGATTATCCTTGAATATTTGTGACATTTGTGTGAGTAATCAAAGATCATGCACGTTAATGCTCAATTATATCATTACTTTCAGGGGCTGTGTTGGAGAACTCCATTACCCACACTGTGCTCACCAAGACAGAGCACTTCCTGGAGTGGATGGGTCTCCTGAGGGTGTTTTGTTGGGTGACAGGCAGAACCAAAACTTCTCTCTGTGGGAATGCATTTCTAAAGCTATAATGAGCAAATAGGACTCATTTTAAAACATTTATTTAAAAATGCTTCCTATCTTTAAATGAAAGTGAATGCTATTGCCTTTTGGATATTGGTTAGAGCACTTTGGAGGAGCATCTTTCTGCTAGGGCCGTCCATGACTCAGTGCGGGAGGACGAATCCTCTTCCGAGGTGGGTAGAACCTACTTATCCGGCTCTTTCTGCCCTGGAGAAGCTGGTGTTTGACAAAGAGTCAGCTGCCAGAGGTTTCTACTACAGGGAACCTGTTAATTTAAGTTCATTTATCTTTACATTTATTTAATGTTTCAAAAACAACACCATTTAATTCTATTAAAAAAGCAGTAGGATTACAGGGTAAGCTTGTGCCTTCTAAAAGGTGAAATGTGGTTCTCTAATATTAATTTCTTTGGGAATCCTGGGGTGATACTTAGCAGTAATGGCAACATTTGCTTTCCAATTCTTTTTAATCGAGATGTTACTTTTTGTGAAGGTCAGTGCAAAACCCTCCTGTACATCATCTGTTATTCTCATAGTGCCCCCTCGAGACAAGTATTATATTACCTCCTACTTTGGAGGAAATTGATCTCTTACATATCCATCCCCCCCTTTTTTTTCTGGAAGTCTTCCCTGACTTCCCCTACTGCCATACCTGTCACATTTTACTGAAAATGCTTGTCTGTTGGCCCCACTAGACCAGTGAGGCCAGGAATCATGTCTGTGTCACTAGCTGTTACCCACTGTGCCTGAGTCAGTACCTGGCATATCATAGGTGCCTCATAAATATTTGCTGACTCACTGGATGGATGAATGGATCAGTGTAGAGAGGAGGAATAGCTTACACAAAATGAGTGCGTAGGATGTAAAACTGAGATTGAGCCCATGGTTGCAGGATTGTTCAACCCAAGGTCTCAAATGTCATGTAGAAATTTCCTTTACCCCATGCCCAGAGCCCAAATCAAAACAATATGTTGATATTAACAATAATATCCTTTTGGCTGCCAACGTGCACAGCTTTAGTCCTTGTGGAAATTTAAGCTCCATGGCAAAGCATCGTCCACCATTGGGGAAAGGCTGCATTCCTCCAGGGAGCTTTGTACTGCGCAGGTGCGAAGCATTAAAGGAAAAAAAAACACGGAGCCAGTCTAAAACCCTGGGTTGTTTCCAGCCTGAGAGGTGCCAAGACCCACCCTTGGTGTGCCCCGAAGGACCCCAGGCCAAGCCTCCTCCAGACCATGGTCAGAGCTCCAAAGAAATTGTTTAGAACTCCACAGTCCGGCCTTGAGAAAATCTCCATGGTCCAAAGGCAAAGGGTGGAGTGGGGTGAGATGATGCAGAATTGAGGATGGTAGGGGCTGTGCAGAATTTCTTTCCTTAAATGAAAAGCCCAAATAAAATAAATAAATGAAAACATAAATCACAGTGTCTTCTCTGGGCTCCTGGCTGGTGGAAAACAAATTAGAAAGGGCTTGAATGAAAGGCATATTGAAGAAGCTTGACTTGAATTAAGTGGTTCTATATTTTAAAAGCACTTTGTTGGGTCCTGTAAAAATAGCAAATAAAAAGGTAATAATATCCCCTGGCTCTGCCAGGCAAATACCAGTAATAAAGTGAGCTTAGGGTGGAGGGCATTTGAGAGTATAAACTTCAGCAGAAGGGAAAAGGGAAGCATGTGGTTTAGAAACACTTCCATTTCTCCCTTAATAATTAATGACGAGGTGCTGTGTTTTCCAATAGATATCATGTGTCTTTCTAACAGCACTCACTTTCCTCTTAAGATGGCCCCAGATGAAATTTAAAGACATAACTTGACATTTTTTCCTTTTGACAGGCAACCTAGAGGAGTTATTTCAGGGCGATCAAATAGTTATAATTTAAGATCCATTTTACAATCCCTTTCTACGTAGTCTGAAAAAAATGTCACAATGAACGTGGCAGCAAGCGTCCATCTCACTTGTCAATAGTTTATTTATAGCTCCTTTATGACCTGCTATGCTATTATTTTTTATATATATACTTACAAGAGTATTTACTGAGGCATTGTTTACAGCAGAAAAAAAGGAAGTCACCTTGAATGTGTATCAGTGTGGATGGCTGCAGAAATTGTGGTTTATATGTAATAAAGGATTTAATTATGTAAATGTTAAAATAAGCGTGTTATTATATTTTGACCTGTAATGTTAGGGGTGGTAATTCGAAAAACCAAATTTTAAAGTAATATATGTAGTGATCCTATTTTAGAAAATACTTTATTAACTTTACTGGGGCGACATTGGTTCCTAGGGTCATGTAGGTTTTGGGTGTACCTTCTATGGTATACAATCTATATATTGCATCATGTGCCCAAATCAAGTCATCTTTTGTCACCATATATTTGGCCCCCTTTACCCTTTACTACCCACCCCACCCCTTTCCCTCTGGAAACCACCATACTATTGTCTGTATGTGTCTGTGAGTTTCAGTGTTATATCCCATATACGAGTGAAATCATATTGTTCTTAGCTTTTTCTGACTGCCATTTCACTTAGCATGATATTCTCAAGGTCCATTCATGTTGTGGCAAATGGCAGTATTTCATCTTTTCTTATGGCTGAGTATACTCCATAGTGTATATGTACCACATCTTCTTTATCCAGTCCTCTATCACAGGACACTTCTGTTTTCTCCATGTTGGTGGCCAGGCGGCCACTGTGAGTAATGCCACAACGAACATTGGGGAGTGTATATCTTTGCGAATGTTTTCTAGTTTTTCAGGTAGATACCCAGAGAGGGACTTCTGGGTCAGATGGTAACTCTGTTTTTAGTTTTTTGAGGAGCCACCATTCTGTTTTCCATAGTGGTTATATCCATTACATTCCCACCAGCAGGGTTCCTTTTTCTCCACAACCTTTCCAACACCTGTCTTGTTGATAATAACAGTGCTAATGGGTGTGAAGTGATATCTTATTGTAGTTTTGACTTGCTTTTCCCTAATAGCTAAAGTTGAACATATTTTCATATACCTGATGGACATTTGTATGTCTCTTGGGAGAGGTGTCTGTTCAGGTCCTCTGCCCACTTTTTAATTGGTTTGTTTGGTGTTCAATTGTATGAGTTCTTTATACATTTTGGATGTTAACCCCTTGTTGGAGCTGTTGTTTGTAAATATCACCTCCAATTTTGTCAGTTGCCTTTTTGTTTTGTTGTCCATTTCCTTTTTTGTATAAGCTTTTTAGTGTGCTGCTATTAATTTAGAAATAAACGTTAATAGGAGAGGTTACATATTTTTACAAATATATAGAGGCTTGAGCAGTAAGTCTTACAAAAACGGTTGTGGAAGAAGATAACAAGGGAAAAGTTACTAGGAAAGAGCTAAATGAACTTTCTTCTTGTTATGAAATGTTTAGGTCCTTTTGTTTGTAAATGGCAGGTGGGTTGCACAATACCAATGTAATTTCAGAAAGCCATCTTCGGAATGTAATAAACATGTCTGCAATAATAGGATTTAGAAAATAGCAAAATGCATTCCAGACGCCCTTTGATTGTGCATACAGAACAGAGAATTTAGCTATAATTGGCTATAACACAGTTAGGGACAGAAAATGACACACAGTGAAGTTGGGTGATGTAGCAGCTCTGATTAGGGATGGTACATTGCAGCTGAGTGCCAGAAATAGAGGGTCTGGTGATACTGCACCATCTCCTTCCTTCCTTCCTCCCTCCCTCCCTTCCTTCCTTCCTTCCTTCCTTCCTTCCTTCCTTCCTTCCTTCCTCCCTTCCTCCCTTCCTTCCTTCCTTCCTTCCTCCCTCCCTCCCTTCCTTCCTTCCTTCCTTCCTTCCTTCCTTCCTTCCTTCCTTCCTTCCTTCTTTTTTTTCTTCCTCCCTCTCTCCCTCCCTCCCTGCCTCCCTCCCTCTCTCCCTCCCTCCTTCCTCATTTTTTTCCTTTTTGTTTAACTGAAGTATCATAATTTAGACTAGAAAACTTATTCTATTATTTCTCAACTAATCAGTTGTCAGTCAAGACTCCATTGTCTTCAGAGACTAACTATATGGAAAAGGGAAGTAAGAGCCCACGGAGAATTGACTTTTGGAGACTAGATGTAATTTGAATCAAGAATTATAATAGGAAATAAACCATTACAATAAACAAGGAAACATGTACACAATTACTTTCATGGTGTAATTTTATTCACTCTAGTTGAGAAAATAAAAAGATAATACTGACCGTAGCACCTGGGTATTTAATGCAAACTGTAAAATCTGTTATATTAAACAAAGTCAAAAGCAATGTGAAAGATCTTGAATCTATTCAAGGCATGCACCTCATTACAGACTTAGCAAATTAAAACACAAATAGGATTAGAAAAGAAGAATGTAACAATCTCCCACTACGGTCCCTAGAGCATTAAGTCATAAATTGGGTTTGCATTAAATTGTGCCTGCAGTATTGAATTCAGGGAAAGAGCTGTGGGCTGGAGATAAACCATGCTGGGCTGCTCACCAACTTTGGCAAAGCCATGTTTTCTGAGACGTGCAGTAAATTTGTTAGGATATAGCAGGTCCACACACACACAAATGAGCCCTTAATACCTTAATTTAAAAAATGTCGGTGTCACGCCATATGTGGCCTGCACAGATATAAATGCAGACAAAAATCCCCACGTGAAATGGAGCTGTATTACCTACAGAAGTTTAAGGCCATTTCACAAAATGTACAGCTTAATGTCGGATGTAAATTTGTTTATAAACTCTCAACACAGAGTTTTTGATGAATTTTGTTTTGTTTTTATTTTTAATTTTGTTTGTTTGAATGATTGATTTTGCAAAGGAAGGAAGAAAAAGGAGAAAGCAAACCACCCCTTTAGAGAACACACGTAGGCTTTTAGAATATCCAAAGGAATGTTCTCTTTCATTCCACGTGAAGATTAGACCTTAACTATTCTGGCTGATCAATAGAAAAACACACATGAATTATTTAAAAAAGCAAGCAGGTATACTTTAGTCACGTTTTAAAAAATGATTCAGGCTTTGAAAAGCACCGTGCGCTACATGGCGTGTTTCTTCCATAACAGGTTTCCTCTGTCGGGTTTGTTTCCTAATCCCTGGCGTGAGGGAGGCCAACTCTGGAAAAAAGGAGGTTGTTCTGATTATTGTACGGTGCCCTCATGTGAATTCATATCTGCCACCTCTTTGCAAATGGGCAGGCCCAATGCAGAGAGCTGGCTGCTAGTTCTATTTGCTCCAAGTCACGTTCAGGTACAGGAGTCAATCAATATATTTTATTTTTCTCTGACTTCCTAGGATTGTTATGAGGATTAAAGAAGGTCAATGTTAAGATGCCTAGGTGCTTCAAAATGTCAGTCTCCCCTTTCTCACTTCATCACTGAATGGAAGCCAGGAAAGCAACATTTTCATGGCCACCAGCTTTGCCGGTGCCCCCAGTGAAAGTGTCACCTCTTGTGCTCAGGGGTGTGCAGGAACTTCGGGGTTCTGCAGTGAAGTATCTCTAGACCTCGCTGTTAGGGGAAGTCCATGCATCCTCTACCTCCATTTCTTTTTCCTTCCTTGCGTCTGGGTTCCCATGCTCTGCCTCCCAGCCTAGCCCTCATAGCTGCCCTGGCCTCCTGGCAAAGGGTTTCTCCATCACACTTAAACGCAGACAGTCTGTTTCCGCTGGCATTGTCTATTTTTAAAAGCTTATTTGGAAGTCTAAATGGCTCCCATTTTGGCTTTAGTAAGACAAATATGGGCGAAAGCACGCAGTGCCCCTTAAGTATGATGGATACCCAGGACCCGCTGAAGTTTCCCATAGCCAAGTCAGGCTCGTCCTGGTGACCGTTTTTC
This sequence comes from Trachops cirrhosus, assembly GCA_028533065.1. NCBI lineage: Eukaryota > Metazoa > Chordata > Mammalia > Chiroptera > Phyllostomidae > Trachops > Trachops cirrhosus. Next base: position 11,443,281 of record CM052549.1, on the reverse strand, counting down.
TGCCGCATTATTTATGTGGTGGTTTTACTTCTAATTATGGCTCGTGATGGCTGTTAGTGCTGAGCAGTAAGAGAGCAAACTGCATTGTACTGCTATTTAACTCCAGCCCATAAAACGGGTGATAAAGCTGAGGGCTTCACACTGAAACCAAACCACAAAAATGTAACTTTTCTGTGACGAGCTCACATCACTTCTGCCATTTGGAGGCTGGAAACTTTCACCCAGGAAACACCTGGAGGCGGGTGACTTCTGAGGCCGGCCGCCTCAACTTTCAGCTCTGGCTTCACCTTTAGGTAATCCTTTATTGTGGACAAAACAACCCCTAGACCTCAGACATAATTAACACAAGCCAGCTTTAATCAGAACCCATGTACTTCATGGTTTGGGAACTAATGAAAACAAATAGATGTTACCTAACACTGTAAATAACGAAAGGTCTTTTGTTGTCCTCAATTTGGATTACTATTTTTTGATGCTAAGAAGCACGTCACTTGGTGTGTGTGTAAACAAAAAAGACAAATGGCCAAGATGAGAATGAGTTGTCCATAATCTGATTGAAGCGACAGAGCTGGCTCCTAGGAGAACCGCATGGGGCTTAATTATTGGGTTGTTGTTCTTAATGCGTCTAATGTTCACTCGTAAAGAAATCAAGAAAAATGTTAAGAGGTTACTGATATTTCACTATGGCATTGGGTTGTCGGAGCTTCTGACAGGGAAAGAAGATTCTCTGTGGCTGGAACACAATGTCCAGCCACATAAGTTAATTTACCCAAATGATATTAGGCGACATTTAAAACCTAAATCTGCCCCAATTCAGTCACTCTGCTGGCAGAACCCTCAGGCACAAGGCAAGGACAGGCCTGGTTTGGGTGAAGTTGTGATGAGATCAAATAGCTGGGAAATGCCACTTTTCCTCTGTCTTGTCAGGTCCTTTTCTTTCTTGGCAGAACGTTTCTGGATTTAAGTAAAATGTCTGCTAGTGTTTGGATAATAGATACATTATTTAAAAGCCTGTGGCTACTCTAGCCTGTTGGGTATTAAGCAGAAAACTTACATCATTGTTGAATTCTACAGGGCTCATTTGGTTGAATGTAATGATTTCCATCCTCTCTTTTCTTTTATAGTGTGAGTTTCACGGTCCTGTGTGTGATTGCACGTATGTGTGAGTGTGCATGAGTACATTCACACACACCATCGCTCATACTCATGTGGTCCTGCAAATTCAAGTTTGCCTATCAGAGGTCTGACTGTGTGCATTGGGCATTGCCTTCAGGCTACCATCATCAAGGAGCTTGCACGTCTCCTGATAAATTTTAGCATACCCCAATGACATTCAGTCATTCAGAAACCCCAAACTGGACAACTAGATTCCAGATGAACAGGAATTGGGTTATTCTGTTTATTTTAAACCAGCCATCCAAATGATTTTAAATACTCTAAGTCATCAGATATATGCAAGGTTGAGCAAAAGTAGATTAATATTAATAATAATCATGAATAATACAATAATAAATAACAATACAAGAATAAACTGTTTTGTGTACTCACAACTGTAAACCTACTTTTTCCCACCCTGTATGTATTGAGAGCTCAGTGTGTTCTAGTGGCCCATTTTACAGGTGAGAAAGCTGAGGTTCAGAGAAGGTAAATTACTTCCCCCGGATCCCTAGCCTAGTGGCTAGTCTGCTGACTCCTTAATCCCAACTTTGAACAAAATCCTTTTGATTCTCCCATCTATGTTTCTACCACCCTCTGTGCCTCAGTCAACCTTCATGTTGTAACAAATACTAAATGTCTCTGGTCCCTTTTTGTGATAGGGTCTATAAATCTGGTAGAAACAGGTGATTGACCTTCTCCCACACAAGGAGAAGCAGCAACTTACATGGTATCAAAGTCCTTCCCAGTTCTCTGGTGTGTCTGCCTCCCTTTTCCCTTGTAGACCACCTTTTGCTTCAGTCAGCTCCCAAGCCCAACAGGACTGAGGTTGGATTCCTAGGGACACAGAAAGGGCATTCGGGTAGAGAGGAATTGAGAGAGAGATAGAGAATGCTGATCCTTCCTGTCTTTTCCAAGCTTTTTCTTCTTCTCTTGGCTCATTTTAGAGCCACATTGTCATACATTGGCACCCCTACCTGAGGGCAGGAAGAGGACATGAAAAGAGATGAAACTAAACCACAGCTGTGATGTTAATAGGCCTCTGATTTAAAAAAAATGGCAGAGAATGAGGCTGAAACTAAGCTGCTTTCTCTTAGAAAATGCTGGCAGTAATTTTAGTGGCGGTTTTTGGCATCTGAATATATTAGCTAAAGCATTTGAATATAATGAGATATGTAGTGTGGTGGAGCGGAGGGAGCCCAAGATCCACTGACACGATCCAGGTGAGCTTGGTCAAGCACTTTTCCTTGGTGGGCCTTAGTTTCCTTTTCTGCACCGGGTGCACATCAAGCCAGATGACCCCTGAGATTTCCTAGGAAAGTGTCAAGAAGCAGGGCAAATCACCTGCTCTGACCTCAGCTGACTGGTCTGAATCTTAGCTCTGTCACTCAGGTTATGCAGGGGTTGTGTGTACTAGAGTCAGTCATTTCACTTCTCTGGGCTCAGTTTCCCCCTCTTTGAAATGGGGATGAGGTGTCTACCTCAGAAGGTCCTTAAGGGGTTTAGATTGTCTGATGCATGGACAGTGTCTGGAAAAAGCATTTTCCCAGGGTCAGAAGGAAGAAATGGTGAGTGGGGTGCTTTAAAGGTCAGTGAGGGAAGATGACTGGTCTTAGATGACTAAGTGTAGCCTGGGGGTGCATGTAGGGCTCTGAACGACCCTTGCCAAAGGAGGAGAAAATGAAATCACTGTAGTAGTGGGACAGAAAACTGGATGCCTTGATGACAATCTTTGTTGGGTACATCACCTTTGGGGGAAGAAAAAGAAATCTCGGAATGCCCTGTCTTCTTGCTATTGCTTTTCATTTCTTCACTCTTTATTTTTAATGAAGATGGGAAGGTTTATAACTTTGACAGTTCCATTTATTTCTACCATTTTCATCTAAAACAATACAATGAACAGCAATTATCTCCACACATGTTTCCACTGCAGCTGAATCAATGTCAGTATTACTTAAACATGTTCTGAGTGCTCTGTGTTGTTTCTTCTGTCTTCTGTCTGTCTGTATTTCTCTTCCTCTACCTCCAACCACCAAACCATCCCCCTCTACTTCCTCTTTTTGTTTCCATTCTCCTCCTCACAGTGGGGCACAGGAAAACACCAAATGACATAGTTGAATGAAGGGGCTGAACCCACGAGTAGGAACCACATGCAGGAAGAAGCCCAGGAAAGCAAATCCTTTCCAGAAGGGCACAAGGAGGACCCTAATGAACAAAAGAGGACACATCCCATTCCTGGGCTCATTGTCCAATACCTCCAGGCCACAGGGGGCGCCCTAGCTGCTTCTGCAGTCAGGGAATCTGACCAGCCCCTATTAGTGCCAAGCGGAGGACAAAGGAACTTGCACCTGAGCAAAGGGAATGATATGACTCCCAAGCTTCAATTCTCCCCAGGGTTCCTCCTCAGCTGTCACTCACCTTGGGGTTCTGCAGACACACCATGTCCTGAGAAGGCATCAGGAATTTTCTTTGTGTAATCATGGTCCAAAACTTCTATTTGTTTAGGATTTGCTTCTATAGGTAAAAATATAACTAACATATAATATATTAGTTTCAGACTTCTGGTCAAGATGGAGGCGTAGGTAAACATACTTTGCCTCCTCACACAACTACAGAAAAAATTACAACCAGACCTCAAAACAAATAACACCCAGAACCATCAGAAAATCAAGCTGTATGGAAGTCCAACAACCAAGGATTTTAAAAAACCACATTCATCCATATGAGTGCCTTTTCTACAACAGGCCACGCTACTAAGACAGGGAGTCAAAGCAGAAACAAACACAAGGAGGCTGCCAAATAGAGGAGACAAAGAAATATGGCCCAAATGTAAGAACAGAACAAAACCCCAGAAAAGAGCTAAATGAAACAGAGATAACCAACCTATCAGATGCAGACTTCAAAACACTGGTGATCAGGGTGCTCAAAGAACTCACTGAGTACAGCAATGGCATAAAAACAGCCCAGGCAGAAATGAAGGTTGCATTAAGTGAAATAAAGAAAAATCTACAGGGAACCAACAACAGAGGGGATGATGTCAAGATTCAAGTCAACAATTTGGAACACAAAGAAAAAATAAGCATTTGACCAGAACAGCAAGAAGAAAAATGAATTTTAAAAAAAGGATAGTATAAGGAGCCTCTGGGACATCTCCAAATGTACCAACATTTGAATCATAGGGATGCCAGAAGGAGAAGAGAAGAGCAAGAAATTGGAAATCTACTAGAAAAAATAATGAAAGAGAACTTCCCTAATTTGTTGAATAAAATAGACATTCAAGTCCAGGAAGCACAGAGAGTCCCAAACAAGAAGGATGCAAAGAGGCCCACTCCATGACACATCATAATTAAAATGCCAAAGGTTAAAGATAAAGAGAAAATCTTAAAAGCAGCAAGAGAAAGACAGAGAATTACCTACAAAGGAGTTCCCATTAGACTGTCAGCTGATTTCTCAAAAGAAACTTTGCAGGCCAGAAGGGAGTGGTAGGAAGTATTCAAAGAGATGAAAAGCAAGGGCCTACATCCTAGATTACTCTACCCAGCAAAGCTACCATTTAGGATGGAAGGGTAGATAAAATGCTTTCCAGACAAGGTAAAGCTAACGAAGCTCATCATCACCAAGCCGTTATTACATGAGATGTTAAAAGGACTTATCTAAGAAAAAGAAGAAGATCAAAACTATGAGCATTAAAATGGCAAAAAATTCACAGCTATCAACAAAATGTATCTAAAAAACAAACTAAGCAAATGACTAGAACAGGAACAGAATCATAGAAATGGAGATCACATGGAGGGTTAGCAGTGGTGAGGGGGAAAAGGGAGAATGGGGGAAAAGATGTAAGGATAAAGGAGCATAATTGGTAGGTACAAAATACAGGGTCTGGCACAAATAATGCCCCTTTTTATTACAAAAATTTTTATTACAAAATCATAAGCATGTAATTCTATAGCATAACTATCAAACTCAAGCATACCATATGAAATTTTGGGTGAAATTTTCAAATTAAAACTGAATTATTATACCCATATTACTACCCTACCAACCACACTCAAGCAGGCTTTACTTCTGCCAGACCCTGTAGACAGGGGGAGGTTACGAATAATATAGGAAATGGAGAAGCCAAAGAACTTACATGCATGAGCCATGGACATGAACTAGGGTGGGGATTGCTGGAGGGAATGGGGGTACCAGGCAGAGGGGAGCACATGGGAAGAAATTGAGACAACTGTAATAGCATAATCAACAAAATACTTTTAAAAAATTAAGTAAAAACATTATATTAGTTTCAAGTATACAACAGTGATTCTGTATCCATATACCTTATGATACGATCACCATGAGTCTAGTAATCATCTGTCACTGTGCGAAGTTGCTATGATACTATTGAATATACTCCTTGTGCTGTACATTACATCCCTGTGGCTTATTTATTCTATGTTTGTGCCTCTCATTCCCCTTCACCTTTTTCACCCATCCCCCCATGCCTCTCTCCTCTGGCAACCATCAAAAAGTATGGAACGCTTCACAAATCAGTGTGTCATCCTTACGTAAGGGCCATGATAATCTTCTCTTTTTTGTTGCAATTTTAGAGTTTGTGTTTTCAAAGTAAGCGCTCTATAGGGTTTTTTCTTTGTAATTCAAATCTGTTTCCAAAATAAACCTGGATTTCTTTTATAAGTACAGTGGAAAACAGAACGATAGAGAAAGAAAGGAGGACTTACACTACTGAAAAGGAGTGGAGGCATTAGACGTTCCCAGACATCTGAGATAAGATCATTGGAACAGTTAAGCAGGGCTTATGCGAAGGCAAAAAGGAAAACCTGGGGTGACACAGTTCGTGTCATCTGACAAAATAAAGCCTGCACATGGTTTTTGTGTTGAGCCGCTGCTTCTGGCACAAACTCAAGGAGAAATTTAAGACAAGTGTGTGCGTGATCCCTGCAGAGGCAGACAGGAAGGGCTCACGTGGGCCAAGGAGTAAAGTCCTAATGGGCCTTGAGGGGCTGGGCTCTGATTTCTCTCCATGTGCTTCTCTACTGAGAGAGGCAGGGTCTGCCTCAGGTCAGGAGCATGTGGACCTGCATTTGGATACTCTTATTTGTATGATGTGGGTTCTCCTTCTCTCTGCTTCTTTGGAAGATGTGAAGATGGCTTGTGATTCAGGCAGCGACACGGAAACCCCCTCCAAAGAGTCACACAAATATACGACCTCCCATTCCGTCAAGTTCTCCCTCTGCACAATGGTCCCTAGTTAGCCTCAGAAAGGTGAGAATTCCTGTTTGAACACCTATAAGGGAAGTTTTTTTTCAGGATTAGGGAATATAATACACATGGAACACTATACTACACAACTACACAACTACACAGTTGTGTAGCACACAACTGCAAAGGTTCTCCAAGCATGTCTTTTGCGTTTCCACGCATCCAACAACTTTACTCTAAGTACCCATAGGTAGGCTTCAGAATGTGATCATTACAAACCTGAGTTTATTGTAACCCTGTTCCCAGCACTGTTCTTTTCCTCTAAGTGGCTTTTTTTCTAGATTATACTTCAACCTCAGAGGACATACTTTTGAGAAAATACTCCATTAAAGACATTGTTGGAGCAACTTTTATTATTCATTAGTGTGCTTTAAAGTGGACCTAAATAGAAATGCTTTTTGCTAAAAGTAAAAATATATCCATTTCTATGATCTAATTATACAATTGGTTAGAATTTCTATCTATCAGTTCAAAGGGAAACTTGGTTTCAGTGAATTTGTTTTTAATAAAAATGTGTTATCTATGATAAATATATTTCACTTTGTTCGAATGGATTTGATTGGGAAAACATATTGAGCAGAAGTACTGGTAGAGCTTAATTTCATTGCTTTGAGAAAATGTATTGAATGCTGGTTTGAATTAAATTCTATTTGTTTTAATAAAAGCGTATTGGCCTGAGTGTACATATATTTGTTTTAGTGGCAGTGCACTGGATCCAATAAAACTATATTGGCTTCACTGCTTATGTCTCCTTTTCAGTGAAAATGGATTGAATGGGAAAATGAAATAGTCATGAAGCAGCCAGCCCCAAGGTCTCTGCTTGGCGAGAGTATCCAAATAACAGAGGGAATGTGCTTCCATAGACTTTATGTCAAAACATAGTTTTAAATTTAAATACTTTACTATCAAGAACTCAGCTGTGAGACTGAATTGCCACCATAAAGAGTGTAATTCTCTGAAGCAGCCCTTTCCGTGGACAAATTAAGGGGCTGTCCAGGACACCAGAGGAAGAAATTCGAAGAAAGCCAGCAGCAGGTTTGTCGACATCCCTTAAGCTTTATATGGGCCTCATGGGTGCCAATAAGATGCTGTCTACCAGGCATTCCTAAGTCCCGTAAATGAGCAGAACACAGATCATGAGGACTCCCTGAGGATGGTGCTGGCCCATCAGCACTGAAATGAGTTTGACTTTGAACGGATTAAAAGGGGAGAAGAATTGAAAGAAGTGTTACCCTGAGACACATATCAGAATTACTAGATGTTTCATGGATTATAGATCCTCAGAGAGGAGTCAGCTCTCCGGAGGGAGTTGACACTGGTCCTGTTATCTAGGAAGTGGCACTTATGCAAAGTGTCACGACCACACTGTGTAATGCATGTGGCCCCCAGTTGCCCAGGCCTACAGGTACTCTTTTGTATCGATGCCCTGTCCCAAAAGCTGGAGTTCAAGTAATGCGGATTAATAATAACATTGGCTGTTATTCTTATGTGACGGTCTGACTATTAAGAGAGTATGTGCTCTGACTTTTTTCCCCTAGAAGATGAACTTGACCTGATCTTCTACCTAGTTTCGTTTAGACTTGATGAGAAATAAATGCAAATTCTATTTTCATTAAGACCTTTACTCCAACTAAATGTGCTAACAAGCTTTAGACTTCTACTTTCCCACTAATAATGCTAATTCTCGACTGGTGCCATTGCCAAGAAACCCTAAACCCTTGGTGTATAGTTGCTCATTTTTTGAATGCCTGAATTCTCATAAGACCCTACAAAGTTGAGAGAGAAAAAGTGATGCATGGATTTTTTTTTCCTCTGTGGAAACTCTCCCAATTCTATATGGGAAGTCAAGAATAAAATGGGATTTGTGATAGAGAACTTTGCTGGGCTGTCCTTGGAGAGGCGATGTCGCAACCCTGGGGGACAGCAAGTGTCAGAGTGGAGTGTCGATCCACCACATTGTACAAGTATGATGTGAGACTGAATGTGCCAATTTCAGTGCGACTTAATTCACTGTCCTAACAATGGAATTTTCAAAACATAACCCTAGGATATTTCCAGTATCAAACAAAAGGAATGCAGAAACTTACACTATGTTGGGAAGGAACATCGCAAGATCTTGAGGATGGCTGTGCAGAGAGACAAAACATATCTGGGAACTGGAAAATCTCGTGTGTAGATTTGCAGGGTGTCCCCGACCACAGGCTTGGAAAAAAGCACATCTACTGGGAAGACCATTCAGAACAGGCATTCTCTCTGGAGAGACCAGTGAGAAATAGTCACTCACTGAAATTACCTGGGAGATGATTCTGGGAAACCTCAGAAGATGAGTGGGGAAGTGAGACAAAGAAAGGAGGCAGCTCACAAAGGGACTGTTGTTAAGTAAGCCATGTTGTGGTCAACTGGAGATTGATCTTGCTGTAGAATCTGGGAGTCGATATAGAGTCTGTGTTTTAGAGCCGTTCCACTCAATGCCCCAGGAAGTTGAGGTATTTATATACCAGTACCAACTTATACACCAGCCCCTGTCCTCACTGCTTGAGAGCATCTCCCGAGGACCATTAATACTCTGGTGCATCTTTCCTGCCAGGTGAGCAGACACGGTGGGCACTGACCATGAGAAAAAGCTTTAAGGCAAAGAATGTGGTTGGAATAGATAAGGTTCAAGGTGAGGGCAGAGCACTGACAAGATCTGCTATCCCCATGAAGCCCATTTTACAGATGAGCAGACTGAGATATAGCGGGAATGTAGTTTTCCCAGTGACACATAGCTAATAAGCAGCACCAGGCAAAATGCAAATCCACCCTCTGTTTCACTTGAAAGGCAATGACAACCATCTGGCCATATTCTCTTGCCATGCTGTCCGGCTGAAGAAGTTGGGGTACCTCTCAGAGTTAAAAACCATTTCTCAATGGGGTTTATGCTGCTTCAGGGCTGAGCACTGTAAGTAGGAGAAGGGACCTGGGAGTGCTATATTGCTGAGCTCTGTCTCTAAGAGTGGCCAGAGACTGGTCTGTGTTAGGCTGAACTGAATCTTAGTATCTAGGTGTCTGTCTACTAGACGCTAAACCCAGTCCATCCTAGGGTATATCTGCCTAAGAGTCAGTTGCAAATAACTGCATGGTCATGTGCTTTGGGTTGCTTTCAGGGAGCCACGGGACCCCTAGCTATCTCCCAGTTCCACCAGCCCCTGTTTTGTCCCCCTGTCATAGACCCTTTTGTGATTGGTTTTTCCATTTCAGGCATGCTTGCTAGCTGCTAGCTGCTTTGTAAAGTAAGTTATGATGACTTCGTATGACAAAAGAGAACAGCCATCCTCACAGCTGTTTTGATCCCATTTAATGAAACAGTGTTGACATCTGAATGCCACAACCGCAGGGAGGCGGATGGGTTGTTGTGGCTGCTGTGAGAGCTGCTTTGTAAAGTAAGTTATGATGACTTCGTACAATAAAATAAAACAGCCATCCTCATAGCTGTTTTGATCTCGTTTAATGAAATGGTGGTGACATCTGAATGCCACAACTGCAGAGAGGCGGATGGGTTGTTGTGGTTGCTGGGAGTGGAAAGATCAGTATTATTCCCCAGGCTAATACCTCAAACTACAGTTCTGCTGTTAGCATTGTTCTCTGACAGCCCACGGCTGCTGCTGTGCCCCTCTTACTAGGGACAGACTTCAGGTAGAGCAACAATCCTCTAGCTATTCTTCTTTTGTTACCTGTAAACACGATTGGACAGCCAGGTTGGAAATAGTGCATGCACTATTGTGAAGGTAAGTAAAATATGTCAGTGGAAAGAAGCAATCAGCTAACGGTTCCTGCCATTTGATAACTAGAAAAGTATACTGTCTCAGGAGAGCCAATAGACTGTGTGTCATCCCATCAGAAAGTGCCAGGACAATCTTTAGTTTCTCCTTCTTTGTCACACATAAAGTAGGGAGAACAGCGCTGGGGAGATATCAGACAGCAAACACAGAAGCCAGTCAAGGAGCCAGTCTCATCCGCAATCAATTATGTGAGGGTATTATCAAATCAATGAATTCACAGTGTGAATGCTCGCGGCAGATGGACGAACACTTGTCGGCTATCTGGAGCCGGGAGAGTCAGATTTATTTTCCAAGCTTGTTTGTCTCATTTCTCCTGCCTGGTGCTGGAAGGCAGAGCATGCATCTGTGGTTTTTCAAATGCAGGAGATCGCTGACTATTTTATAGTGGGTGAGATTGGGCTCTGCAAGCTGAACTCTCTAGGACTTCTGGCTTTTATCTCCTCCAAATGCGGACAAAGGGGAGCAGGTTTGGCATTGGGTTTCTGTCCATGACTTTTGGTTCCCAGCAACAACAGAATGAGGATGGCCTGTTCCATGAACTGGCCTCCCAGACTTGGCTGTGATTGTGGGGTCTGCTCCACTACGACCTCAGGGATGGGCTTCCAAGAATCTTCCGCCAGAGGTATAGCCGAGTCAGGATGACAGCCCTCTTGCACCTGGAGGTGTTACCTATGGTCACTGGACAGTGAGTACTGTTACATCTTCTAACCACGAAGGGTTCTGGCCTTCTCAGTTGGCAGAGAACTTGAGATAAGCTCTTGCCTGAGTTGGCCAAGAAGTAAACGGGCATCTTTTGAGTCGAAATTGTAACTTCACAGTACCTGCCCCCCAACTCCACTTTTCAGGTTCCCTCTCATAGGAGGAATCATCTTTTCCATTTTGTTATTGGGACAAGCAGAAGTTCTTTAGTGTTCTTGAAGTCAAGCAAGAGGCCCATGAACACACTGAGTTTAAATTTGCAGCCCCAACCTGGTGCATGACCAAGGACCGTGTTAGACACATTATAAATGCTTCAGGGTAGAGCAAATTATAAGTCTCCAGGGCTGGAGGGGACCAGCCAGAGTCTAAGGCTTTGTGCCTCATGCATGTTCATTCATTCATTCATTCATTCATTTGTTCGTTCATAAGCCTCGATGATGCCAGAACCTCTCAACACACCTAGCCCATCACTGACCAAATAAATCAGACTTTCTGGGTGATTCTATCATGCAATTAGGGTTGAATCACTGTAACAGGCATTGAGGCTATTCTAATGTGGAGAAGAGCAATGAAATGTGTCCTTTGGGCCATAATAGAAGTAAGCCCAGGCTTCCAATGAGGGCAGAGAGAAGGAATCCCAAACACAGGTAGGAGATGAACTCCACAGTGACTTCCTGGAGAAGGTGACCCTGAGCTGCTTTCAAAAAAGAAGCAGGAATTGTGCATTATCCAAAGAATGGGGAACGCAGACTGTGCAAACTCTTGGAGAATCTCCACGGAACCTACTGGGGTCGACATGTATAAAACAAGTCAGAGGGAGAAGACAGGCAGATGGGGTGAGAGATGCATTGGACCTCATGATGAGTGTGCCATGCTGGGGAGTTCAGGCAAGTTTTCATAGGAAAGCCCTTTGAAGGGACTGATCTGATCAGCTTTCAGTTGCAGAAAGGGTATTCTGGCAGCTTTCCTATGAAAAAATAGAAATAGGAGGGGGTTCTAAACAATTACAGAACCAGCAAACCAAAATCATTAAATTTGCCACCATTGTCAGTTAGGGTTCGTGTATTTATCTCAGAAAAGAAATAGAAGCTGAAATTTTCTTGAAAAAAAATTACTATAAAATCCCCATTGGATTCTTTTAGGGAAGCAGTTTTTAAAAATTAAAAAACTGACTTTGAAATAGAAAATGTAAAGGTTTGCTCCAAATACATGGTTTGTTTGATTCTCTAAACAAACCACTCTGGCTTGGGCTTTTTGGGGTGATGATGTTTGATGAGTCCTGTTCCCCACCTTCCAGCTGAAAGGACAGTGCTTTGTAGGGCCAGGAACCCAGCTCCTGGGGTCAGAGAAATTTGGATTTAAATCCCAGCTCTGACCCCAACAAGCTGTGGGACCCTAGGAAATTTACTGAACCTCTCTGTACCTTAGATTACTCATCTGTAAAGTAGGATGACAACATGTCCATCCCAGGGTTACATGACAAAATACATATAAACACATGGACATGCATGTAAAGAACCTAGCACACTGAAAACACTAAAGAATGACCGAAGGAACAAGAGGGCACAAAACCAAAAACAAATGACACTGAAAGGAAATGTGATGATCTGCTAAGAAGTTCTATTTCTATTTTATTCCACTCTGACATGATCTAGAAACTTCATTTTTTAACAAAAAGGGAAAGAAACTCATTGTCATCATGCAGTTCAGTCCTTCCAACCAGTCATAACTTCAATGCCAAAGAACTGAATTAACCTGATGATTTTTGCTCCAAGTTGCTGAACCCAAACCTAACCTGCAAAATGATCCGTGTCTGCTCCTGTGACTTTTACTTGCTCTGGTGAAGGCAGAGGAGGATGTGACTCCTTCACTTATGATATCTACGGTAACCCATCAGCTGCTGAGCTGAAGGATGTGTGCAGCACTCCCCGGTCCCCTTTAATGTGCCATTAAATCAAATACTCTATTAGCAGAATTAGTTCATTCAGTGTCTGCACAGAAATGTCCTGCGAATTGTGTGATGTCTCTCGCAAATGGCCCTGCACTCTGGGGTCTACTTCAGCAGTTTATATCCTGTGGAGGAGGACCGAGCTGCCCCAGGATCTGACTGCCTTCCTCTATGTGAAATATTATGGCTTCCACAAAGGATAATTACTTCGATCATTTTGCCATGTGCAAACCTGGTGAATTCAAATGCTGTTGATCAGGCTCTGGCCCAAAGCCTGCTGTCCTCACACCTGCAGCCTAGGGCCTGCCTTGGCCACGGACTTCCCACCCTCTCAGCTTCTCTGCCCTGCATAAGTCCATTCCAGATGCTGGTGCCAAAATACATGCATTTGCTAAGAGTGAAAATGTGGAGAACTCCCCTTCTGCAAAGATCTGGGCAGGAACAAAGTGTGTCCCCACTTCTGTATTCTCTAGCAAGAGCTGTAAGTTGAAACTCAGTACCCATATTTCCATTCTCTGCTATTTACACTCAATAAATGTGAAAGTGGGCAATGCTACCTGCTGTGCCTCCACCCTAATAATCTCATGCTCTGAAGATTAGCGGGCATGTCAAGCACACAATGTCACGTTCAGCTTGGGCATGTGGAGTGCCACATGATGCTTCATTTGCCAGGGCTCTGGGCTGCTGCTGAGGGTTCTCTGGCTCTTTTCCTTTGTGCTGAGCTGCGTTTAGTCAATGTGTATGTAATCTGTTATGCTCTTTCCTAAAGTAGCGAATTGGTGTTTTAGGGAAGTATTTGTTCTTGGAAGAGATAAACCTTAGGAGACATCTGGTCAAAATGGTGGCATAGGTAAACACAGTTTACCTCCTTGCACAACCATATCAAAAAATATAACTAAACTATAGAACAGCCATCATTCAGAACCATCAGAAATCACGCTGAATGGAAGTCCTACAACTACAGAATTAAAGAACAAACTACATCGTGACTGGTGGGGGGTGGGGGATGTGGAACAGGCTAGACCCACACCCACATGTGGCAGATGAAAATTGGCAGGGATATCTTGGGAGTGAAGAGACCCAGCTCCACAACAGGCCTCTCAGTCCAGGGCTCCAGTGCCAGGAAAATAAGTCTCCATAACATCTGGCTATAAAAACCAGTGGGAATTGAGGCTTTGGAAGACAGAAACTGATGGAATTCCTAGAGGTTCCTCTTAAAGAGCCCATGCACAGACTTACTCAGACTCACTTGCTCTGAGCACCTGCACAGGGGCAGCAGATTTGAGAGGCACAATAGACATACAGGCAGGAACTGAATTGCCCAGCATCAGGGTGAGAGCTGGGGAGCAGATTTCTCCCAGACAGAAGTACTGGCAGAGGCCACTGTTCCTTTTCTGAACCCTCCCCCAAGAGAGTCACAGAGCAGCAGGTGGGCTCCATATCAGAGACTCCATTAACCCAGCTCTTATTGTTTGTCCCACCCTGGTGATTCCCTGAGGTCCCGCTCCACCCAACTTGCAAGTCAACCCAAGCTGTTTCCAGTGGCTTTTCTATATGAATGGCTTGTCTTGGCCTATGCTTCAGATTTTCCTAAATTCTCTTAAACAAGCAGCATCTGCCTTTAGCGAGCCACATATCTCTCAGTAAGTTGTCCCAGGCCTGGCACTAGCAGCAGCCAGCCTTGGTTCACAGCTTGGCCTTACCTGGGCACCTCCAAGCCCAGCACAAGTAGCAGCCATCTGCAGACTGCTTTGTTGGTTATTCTGTGTGACCCTGAACAGAACAGAGGTGGTGGCTGACCTTGGACATGCCAAGTGCAATCAAGGATCAATTACAATAGGAGTATGTACACACACCCACACAGTGGGTGCCCCTTGAGTACGCAGCTTGGGTAATAGAGGAGGTTGTGTCACTGGACCTCTCAGGACACCTACTACATTAGGTCATTCTACCAAGCTTGGGAGATGTAGCAGCTCTACCTAATACATGGAAACAAACACAGGGAGTTTGCCAAAATGAGAATACAAAAAACATGGCCCAAATGAAAGAACAGAATAAAACTGCAGAAAAAGAATTAAACAAAATGGAGATGAGCAATCTGCTAGATGCAGAGTTCAAAACACTAGTTATAAGAGTGGTCAGTGAACAACAGATGAACTCACAGAGACTTTAGCAGCATAAAAAAGGACATGGAAACCACAAAAAGAACTAGTTAGAATGAAGGATACACTAACTGAAATGAAGAACAATCTACAGAGAATCAACAGTAGAGTGGATGAAGCTGAAAGTCAAATCAGTGATTTGGAACATAAGGAAGCAAAAACTAACCAATCAGGTCAACAAGAAGAAAAAGGAATCCAAAACAGTGGAGCTAAAACAAGAGGCCTCAATCCAAAGGAGCCTCTGGGACAACTTCTAGTGTACCAACACTCGTATCGTGAGGGTACTGGAAAGAGAAGAGAGAGAGCGAGAAATTGGAAACCTACTTGAAATAATTATTAAAGAAAACTTTCCTAAGTTGCTGAAGGAAATAAACATCCAAATCCAAAAAGCACAGAGAATCCCAAACAAGATGAACTCAAAGAGCCTCACAGATAATTAAAATGCCAAAGGTTAAAGATAAAGAGAGAATCTTAAAAGTGGGAAGAGAAAAACAGTTAGTTACCTAAAAGGGAGGCCCCATAAGACTATCAGCTGATTTCTCTAAAGAAACTTTGCAGGCTACAAGGGAGTGGCAAGCAATATTCAAAGTGATGAAAAGCAAGGTCCTACAACTAAGATTACTCTATCCAGCAAAGCTATCATTTAGAATTGAAGGACAGATAAAGAGCTTCCCTGACAAGAAAAAACTACAGGAGTATATCACCACCAAACCAGCATTATGTGAAATATTTAAAGGTAATCTAAGAAGACAATAAAAAATATGAACAATAAAATGTCAACAAATACATATCTATCAACAATTGAGTATAAAAAACAAACAAGCAGAACAGAAACAAAATCACAGATACAAAGAACATTTTGATGGTTACCAGATGGGAGGGGGTAGGGGAAGATGGTGAAAAAGATGACAGGATTAAGAAGTACAAATTGATAGTTAGAATAGTATGGGGGTATAAAGTGCAGCATAGGAAATAAAGTAGCCAAAGAACTTACAAATGACCCATGGTCATGGACAACGGGGTGGAGATTGCCTGAGGGAGTGAAGGGGCTGAGTGAAGGGGGACAAGGGGGAAAACAGACAACTGTAATAACATAATCAATAAAATATAATTTAAAAAAAAGAAAAAAAGAGATAAACCTTAGAATGGTATACTGGTGATTGTTTAACCTTTTCCAGTAGGGGTAGAGGGAATCCTGGTTTATAGTGTTTGCCAATTTCCGTGGTGTAAATATTGACACTATGGCTGATTTCAAGCTACAATGTGACATCACTGAATTCACAGTTGGGAAGAGGTGTTTGTAACACTGATTACACAATATTTTCACAAAAATATCCTCAATAACAGTATATAACAGTTAAATATGGTAAAATTATTAGGCCAGAAAGAGTATTGCATATTATTACTTTTAAAAATGATAATGCATTTAGCTCTGAATAGTGTGGCTCAGTTGTTTGGGTGTCAACTGCAAAGTGAGAAGTCTCCAGTTCAATTCCTGGTCAGTGCACATGCCTAGATTGAGGGTTTGGTCCTTGGTCAGGGTGTGTGCAAGAGGCAACCAGTCAATGTTTCTCTCTCATATGGATGTTTCTCTTCCTCTCTTTTCCCTTTCTTCCCCTCTCTCTAACAATAGAATCTTTTACAAAATTTTAAAAATTATAATGAATTTACTTGTTAGTTTATAAAATTTAACTTTTCATAATGACTGTATTTAACAACTGACTTACAAAATTTATCAAAATTTAATAATTGGCTTTACAAGCTAGAATAAGCCAGTTCCAGCATATCATTGGGTTTGAGTATAACATGATATTTCTCATTTAAACCTAGATCAATGTGGAAATTTGGCAGAGGCTGTCCACATGGTGATTCAGGGACCCAGGCTCTCTCCATCTTGAGTAGCTATTACCCTCTGCCCTTTCAGGGACTGCAGTGCATTCCACTTCCAGCCAGAAGTTGGGCAAAGAGAATGCAGAATCTCATGTAGGTGGTTTTCATGGGACAAACTTGGAAATGTCATGTATCACTATGTGAACATTCCACTTGCTGCAATTCTGTCACATGGCTGTACCTAACTTCAAGGGAGGCTGGGACATAATCTAGCTGTGTGACCAAGAAGGAAAGGGTTTGGGATTGGTGGGCAGCTAGATGGTTTTTGCCACAGCACTAAAATTGACTCCTCCCTGGCAGCTGTCAGGAAGCAAGCAGACTAAGAGAAAGAGCAGCTGGCCCTTCCTTTTCTTATTAAGCACTCAAGAGTTTAACAGGCATGGACAGTGAAATGAATTGTTTTAAAGTTGGCAATTAATAAATAGAATTATGCCTGTTTAAGAACCAGTTTATGTGTTACTCACTATTACTGCGATGTGAAAGTGAGGCCAGCTAGACCAGGATGCTGTGGTAGGTGCATGTGATGCTTTTTCTAAGCACAATGGTTTATCTGTCCATCTTTCCATCCATCCATCCATCCACCCACCCACCCATCCAATAAGCCTTTATTCAGGCCCTGTATCATTAGCTTCTGGACATATGGAGGTACTTGGGGGCGCTCACAGTCCAGTGAGGAGGAGAGAATCAGACAAGCCCAGGTCAAGATATGTTCTCTAACCAAGGAGAAATCAGCTAAAACTCTGGGAAGTTGAAAAGCTTCTTGAGGCAGAGACATTTGATGTGGGCCTAGATAGACGCATAGGCAGAATTTTCAAGGCACAGAAGTGGGAAATGTATTGGAGTCAAAGGGAACAGTTTATACAAAATCCAGAGGAGTGGAGGAGCATGATTTGTTCTTAAAGTGGCAAGAAAATCAGAGTGGCAGAGATGGGGATGAAAAGTTGGGATTACATAAATGTAATCTTTATATGGCATACATAGGACTTGGGAGTTATCTGTAAAACCAAGCTTGTCAAAATGGGGGACATGTAACTCTAGGGGTACCCTGTAGTATGCCAGGAAGTATTAAATATGAATAAAAACTTTCTTTATTTCCTCCCTTGTTGGCACCCAATTCAAAAAGTCCTGGCAAAGGTTTCTTTCCATCTCAGTGGGCTGATGCCTAGTCCTGAACAATCCTACGGTCAGTGGAGGGCGATGATTTGATTGGCGTGGCTGAGTCACATGCTGTACCCCTGAGCCTGAAGCAAGGGGTTGTCTTAGCAAAGCCCAGGTGCTGAGAGAAGAGAGCAGTGACTCTCCAGAGGAAATTCCAGATGTGGGACAGAAAAAGAGGGAATGGCTGCCAGGAAACCTACCAGCAGCCAACCTACAGGTGGAAGGAAGCAAATGGACGCCTGTTCCTAGAACTGCCATTTGCCATAGAGGGCGGGTCAGGGATGAGAGAGGGAAAATCATTTCACTTCAGTTTTCAGATCCAGAAATAATGGAAGGACCAAAAGAATAAAGACATGGCTGCTTTTAGTAGATAGAATCAGGTGGGAAGTTGGGGGACTGATCCCTTTATCCCCAGCCTTTGAAAAACAAACCAAAGCCCCATGCTGCCTCTTCTCAGGCTCCTGGCCTGGGTGACTCCGAGGCAGAGCTAGTGGCTGCACTGTGGTCACTGTGGTTGTGCCAAGTCACGAATCCACAAGCCAGGAAGGCCCTGCCCCAAAGCAGATAAGCCAGACGAGGCTGGTGAGTGAGCGCCCCACACCTGACGTCCTGCATGACAAATGGCTCTGGGGGAACCACAAAGCCCAGAGCAGGCCTTGCTGGGCGGCTTGTGGGAAAGGACCCATAGCTAAGTCAAGATCACAGCCCACAGACCCAAGCCCCACGAGAAAGGTATTATTTATGAGGCCTGTGTGAGGTGCATATGGGAGGAAGAGGGGGACCTTGAAATCAGACAGGCCAAGTTGGAATTCCAGTTCTGTACTCATCAGCTGTGGGTCTGGGAGCAACTGACGTTACTCCCGAACCTCAGTTCCCTCACATGTTCATGGGGTTGACAGTGGCCACCCTTCAGGGCTGTGAAGATTCAACAGGATAGCCACAATAAAGCACCTGGCATGGAGGTATATGTGGCCAGTCTGCTCAATAGTAATGGTGGACATGCCCTGGCTGGTGTGGCTCAGTGCACTGAGTGCCAGTCTGTGATCCAAAAGGTCGCCAGTTTGATTCCCGGTCAGAGCACATGCCTGGGTAATGGGCTGGGCCCCCTGATGGGGGCGTGTGAGAGGTAACTGATGTTTTTCTCACACATCAATCTTTTTCTCCCTCTCTTTCTCCTTCCCTTTCCCTCTCTCTAAAAATAAATAAATAAAATCTTTAAAAAATAGTCAAGGTGGACACTTATGAGGAATTACTTCGCACACCCAGAGCTTTCCTATACATTATCTCATTTAATCCCCACCACCAGGGAGGGTAAGTCTTCTGCTATTCTCTCCTTACAGGTGAGGAACGGGCTTGCGCAGGTCAAGACACTGCCCAGGGTTTAGACCCCAGGCAGCTGGGGTCAAAGAAGTCCAAGAGAGTGTGGCTTCTCCACAGTGCCAGAAGCAGCTGGTGATGACACCTGGACAAGGGACAGAGCCTCTGTCCTGCCCGCCGGTCAGTGCCGTGGGCAGCCACTCCTCAGCGGGTGGAGCCAGCTGCAAATCAAGCTGCGAGTTGCTGGCGGCTTTGAGCCGTCCCAGCTGAGTGGAGCACGGAGGGAAAGTGAGAGTGTAAACGGTGCAAGGCACCCATTAAAAATTTACAGCCGCCATCTAATTTTAGAACCTTCATTTTTCAGTATAAAAACGCTACTGTCCGCGCCACCAAACTATGAAACAAATAGAATACTGCTGTCAGAAAGGGCCCTCCTTAGGTAGGAGGCTGTAAAGATGTCCAGTGGGGAAAACCTTCTTAGTATTAAATTACCTCCCCCCTTCCTTTCCTCTCATTTTAGATTAGAAACTCTCCTAAATGTCATACTGGAAAATGCTGAAGACGGGCTAGGAGAATTTTGCAGAATTGCCGCGATGGCAGTGACTCGGGGGCCTCCTGTATATTTGCAGCTGGGGTGGGGAGGCTTGGAGGCTCCACCGGGAGTTGACAAAACCCAGCAGCTCCCCACCCCCACGTGAGTGAAGACCAAGGAAGCAGCAAAGGATGGTAAACCCACTGTCGAGAACCAGATTGGCAATTTCTTGCCATTGTAGTGATAAATTGCTGCACTGGCTGAACTAACAATTGTAATAACAATAACAGTTAACCTTTATGCAGCATATACTATGCTCCAGCAACATATTCTTTTAAGGTCACGGTGTACCTTTATCATGCCACTGTCACAGTATATCTATGATAATAGCAATGCTAGCTAACATTTAATGAAAAATTACTGTGGTTAGTTTACCTCCATTATCACATTCATCTTCAAAACTTCATAATGACGCTTTGATGCTTTTATTATTCCCATCGCACAGAAAATAAAACAGGTTCTGTTACGACGTGTCTGAGCTGGTTTGCAAACTCAGATGTGTCAGAATCCAGGGCTGGAGGTCTTCCCCACTGCAGACACTGCCTCTCAGAGAAGCCTAAGAGCGACATCCATTCTCCTTTCACTTTTTAATAAAGCACTTATCATTCTACAAGCATATCTGATGTACTCTCGGGCATGTGTGTGTTCTTTTCTGTTTTCAGACTCCAAGCCCATAACTCCCTGTTTGTGTGATGCGTTGGTGTCAATGGTGGGTCGAATGTCTTCTCTACACACACAGCTTCGCTCCGCTCTAGGAACCAGCTTACCTTGTCAGACATTGTTACGGGGCTCCTGGAGCCCTCAGTGTCTCCCCTTCATTCAGGAACTCAACTGAAGCTTGAGCTACTGTGAGAAGTTTCACAGCCCTTGAGCAGGTCATTGGGGAGGCGTGAGATTCTGGGACTAGTGAAGTTAGTCTTAGTCTTGGGAAGTGGGAAGGAGGGATGGAGAGGACAGGGAGGGCTGACTGAGACCCAAGGTGACATAAGAGGGCTCAGACATTTCCGTGATTGCTCTGAGACAGCACGATCGGGGACAGACCATGGCTGCTGTGCATATGGACGAGTGGGCCGGCTCTCTTTCTTGGGTCTAGCAAGACACGGTCTTTGCTCTAGACTATGACGACCCTATAACTTGTCATCCAAACCCAGACACTGAGTGAAGGAGGGCATGCTGTTAGTGCCAGGTGGGAGGGAAGGGGTAAAGTGAGGCTGTCCCAGGCAAACATGCTTCCCCCTTCTTTGCAAACTGATGTGAGAAGACCAATCAATACATTACCAGTGAATCTCACTTGGAACCTTTGCCATCCCTCAACCCCTCAGCTCATCAGGTGAGCCCTGTTACTGATGGTGTGGAGCGCGGGGCGCAGCAGGAGAAACCCAGCAAGAGATAGTGGCCACTTAACTGTTGGTTGGTTGCTTTCTGTTTTAATCTTTTAAGGTTAGATACCTTTTCTTGATACTGATAATTTCTTCTCTATCTACCAAGTTTTGCAGATTTGCCTCCTGGAATCTATGAAGTTTTTGTGAGATTCTTCTATTGATGAAATGAGCAGTAATCAGATGGCCTGCTACGTATAGCTGTAGCATGACATCTTGGTGAGAAGCCCACATCCATCTGTGGGCACACACATGTATAGATATAATATGTTTAAAAATCTAATATTTTTGAAAGGACCTTTTTTCATATAAGTTTTATAATCTACAAAGAGAAAAATTTGCTTTGTGTTACCCTGTGTTACACTGCAAAGTTGCTTCTCTGAACCCCGAGAACTTTTACTCCAAAGAGTTACCCTTTGGCTTATTGGTCGAATGGGGTTTTGGGGTTGCTAATGTTGTCTCTGGGGTCAGCTGTGGAATGAAGGAAAGAACCTGAGCTTAGTTGTCTGAACTGGGTTCAAATCCCAACACAATCACCAATTAGCTATTACCTTGGGCAAATGGGGCAGTATTCATCCCTTCCCAGGCATCAAGGGCAATATTCTGCTACAGTATTGCCTGGGTTCAAATCCCTATTTCCTCACTTCCTTGAGTAGCTTTCAAAGAGCCACTTGACCTCTCAGTGTCTTAATTTCCTCATCTGTGAAATGGGGGTAATGATAGTATTTGCCCCTTAGGGTTGTTGTGAAGGCTAAATAAGTTAATTTTGTACTTGGCACACACACAGTGAGTGTTCCATACACATCAGCAACTTTATATTACACTCCTAGGAATACAGAATTCACAGTTATGTGAGTCTACACGAGATAACTATCCTGCCCGAGGAACACAGAGACAAAGGCAATCAATTTAGTGCAAGCTAAAAGGACAGCCCAACCTTGAAAATCCTTGCAGAAATTTTCATCATCAGGGCCCACACAAATTTCTGCCTGGACTGAAAACATAGAGCCCTCAACCCCCCAACTTTCTGTCTCATGCTCTACCCTGTAAAATCATCCTTTAAACTTCAGAGTCTTCCTCATTTCTCCTTCTAGACCCACTGCCCTCACAAGGTCAAGGCCACATGACCTCACGCCCCTGCCGTGATTTTTCCATGGGTTCTACGGCTGGCAGTCAGGTCAGGTCCTAAACTGACATTCAGAGCATGTAACTGTCACAGAGGGTCCCACAAAGGAACATTTACCTTAAGCAGCTCCATTTTAATATTATTATAATGAATTTCAAAATTCTTTGTCAAGGTTATCTTCAAACCCTCCCCTCAAACGAGTCTTTTTACTGCTCTCAAAACATATCTCCCATAATGCCTGCTCTGCACCAACGGAGTCAAGTTTTCAGTGGGATGTGTGTGAGATGCTGGGTTAGATGGCCTTTAAAACCCTCTCCCATCCTGCGGCCTATTGGTAGAGGGTGTGCAAATCTATGACGAATGATCACTTAGCTCTTACTATGTATCAAACATTGTGAATTGCCTTCATTTGCTCATTTAATTCTCCTAACAACTTTGGGAAGGAAGTAATATTATTATCCTGTTTCACAGATGAGAAAGCTGAGTCTCGGAGAAGATAAATTGTGGGTCCAAGGTCACCCAGCCAAGATGGGGTCACTCAAGTGCAGATCCACTCTTTGTGTTGTTGGGGCAGCAGCTGGGAGAGGGCTGCCTCTGCTCAGCCTCTGTTAGCCCATTTTAACCTTTCCAAGCCTATCCTTCACTCCCCCCACCTTTTCTTTCTAATACATAAACAGATGACAAATAAAATGTGAATGGTTCCTCTTGAGGGCTGTACAGCTAGGTGCCATGGACCCAGACTCCGAAGACACATACTTTGGAAGGTGCTCTGCCATAATTGAGATAAACCTTGTTAGAGCTCTGCCCAGGTTCAACCCAGTGAAGTCGGTGGTTCCCTGTCTGGTCAGCATTACCCGGTTTTGTTGAACTGCACTTAATTCTTTTGTTTTGCTATAATTCTGAAAGTAGACCCACACAGCTGCTTGCTTGCAGGAAATTTAAGTATTTTGAGAGCCCATAAGAGTACCTGAGGGTTTTTGGGTCCAGTTATAACAAATGGATTGACTGCTTCCGGCTCTGTCACTTAACTTCTGCACAGCGACTCACTTCTGGAGCTTAACTCCTGACAGCCAGGAGGAAGGAGGCAAAAGCAAATCTTTTCATTTATAGTAAGCAGAGATCAGTTGCAAATTTTGTTTCTGGCTCATTTAAAATGCCAGGCCTACTTAAAACAATAGAATCTTTTGCAGTTTTCCCTTAAAAGAAACTTCTCAGGTATTCACCAAAATCCTAAAAAATACCTATTTGTTAATATAGCAAATCCCCACAAGAGATGAATATTTACAAAATTTGCTTTAGGTAGTGATGCTACAAGAACTAGAAGAATTGACTTGATAATCGAGTGATTTCCTTTCCCATTGATTTAAAAAACTAAGATCACAATAGGTGTGAAGCTATGGCAGGAAGAACACACCTTTGCTTTAAATAAAACCACCTTTCTCAGCAAGAAGAGTTACGAGGGTGAAAAATCAGATTCATTTCAGTTTCACTAATAACATCTGAAATGAAAAAAAATGTTACAGCTCTCCCCTCCAACTTTGTAGACACCTGGAATATTTATTTATTTCCCCTCCATGGAAAAGGAAGGTGGATGATACCTTTAAGCTACACACACATTTAATCAATGAATGCTAGGAAAATGATTCTGGCTGCATTTAAATCAGGCATGGGCATGCAGACTTTAAGAGATCTGACCTTAAAAATGAAGAAAATATTATTGTAATTACTCTATCTGCTAAAAAACAAATGATGTGGCATTTGAATTTAAGACTTCCATCAAAAGCAGTTGAGTGTCTAATCAGTTCACACCTTTCCATTTTAATGGAGTTGGGGTTGAGCCATTGCATTTACAATTACCCAGGCTGACTTAATCCCTTTGAAATGACTTAAAAAGATTAGCATTCATGGATTATTTATTAGCTCCTCCTGAATGTGTTCCCCAAAATGGAAACAACATTTGCATCAAAGTCTGGTTTCCAAGTTTAACTCCAGCGATTGAGGCATGACTGCATGCTGTTGCAAAGGCATCTCTGAAGTCGAGGGATGTTTTGTGATGCTCTCTGCTCCGCGTACATCTTCCAGAGCGGTCTTTGTTCCTTGCAGGCTCAGAGAGAATGCTAATTCTAGTCCTGGCTGCCTGCGATGCCCTGTAAACACAGGCTGCAGAAAGCTGGCTGCTGGGGGAGGCAGCTGATCCCCGTCTGCTGTAGCTATCACTGATAGGGAGTGCCTGTCTCAGGCTCAGCAGAGAACTCAGTGACACAGTTGACACTGGCAGTTTAACCCAAACACACTTTCTGCCTAGATAACAAAAACGTCATGCATGAGTCCCTGACAGCTACCCCAGAGGAGCTCCTGGTTGGAGGTGGCACGCGGCAGACCTGTCACCTGCAGCCCTTCGTCACGGGCCTGGCTGAGACTCTCACCTCCACGTCAGCGGAAAACAGTCCAAATACTGAGCACCAGACCTCTTTTCAGGGAGGCAGTGGACAGGGAATCTTGCAGGGGGGCCAACTGCAAAAGCCAAGCCAGGCCCCTGAGTTAAAACTGACAAAGGCATTTCAGGCCGGCTTAGCAGCAGAACTGAAACTCTTCCAAGAAAAAGCAGAAGGTGAGAGAAATAAACTGTGGTGGAGGGAGGGCCTGGAAGAAAATAGCACTCAGGCCTGGATCCTGCAAGAATCGTCTCTGGAAAAGCAGGGGCGATGAAAGCAAAAAAGGTGTGGCAGTCACCACAAGCCAGGGATTTGTCTCCTGAAATCCTGAGTCTTTGTGGTGGGTTGATTTATTCAAGCGCCTTACATGAAGAAGCTGTGAATATATTTTGTGACTTCTTTAAAACTTATGAGATAACTGATAAAATCTCACGCTTCACTTTTAGAAAATCTGAAATAGAAAATTTACATACTGCACAAATGTTGTCTGGTAAACTGATAGGAAAAGCTTGTTCTACAGAACCCTTCTAAAAAGTTCCTTTGGAACAGTGACACCCCTATGACATTCAGACTATAATTTGATTTATGAAAAATTTATTAACACAAAGAGGCATCTCTAATATATAACATAGGACCCACCTGTAACTTCTCCCCTAGAGACCTGGTTGGACACATAAAGTAGAACGAGATTATTTTATAATACATGTATCCTGTCTGGATATAAAACGTCTGAGGTCCCTGCTAAAGCAAATTGAAGTGATGAAAATTTGCCTTTGCTGTGGTAAAAATGGATTCATATTCATATTTAAAATATGGAACTGAGATGACACAGTTACAAAATTTATAATTCTTGTTATAATTCTTGCTAAGTGCAAGGAAAAAAATTGGAGTGATCAAGGAGAAGTCATAAGGATAAAGATCGCTGTTTTTTGAATAAAATAAGAACCAGCCCAGAACTCATGAGAAAAATGCTGCCCCAGCTGTCTAGCTTTGTTGATGAGAGTTCTGCCATCACCTCATTCATTCATTCCCACACTCACTCACTCATTCCTCACTGTCACTCACCCAGCTCCAGGGGTCACTGTGAGCACACGCTGTGCTGGAAAGCACACAAATGCAGCAAACATGGCTCCTACCCTCAAGGAGTTTACAATCTGTTGAAAAAGAGGAAGGATATGATATGAGAAAGAACAGAAGGGAGAGAAAGTGCCAGGAGCAGTCATGTCCCACTTAATGGTCTGACTTCTGGCATTGAGGGTGGGAGGCAGGGTTGGAGAGGAAAATCCCAAGAATCCTTCCCTGGAGAAGGTCCAGCGAATTCTGCTATTCAGTAATCTGTGTGTATGAATGCAGAACAGGAAAAGAGCGCTGTTAGCTATTGTGTTCGCTGCCTCACTGGGTAAGCAGCTGACCCACGCTCCCCCTGGTTTTACTGCTCACTCTTTCTCTGTCTTGGACAAGACACTTATGGGCTTTGGGACATTTTTATGAAATATAGTTACTATGAAAAGCTAATCTGGACAGACTTCCAATATACATCATTACAGAGAAAAATTACAAGTATAGGTATATAGGAAGAAAAAAAACAGAAAATATCACCCATAATTCTAACACTCACTGTTAACATTGTGTGGGGTATTCTTCTAAACTTTTCTATCTATCTATCTATCTATCTATCTATCTATCTATCTATCTATCTATATTTTTATAGTGGTAAAGCCTACATAATATTAAATTTACCATCATACCATTTTTAAAAAATATATTTTATTGATTATGCTGTAAAAGTTGTCCCATTTCCCCCTTTTATTCCCTTCTGCTCTACATAACCTCTCCCACTCGCATTCCCCCAACCCCTTAGTTCATGTCCGTGTAAGTTCTTTGTCTTCTACATTTCCCATACTAGTCTTTAACTCTCCCCATCTACTTTTCTACTTACCATTTAGGCTACTTATTCCCCGTACCTTTACTCCCATTCTTCCCATCCCCTCCCTGCTGATAACCCTGCATGTGATCTCCATTGCTGTGATTCTCTTCCTGTTCTAGTTGTTTGCTTAGTTTGTTTTTGTTTCCTTTCTTTCTTTTTTTTAGGTTAGGTTGTTGATAGTTGTGAGTTTGTTGTCATTTTTTAACTGCTCATATTTTTGATCTTCTTCTTTTTCTTAGATAAGTCCCTTTAACATTTCATATAATAACGGCTTGGTGATGATGAAATCCTTTAACTTGACCTTATCTGGGAAGCATTTTATCTGCCCTTCCATTCTGAATGATAGCTTTGCTGGATAGAGTAATCTTGCATGGAGGTCCTTGCCTTTCATGGTTTTGAATACTTCTTTCCAGCCCCTTCTTGCCTGTAAGCTTTCTTTTGAGAAATCAGTTGATAGTCTTATGCGAACTCCTTTGTAGGTAACTGTCTCCTTTTCTCTTGCAGTTTCTAAGATTCTCTCCTTAACTTTAATCTTGGGTAGTATAATTATGATGTATCTTGGTGTGTGCTTCCTTGGGTCCAACTTCTTTGGGGGCTCTCTGAGCTTCCTGGACTTCCTGGAAGTCTATTTCCTTGGCCACATTGGGGAAGTTCTCCTTCATTACGTTTTCAATTTCTTGCTCTTCCTCTTCTCCTTCTGGCACCCCTATGATTCAGATGTTGGAACATTTAAAGTTGTTCTGGAGGTTCCTAAGCCTCACCTCATTTTTTTTTTAATTCCTAGTCCTTCATTTTGGTCTGGTTGAACATTTATTTCTTCCTTCTGCTCCAAACCATTGATTTGAGACCTTGTTTCCTTCCCTTCACTGTTGGTTCCCTGTATATTTTCCTTTATTTCACTTTTCATAGCCTTCACTTTTTCCTCTACTTTGTGACCATACTTAACCAATTCTGTGAGCATCCTGATTACCAGTGTTTTGAACTGTGCATCTGATGGGTTGGCTATCTCTTCATCGCTTAGTTGTATTTTTTTCTGGAGCTTTGGTCTGTTCTTTCATTTGGGCCTTTTTTTTTTTTTGTCTTGACGTGCCTGTTACATAGCAAGGGGCGGAGCTGTAGGTGTTCACCAGGGTGTTGTAACTCACTGTGTTGTTGTGCTGTATGTGGGGGAGGGGTCCGAGAGGGAACAGTGCCACTTGTTCCGCTCTCTGCTGATTTTCAGTCACTTCCTCTGCTACCCACAAGCAAATTGGGCCCTTCTGGTGTGGATCTTTGGGTGGGTGGGTTTGTGTATGTTCTATCCCCTATGGGTCTCTCCAATAAACTCTCCTGTGAGGCTGGGAGTTTCTCCTGCTGCCTCCACTCCCACAGGTTTTTTCATTCAGAGGTTTTGAGGCTTTATTTTCCCTCGCTGGAGCCCTGGGTTGTGTGGTCTGTTTCGCTCCCCAGTTGTTCCTCCCAGTTTATCTGCATGCAAATGTGGGACCACCCAGTCCCTCAGCCACTGCCTGGCCCGGTCCTCCAGCTGCTGCCTTGTGGTGAGTCCTCTCCGCCCGGCTGCCCATCTCCACCCCTCCTACTGGTCTGGATGAATGTTTCTTCTTTAACTCCTCTGTTGTTGGACTTTCATATAGTTCAATGTTCTGGCAGTTCTGGTTGTTTTTTGTTTTTAAATTTGTTGTTGTCCTTCTTTTGGCTGTACAAGGAGGCACAGTGTACCTACCAGTACATCTTGGCCAGAAGTCCCATTATAACCATTTTTAAGTGTACGACTCAGTAATGCATGTGTTCATGCTGACACACAACAGATCTGTAGAACTTCAGCTTGCAAAACTAACACTATACCCACTGAAACTAATTCCACTCCCTTACCACTTCTCTCCCCATCCTTTATACTTTCTGTTTGATTGATTTTTACTACTTTGGATACTTCATATGAGTGGAATTGTATAGTAATTGTCCTTTTGCGACTGGCTTATATTTTGCTAAGCACAATGCCTTTCAGTTTTGGCTATGTTGTAGCATGTGACAGGACTTCCATATTTTTAAGGTTGCATAGTATTCCATTGTATGTAAGCACTACATTTTCTTTATCCATTCATCTATCAAAGGACATTTGGGTTGTTTCCAGCTCTTGGCTGTTGTGAATTATACTGCTATGAACATGGAGGTACAAATATCTCTTTGAGATTCTGCTTTCAATTCTTCTAGGTATGTACCTAGAAGGAGAATTTCTGGACCATGTGGTACTTGTATTTTTGGAGGAACCACCATACTGTTTCCCACAACAGCTGCAGCATTTTACATTCCCACCAACAGTTCTCTGGTGTTCCAATTTCTCTACATCCTGGCCAATATTTATGTTCTGTTCTTTTAAAAAATAAAACACTTTATTTGTTCATTTTTAGAGAGAGGGAAAGGGAAGGAGAAAGAGAGAGAGAGAAACATTGATTGGTTGACTCTCACACATCTCCAGCCGGGGACCTGGCCTACAACCCAGGCATGTGCCCTGACTGGGAATCAAACTGGCTACCTTTCAGTTTGTGGGACAATGCGCCCAACCCAGTGAGCCATACTAGTCAGGAATATATTCTGTTCTTTTGATCAAGACCATTCTAATGGGCGTAAGGTGGCACCTCATTGTGGTTTTGATTGTGTTTCCCTAACTAACCTAGAATGAATCTGATAGAGGAACAGGAAGTAACTCTGCCAGAGAGAGCCCTTTGGCTCATGAGCTAAAATTTGAGAATTGAGTCCTAGTCATAGGTTTGATATGGGCTCCACACAGCCTCATCACATTCTCACTTTTCTCAGCCATACAACAGAGGACTCTACTACCCAACCTACCTGTTTTCTGTGTTACCACTAAGGAGCAGTAAGCTAATCATCAAAAAAGACAAAGCTAAAGACTTTGTTCCAAAGAGCCAGTCACATGCAAACACGAGGTACTATGGGCAACTTGTTAAGATCTCCTAAAGGTCCACAAAACGAGGCAGGACCCCGAAGTCACGTCACAGTAAACCTTATCAGGAGCTCACTCTAAATCCTTGGGGGACATTTACCTTAAAATATCATCCACTCTCAACCAAGCACTGATCACTTTATCTGCACCATGAGTCAGACCCTATGTCTCTGTTATTCCCCCTTCAATGACTAGAAGCAAATTCAGAGTTTTGAGTTTCAACTGTTTGATTCTTGTAGCTGTTAAGACAATAACAGATTAAATAGGACGAATCAAGCAGCCATAGTTCTTGTAAAGTTATCCCCAGAGATAAACGTACAATGTTGTTTCGGAGGCCATGGTGGAGTCTGCGATGTAACTAAGGTTGACAGACTGCCTGCATGTGGGTGGCTGTCTCCTTTCCAGCTGTGACCAACTGAATTATATCACCTGTCCCGTTTGATGTATTAGGATATGCCCAAGCTCAAGATACATGTTGCCGCAATCGGGAAATTAATGTCCACCACTGGAGGCAATTAATAACGATTAGGAGCAAAACAGCAGGGTTAAATCTGTGCATTTAACAGAGTGTTCATACACTTTTATACTATATTTCAGTCTAGTTGCTTAAAGGGGGAAAAACCCTTTTGGGGGACTAGAACAATCTTACCTAATTAATGCGTAAACTGAGATGAAATGTCGAAGTCACTTCAATGAGACATGTTTATTCATTATTTACTTAATCCTCCCTTCCCAGGGTTAGAGGAAAACACCGTACAAAAAGTATTATTCCAAGGGGACAGAAATGTTCACATTCAGTTGCATAGCTAGCAGAACTCTTGAACTTTTTGAATTGCTGCATTTGACTCATGGATCGGGGTGAGAAATTCTTCTTTTATTTCCCAATTCTGCAGTCAATATACTAAAAAGCAGCAACAAATTGGCATGCCATACATTTGTAATGCCTGGCTTAGTGCAACCCCATAAAATCTGCATAAAAATGTTTAGTGGTGGGTAACTAACTTCTGTTTGGTGACTAACTTGTAGATGTATGTAAATTTGAATATTAGAAATTTAAACTGAACAAGGGATTTTGCCCCCCAAATGCAGAAAGCATTGAAAGCAGGTTGGTTGTAAATCTACAAGACAGAAGAGCCTGAACAGTATTGATGAGTGCGGCACGCAAGCACCTCTGACTAGGCGTTTATGTCACCATGTATTAGCGTAAAGCGCACACAGTACAAATATTCACTGATCACATATTTTATTACAAAATTTTGTTAAACAGATTAAAATGTAATTGGCCACCAGCTGGACTTTATACCCCTGAGAAGAATATATATCTAACTTAAGTGACAATGCAATTCTCATGAATTAAAAACTATCATGAGATAAAGGTCTTGGAAAACTTCGAAGCTCTATTTTATTATGATGGAGTCTAAAAACAGAGACTCTGAAATGATTTCTTCATTGTGAACCTGCAATGGCCATGGTGACATTGAAGTTCTGTTTGCAACCTGAGCTCCTGAGGCATCCAGGGCTACCCGTGGGGATTGCTCTTCCTCTCATTGCTCTTTCGTTGTGTCCTTGAGAGTGGCTCAGGCTGCACAACTCAAAATAGACTCAATTAAAATGAAACATGCAATAAATAATCAGTCATTTGGCTAACTTCACCCTGATATCCAGATATTTAGATGTAACTGAAACATGTGATTGAATTTTAATAACAAACATAAATACTTGGCAATATATAAATCTCTGTATATTAATAGCAAATATAAATTTTTCATGTGGATATTTAGCATCCTGTGATTTAATGTCCACACAGTAGTTCAGGTTCAACAATTCATTCATTTATTCATTCATTTTTTATTAAATAGTCTTTATGTATTATACTTACCACTGTTATTTATCCATTTGCCTCCAAATTTCACTATGGCTGAGCATGGCTGAGTTAAGTTTCAGAGACAGCATAAGCCTATTGTTTCTCAATGAATTGCATCACTACATTATTTTTTATTGTTTTTAGGAAACTGTTCATTCACTGGGTATTATTTGAGTGCTAAATGTATGTGAAGCACTCTGTTGGATGATTACTCACAAAGATATAAAAACCAGAAACACGGAGTCTGCTCTCAAGCTTACCTACATTGACTGAGTGTTGACCTTGTGCCAGGTACTTTCTGTTTATACTCATGACAACTCCATGAGATAAACACTACTCTCATTTGTATCTGAGATCATTGAGTCTCCAGGAGCTGACATTGACCTGCTCAAGGTCACACAGTGGTGATACTGTAGTCAGGATTCCAACCTCAGCTTTCTGCTTTCAGGGTCCTGCGGTCTTGCCACCACACAGTAGCCATCTCTCAAGGAGCTGGCTGACCTAATAACAGATCAAGTGGTTGTATTCATGGAGCCCCTTTTTCAGCCAAAGATTAGTTTCTCAGTTAATTCCTGGAAAATCACAGACTGAGTCCACTCCATTGTCAAACAAAGTTAGTGCTTCAGGTGTAAATGTACCAGCCTCTAGCAGACAAGTAGAAGATAATGCTTGACCTTCACAATGGCCCTGGCCTCTCCTCTTGACCCACTGCTGTTGCTTCTCAGCTTCTCATTGAATTCCTGGCTTCTTAATCATGCCTCCTTAGTGTTAGCAATGGATTGGGCAATTGCTTTTCAGCTTGATGAACTTGAGCTGTCCCCTCAGCTGCAAGTTCTGCTCTTTCCCCTAGTTTTTGTGTCTCCTGTAGTCATTGGCCATCAGCCCAGCCCTGGAGAACATGGTGTGGCAGCCCCATGTCTTCCTGCCCTTTCCTACCTTGCCAGGAAGGAAGGCATGGATAATCTAAGATAAGGCACTGGCGGTTAAAATTGGGTACATTACAATCTTCTGGGGACTTAATAAAAATACGGATACTGGAACCCTTCTCTAAGCTTCCTGAGTCACATGAGCTTGCGTTAAGCCACTTTCCAGGTGATAGAGATGCAAACCAAGGCCTAAGAGCCACTGGTTTAATGAAAGAGTGCAATCTGCAAGTACACACCTTCCTACACTGGAAAAAGAAACTTCGTTATGCTGAATTTTTTCCCTTAAGACATGAAAGAAAAGGAAATAGCTAACTTGCTAATTATTTCAGAGCATTATTAATCTTTCAGGGTGTCTGTCACCACACAGATGTCAAGCATGGGCAGGGTCACAGAAATTGTAGCCCTTTGCTTTTAGTAGTTGGTATAAGAAAACTATATTTTGATTTAACAGAATTCCTTATTTCTCTACTTATGAAAGAAAAAAAACTTACATGTTAGAGAACTGCTAAAGACCAGGCCTAAATTTTTAAGCAGCTGTTCAAGAAATATAGCATGAAAGGTTTTACAAATTCAGTGCATGTACATTACTCAGCTCTGAATCCAATTGGCTCAGATATTTAGTGGGCTATACAGTGGACCCATATAGCTCATTTGAAAAGTTAAAATCATCAATGATGAGATGCCCTTGAAACAGAATTCAATAGGAAGTCCAAGGGAGCACATTTTCAAACTAGTGGGCCTTTTGCTTGCCTATTTTCTGCTTTAGTCAAGAATGCTAGAGGCTTCAAACCTTGCTAGAAAATTTAAGTTGTGTTGGGACTGGATGAGAGGAATGCAGGAAGGAGTAATGGTACACATTCCCCACCTCATGGGCATCATGGCCCTGATACTGACCTGGAGCTGTCTAACAGGAGCAATGACACTAGAGAGGCCTGATGTTCCCCAGGGTGGATTCTGTGTGGCCTGCTGGCTTAAGATAATGGACAGCAGGTCCTGGGTCCACAGAGAGGGTAGCTGCTGCTTGACCTGCACACTGGTGGAATATTTGCTATGGAGGACTTTGGGACTGATATGGGATGGCTGCCTTGTACCTGAGGGCCACATACAAATCAGTGGAGAAGGAGCATTCAGGGGAAAAAATAGTGGGTCAGTCATCTGGACTTTAAATAGGGTCAATGCTACTGACTTTTCCTTAAATAAGGTCAGAGAAAACAGCATCCGAAGGTAGAAAAGAGTGAGTTACTCATGGTGACCATGTCCCTGGGAGTATGCATTATTTTCTTTGTCTGAACAATAGGCATAATGCCCCCAACATTTCGAGACTATGAAGATTAATCTTGAAATGAGGTCATGGATGAATGTGCTTAGCATGGAGGTGCAACTCAGTGATGGCATATTATCTATTGCAGAATAGCAAATTACCCCAAGACTTGGTAGCTGAAACAATAAACATTTACGACCCCATGCTTCCCGTGGGCCAGGAAGCCAAGAGTGGCTTAGCTGGGTACTTCTGGCTCAAGGTCTCTTATGGGGTGCATACTTTTTAGTATATTGACCCCATACTTTTGCATCTCCCTAAGCTCTCTTAGAAATCTCAGTGGATTGAGGCAGGATATAAATAAACACATACATAAAACCCTTACTATGTACTATATCCTTTCAAAATACGGGGCTCCTGAGGGGATCAGTGACCAACAATATCCTTATGTTGGCAAAGCTGAGAAACTCAGGGCTGACTCTGGGACAAATGCCCCTGTGGAACTTACTGTTTTCATCAGTGGGTCAAAACCAGTGTAATTCTCCCATGAAGGAAGAGGATATTATAATATATTTTTATGAAAGAATCTTCAAACATTATCAGTATCAACAAATCAGGAGTGTACACAAAATTTGAAAAGTTCTTACTGACACTGTTTAAATATTAT
Source organism: Trachops cirrhosus (assembly GCA_028533065.1). Classification (NCBI taxonomy): domain Eukaryota; kingdom Metazoa; phylum Chordata; class Mammalia; order Chiroptera; family Phyllostomidae; genus Trachops; species Trachops cirrhosus. Next base: position 11,408,733 of record CM052549.1, on the reverse strand, counting down.
TAAATTAAATAGGTATAATAAAATTGTTAGGTTAAACAGCATATTCTATAAAAAATAAAACTGCAAACCAGAAGATGTGAATAAATGGAATGAAGGGGGAAATGAAATCTAAGAGAGGGAAAGTGAAATATAGAAAAATTGAGGCAAATGAAAATTACAAAATAAGATAAAGATAGTACAATGTGTCCAAATGTGTTAATAATCACATTCAATGGAAATGGATTAAACTTTCTAGTTAAAAGACTAAGGCCATCAAATTAGATTCAAACTAAACAAGAACATACAACCACAGCCAAAAAAAAAAAGATAGAAAAGAAAAAAAAGAAAGAAAAAACCTCCAGCCAAATTGTGTTAATAATTAATACCCATAAAATATAAGGATATGAAAACTTCAAAGCCAAAGAAACAAAAAATATATAGCAGGTATATTCATTGTGAAATAGATTTGACTATAAGTAACAGAAATCTTCAAATAACAGTGGCTTAAAAAATAGAAATTTATTCTTTTTCTCCTTTTTGTTGGTGTCTATGGTACTCTCCAGTATCACAGACACAGGCTCTTTTATTTTACGATTCCACATTGGGTTGCCTTCACCCCTAGTTCAAGATGGCAGCATCTGCATTCTAGGATGCAGAATGAAGGATGAATGAAGAAGAAGAAATGATGTATCCTGTACTGTCTCTTAAGGTAGGTTCTTGAACTGTCAAGCAACCCATCTATCTTCCTCTCATTGACCAGAACATAGTCACATGGCCATGCCTAGCTGCAAGGGAGTCTGGAGAATGCAGTCTTTACTCGGGAGATCAAGTCTCCAGCTAAAAATAGGAAAGAGGAAGAATCATATCATAGAGTACAGGGAAAACAAAATTGAGGAAAAACTATCTTAACAGGCAGATAGTAGCCAAAAGAAACCTGGTATAACAATATTAGATAATATATACCTTCGGTAAAAGGTATTACTGTAGCTAATGAGCATCAGTACATACCTTCAAAAAGACTTAATTTGCCAGGAACTTGGATGTACTAATTAACAAATCTTCAAAATATATAAAAAATTTGACAGAATACAAGAATAAACTGACAAATAGACTATCATTGAGGGAGACATGTAGTGGTTGATAAATCAAGCAGAAAAAAAAATCAGCAAGAATGTAGAATTGATAGGAAGAACAAGTAGCATTTTTTGGACTTTTCCTACTAATTCTGGGTCTCAAATATGTGGGCCAACATTATTTCTATGGTTCTTTCAAAAGATTAAAAAAATATCTACCTTGAGAAGCCTCAGCCTAAAGCAAATCTAACTTAGCTAAAATTAATTACCCATTACACTTGCTATCAGAATCAGTATGACCCATCTACAAGTAGCTCCCATTTATTCCACCATTTCAATGGGCACTTTCTATGTGCTGGGCAATGGGCAAAATATATCACAGCCATTAACTCATTTGATTACTCTCATTAACAACTGCTCTCATTTTTCAGATGAGGAAACTGGTCACACTATTAGGGTGTGGTAGAGCTGGGATTGGGATCCAAAGCTGTTTGTCCACTTGCCCTTTTGCCTACAAGCACAGAAATTAGAACTCAGGCTTTCAGGAACTTGATTTGGGTCAAGCAAATGGCATATGAAATATTACCCAATGTTGAGGAGTGTGCTTACAGCTCTTACATTGGGGACAGGACATCTAACACAGTGGGAAAACCACATTAGACAATCTTTTCTTGAACGTGGTAGTTGCTCTGATTGGCCCAGATACGCATCTGCGTCCATGGAAGGTCATGGAAGCTGCAACTCTCTGCACCTCTGTATTTCTTTATAATTACCCAGAGGAAGCTATAAGGTTTAAAGACTGAAGGTATGTTTTCTTTACAGTCCTCACACCAGCCTAAATCAGCTGTAAGTGTAACTGTCCTCAGGGCTCCAAAGTGACCTCTTATTAAAATGATCTATAATTTTGATTAGTTTCTATTTTTCTCAGCAGATCCCTGCACAAATTGACCAAATTCATGTTTTCTTCCTAAACAGAGGCTGGACTACTCATTTGTATGAGGTGGTCCTGTGAGAGAGGAAAAGGTTGGGCCTCTACACCCAAGCTAATTTGCTCTTGCTTTTATTATTGTTACACTGGGTTGCATGTGCTGGTTCATAGCCTAATTCATTTCAGCCCATTTTCCCAAGCCCAGTCCTGAGTAGACCTACAGTGAGGGCTCTGTGGCTTTGGATTTGCCCTCATAAGAATGGCTATCTGCACCTCCTGTGTATAGTTTGAGGTGCTCCATACACATTATCTCATTTAACAGTGGATCACTATTAATTTGCACTAATGAGGATGAACTTGGAGTTCAGAGAAGATAATCACTTTGATGACAGTCACAAAGGAGCAGAGCTGGGATTTGAGCCTCTCACTGCACATGAACCCTGTGTGGGAATTGTTTTTCTGATTGGTTGAGACTAATAAGTCAACTAAAAGAACATTCCACCAGGATCAAGGGTTTTGGGTCATTCTTCCATGGGCACTCTCTCTATAATGTGGAAAGCAAAGGGTGGACCTCCTTCAAACACAATCCAGGACAAGGTGGTGTTTCTGCCTTTCATTATCACTGGTAAAAAAAAATACTGTTAACAAGTTTGGAGGATGTTTGTAATCCAAATCTAAAAGTGAAATTGTTGCTTTAAAACAATGTAATGTTTTCATTTGAAAGTTGATAGGGACATGGATTTATTTCAGTGTCTTCGTAATATCATCAGCTCTATAGCTGGACAAATAAATAGATAGACCTATAATATCACCATTCAAATGATTAAAAAGAAATAAAGCGATGCCAGATGTTTATTTGGAGTAACCCACAGAGCACATTGAAAACAATTCCTATTTCTGCAACTGAAAATTGAAATTGATCATTACTGGGCATTAAATGTGCGTATGTTTTCCTGAAGTTCCTAAATCTATTTAATTTCTATGTTGACAGAGATATTAGACAGCTGTTTGAAAATCTGTCTCTCTTTCCTGAGCAATGCAAAAGAAATCTTTATGTTAAACCACGAAATGTCAATGAGAGCGTTTCAGTGCACTAATCAGCCTGCGAGTGGAATGCGTGCGGCTGGCAGCAATAACTTTAACTTATGTTTTCAATAGTCTTGATTGCTCTGTGTGCACCCCCTTAAGATATGGCTGTTGAAGGCGACAGTTCCTGAGTGCTGCTGTGCGAGCTGGCTCTAGCGATTAGAGTCAGATGATGAGTTAGGAGATGAGAAGTGTTCTTCGTAAATGGCTTCAGTAGTGACTCACTGTGCACCCAAGGGGATGTTCCTGAACCCTCTGCCTCTATCACCCTGTCACCCGTCTCGTCCCCATGCACCCCCCTCCAAATGGGCACCAGGTACAAGAAAAAAGAGAGCCAGCTTTATTCCTAGAGTCTTTTGAAGGCAAGCTGGTGAATTTAATAATTGACATCATCCTAGCATCCCTTAGTTTCTTTGAAAACATTTCCATAGCTCAAAAAAAAAAAACTTTACACAGGATTTTGCACTTTGTAGTGTGATTTATAAAAATGGGGAATGTCTTAGAATAGGGAAATGGTTATGTATACTAAATTCAATGGATTATAACAGACCCATTGAAAAAGAAGTGTACTAAAATCAGTTCAAAAAAAGAAAATGTCTCCTGTATTCACTAGTTTGGTAAATTTTTCACTGTCTAAGTTTGGCCTTTTTCTCCTAAGATAAGAAACCTGGTTTTGCCCTGACCATTGTGGCTCAGTTGGTTGGAGCAATATCCCATAAACCAAAAGGTGGTGGTTCGATTCCCAGAAAGGGCATATACATGGGTTTTGGGTTTGGACCTTGTTCAGGGCACGTACAAGAGGCGACTAATAAATGTTTCTTTCCCCTCTCTCTCCCTTTCTCTCTCTCTCAAATCAATAAGCATGTCCTCAGGTGAGGATAAAAAACAAGGAAATCTGATTTTGCCTTCATGTAGAGAGGGGACCTATTTCTCAGGAATGGACCCATGTCAACCACATTTGTGAGATGGTTGCATTAAAGCAGAGTGCCAGTGTATCATTTTACATTCAGAAATCTGTTACATGCTCTGGAATATGTAAATGAGTATAATTAGCATATTCTATTCCTAGAAATAAACTACATGGGAAGTAATCTCCTATTCACCACATTCACTTACTTGCTACTATTTATGGTTTATGGTATGCCAGGTACAATGCAAGACTTATCAATACCTCATTTAATGAAATCATGTTTGCAAAGCACTTAGCACATGCCTGCCCCATACTAAGTGCTCCATATTTGTTAACTGGTGTTATTTCTTAATTTTTCTTCTTTTTTTTAATTAAAGGACATTTATTCATTGCTTTTAGAGAGTGAGGGAGAGAGAAACACTGATGCGAGAGAAAAACATCCATTGGTTGCCTCCCATACATGCCTGAACCAGGGATCAAATAATGACACCACAACCAACTAAGCCATACGGTCTAGGGCAGTGGTATTATTTTTAATACCATTTATCCCCCTTAACTTATCATGGTATCTAGGTGACATTATCTCCTTTCTTCAAATGAGAAAATGGAGACAGAGAACTTCAGTAACTGCCCAAACTATTTGGTGAGTGACAGAGTGACAATGAGAAATACAATTGTTGCAAGAACTGGGTATCCTGTCCACCTCACCAGTGTCCTCTATTGCTTGGCAGAGCCCTGGGAAGGTTGTTTGTGAGTGCAGAATCACAACAAAGGGAGTTGGAAGAATAAATATTTAATAGCATCAGGCCGAAACAACTTGATATGTGCATCTCCTGATAGGATGATCTCACATTTGAGACCCATTGGCTAAGACTCCCTTGCCCCTGAATGAGAAAGAAAAGCTAATATTTACTGACAATTTGTGTGACAAGCTCTTGTTTGATCTTCATGAAAACATCATGAAGTAGGTAGTTAAGGAACATTTCCCAAAATGCCAGAGTTTATAAATTGTGGAGTTGGATTTAAACTTTGGACAGTCCAACTCCAAAGCCCTGTCTTTGACCTTGGAGCTCCACCACCTCCCAGTAACACAGAGACATAGGTGTGGTATTTCCATTTCACAGATGAGGAAACCAACAGATGAGTTAAATAACGTGCCTCAAGGCGCTCTGTGACTTAATGACAGACTCCGTGACTAAGTTTGTTGTAGTACAGATTGTGCCGTGTTAGTAGGCTAGGGCTGCCATAATAAAAGACCTCTTTTTTGTGGCTTAACAGAATTTGTTTTCCCATAGTTCTGGAGGCTGGAAGTCCAAGATCAAGGTCTCAGCAGGTTTGGTTTCTCCTAAGGCCTCTCTCTGTGGCTTGCAGATGGCCACCTTCTTGCTGTGTCTTCACATGGGCACCTCTTAACCTGTGGCTCTACTTTGTGTGTCTGGTGTCTCTGTGAGTACAAACTTCCTCTTTTTACAAGGACACCATTCATATTGGATTAGGGCCAATTCTAATGACCTCATTTTAAGTTAATTACCTCTTTCAAGACTTTATTTCTAAATATGGTTGCATATTGTTGGTACTAGGGATTGAGACTTCAACATACACATTTTGAGGGGACACAATTTGGCCCATAACATACATCTTCTAAACCAGTAAATAACACTGTTGCACATAAAATACATTGCTTTATATTTTTATAATTTTTAAAAATTTTATTTTTGAGCCACACAGAGTCATACCAAAAAGTATTTTCTTACCACGAGAGAGAGAATGACCTACTTACTGTTAGCTCCTTTGTTCATTCACTAATTTAGAATTAGAATGCCAACTGGTAAATGAAAAATGATTGACTAGAATTCAAGGGATTTCAAAATGGCTCACCTAATCTTCTTGCTTTGGGCACTCAATAAAATGTATTTTGCTATCCAACTAGAGCTTAAATCAGATGGAAAATTTATTGAAATCAAGGCAGTATGAAGAATGTTCAGAAGTATAAACCCCTCCAAGGAACTTAAAATGTAGTTGAGGAGACAAAAGCTTAAATACATGAAACATAAATAACAATGCATGACAGTAATACAAGAAGTGCCATGAGACGGATAGGATGAATTACAAAATGTAGAAGCCAGAAAGTAGATGCTAGAAATTCAGAGAAAGGCCAGTGACTGGGAAAGGTGATCCAGGAAGGCTTCCTGGATGGGGAGGAAGTTATGTTGAGTAAGAAGGAAGCAGATTCCCTTGGAAGGATCTCTCTGAGATAGAAACACTCTCTCCCCCTCTCACAGGTGCTGTGAAAGTTGAGACATGTTCAGTGAAGGCATGTATCTAGAAGGAGCTAGGGGGATGGATGGAGACCTCAGGAGGGAAAGAATGAGTGGGCAAGTGTTGGGCAAGCCCTGCACAGATGGAAAAAAAAAAGAAGTTTCTAGAATACCAGTAGTGACCACAATGAATCTGTATATGGTATGGTGGCACTTGGTGCAAGTCATCTGGAAGGTGACACGAGACAGAGCTGAAGTGTCAGATAGTGATGGTGGGACAGAGGCACCAGGAATCCAAGGACAGAGAAAGGGCTGGGACTGGCTGCTTGCTTTCTTTCATCTTTCAGAAGAGGATTGGCAAGAATCCATGAAGCTTCTGTGACAGGTTGAGGAAAATAAGAGGGATGATGTATGATAAGAAGGCTCCTCACCTGAGAAACATGTGCCCAGCCAGCCAACCCTTGAATTAGCTGATAGTTGGAATAAAACCAAGCAACCCATTTGCAGTCACTCAGTCCGTGAACTTCATCATCGGACAAACTGGCTTCATTTTAGAGGCTGTCACAAAGAAAAAGAAATGTATCAGGAAAGTTGGAAGAACTTCATTCCACTTAGCAGGTCAAGGTCAAGTATTCGATTCATTCTCTTCAAGGAAGTAAGTAGAAGACACAGGTGACTGTGGGACAAAGAGGGAGACAGACGGTGACTCATTGAAGGGCACCAGCTCGGGTGTAGCAGTTAACATGTTCTGGAGTCAGGCTGCCTGGGTTCAAACCCCTGTCTCCCACTGTGCAGCCTTTGAGCAAGTTAACTGACCTCTTTGTGCTTCAGTTTCCTCATCTGTAAAATGGGTTTAACAATTAAAACTCTTTCTCAGGGTTGTTTTAAGGATTAATTGGTACAATACTGTCTGTTATTTAGGTAACCCTCAAGAAACGTGGGCATTAATATTAGTATCAGTGAGAGTGGCAGGTCATTTGGGGAGTGTGAGTGAGACATGCGAGGTTAATTGGAGCTGAGGCAATGAATTAAAGAAGCAAAAACTTGTGGCTCCTAAGGCCATGTGCAGACAAATCAAATTGCTAAAACAAACAAAGAGCAACCGTCTTGATGCCTAGCACAAAACATGTTTTGAGGTATAGAGGAAGTGGATTTAGCAGAGGCTGCATTTAACCTTTGCATGAAGGCACATCAATGCATACAAAAGCCATGGGGGACTGTGATCGGGATGAGGAGGTGGCCCAGGACTGGCAGCGTCCAGAGCCCAGAGGAGAGGCACAAATGCACACTTTCTGTTGCAGGGAAGGTGGGTGGATGAGAACATGAAATCAAAAGATGAAGGCAAAGTTTTGAGGAAGACACAGGGGAAGGAAAAGAGAAAATGGTTGCAGAGATGCTAAGAAAAGGGTGAAGGGTGCGAGCACTACAGGGAAGGGATTGGCGGAGAAAGCAAGAAGGCATGGAGGTGAGGCCCATGTGGCTGGAGGGAGAAGGTGCCCCCACCCCAGAAGAAACAGCAACTTGGTCTGAGGTCCATAAACAAATCACCTGAACCTCACCAATATGATGGGGATGATAGGGCTATCCTGATGACCTCACAGCACTGTTGTTCAAATAAATAAATGTATGTGAACATTTTTTTGGTCAAAGGTCATGCCACAACACATATGTAATGTCAAAGAATCTCTATTAATAAGATTTTCTCTCAACAAATGTCCATTTTCCCTTGTAAAGAGTCAAAGACGTTTAGGCAAACCCCAAGGTTATTTAATCATTGGATAGTATGCTGGTGACAGAAATTAATTTCCCAGGTACTGAGAAATACCCTGCTTTGTTAATAACAATGCCCAACAATGCAGAGAACATGGGCAAGTCCATGAAAAGCCGTGGTAATTGTGACGGCGGCGGCAGCAGTCACAGCGAAGCTTTTTCCACACGGGTCTGTAATTAGCTTATGTCACCAAGAGGCCGTAAACAGAAGCTCCTATACATCATATGGGCCATGAGATAACAAGTAAATAGAGGGCAGTGGTTTAATTCCTCTAGTGTAAGAGATAAATAGGTTTCTGAATGCTCTTAATACCATCTCAATACAGCAGTTTTCACTAAGGATGGGTGAGCTCGGAGTCTGGCTGGCCGTGCTGTGCTTCATTGGATGTGACCCAAAGGCCACGATGGGGGGAGTCGCCCCGATGCCTCCGTCCAGGGGAGTGGAAAGAGTGGTTTGGGAGAGGCATTAGTGTTGCCAAGGAGCATGGAGAACACGTTCTGCTCTCTGATCTTGGGCATCACATCCTGTCTGTGAGAAGAATTTCAGTTTTTAAGAGGGTCAAGTCTCCGTTCACATTTCAAACAAAGATCTAGGATAAGAGCAAAAGATTCACAGAGCAAGGCATTACACAGAGACCAGGAATCCATAGTCCGCAGGAGACCTCCCAGCCTGCCTGGACAGGTCTGGTCCTCATTCTTCCTAGCTTGCTTTCCTGTGCGCAGTGGTGGCAGGCCACCTCCATCCCTGGTGTGCTGGGAAATACACCTCAGATTTAAATCAGACGACCATCGACAGATAAGCGCATGAACAAAAAAGTGGCACATGTATGCCAGGGAATACTGTGGCACATGCTACAACATGAATGAACCTTGAAGACATTACACTAAGTGCAATAAGCCAGTCACAAGAAACAGATATTGTATGACTTCATTCACACGAGGTACCTAGCGTAGTCACGTTCATCATGACAGAAAGTAGAACAGAAGTTATAAGGGACGACGGGGAGCGGGTAATGGGGAGTTGATGTTTAACACATCCAGAATTTCTATTTGGAAAGATTAAAAAGTTTTGAACAGGGATGATGATGATGGTTGTATAACAATGTGAATGTACTTCATGCTGCTGAATCGTACACTTGGAAATGGTTAAAATGATAAATTTTATGTTATATACATTACCACAATTCTTAAAAATATGGTTCCGAAACTAAAAACAACAACAAAAATCAGAGGGGCATCCGTATGTCCTAAGGAACTCACTCTGATGAGCCTGACACACAAATATCTCATTGATATGTTTGTTCTGTGATACTTCAATTTACATCTCCTTTCCAAAATGTGAGATTTGTCACAATTTCTAAAGATATGACAGTGTTGACACAAGGCAAGAATAAGTATTCCGGGATGGGCTCTGCTTTTGTGTTTGAACATATCAAAGCATTTTTTGTCGAGGTTGATGGACCCTTCCAATATTTTAAGCCATTTACAGGTAGTGTTTAAATACTTGGTTAGAATCTTTCTAATGAGCCTGACAATCATTTTAGCTGTTAACACATCACGTGAGTTCAGACATACAGTTATACTATCATCTTTCCCACTTGCCTACCTCTCACAGATTACAGAGGGAATGTGTTCTAGACAATAAAATCTGAGGGGAAAAAAAATTGCCATCCCGTTTCAGCACTGCCATTAAACCCAACGATGGTGGCCATTGCCGTATAAAAGGAAAAACAACAAGTTTACAGTTCCTCATTTCCCATGGTAAACAGATTGCTTATTTTAATTTTGAAAACAAAGTGATGGAGGCTATGTAGGTCTGTAAATAAGAGTGTGCATCTCAATTTTCTGCAAATGCTTAAGTGGTTTACATCTGTTTCCTCCCAGTTGTATTTCTCAAACATGAATTTCCATTTTAAAAAGAGTCGTAAAATCACTACTGTTTCTCTGTGGATCTATTAGCAATAAAATAGCCTACAGAGGTTTGCACAGCCATGGAAAATGTACAGTGATAATGGGCTGTCCTGCTGTTACATGGCTTATGCAAACTTCACATTTATCATGGCAGAACCATCTATCCGCAGGGTTGTAGCATAGCAAACAACGGAATAAAAGAGACCAAGGGAAGGAAGATGAGACCGAAATCTCTATGTACACATCATTAATCAGACAAGATGAATTCTCAAACTTGGAAGCGTGTTTCCTTAAAGCCAACTGAGGGAAGGGGCAGGAGGGAGGAACTGTGTCCGACTGGTCACAGCCTGCAATGAACAACTTGCCGTAAAAATGATCTCCAGCAAACAAAGCTGTTGGTCCTTTCATTTTTACGTTGTGTGGTTCACTCCTCTTGTAGTGTTTTTTTTTTAAAGGACCAAGCTGGGTCATCTGTTGAAAACGCTGAGTCCAGCAGACAACATAATTATTCTTTCATTACTTTAAGTGAAAGGGCTCACACACCAGTGGGGCCTTCTTAGAGCTCTCCTACTCACCCTGTCTAGGAAGCAGACAGGGGACACAGAGCACATTTATCCAACCCCTAACGTTTGGTATCATAAGTGGGACAGAGTGTTTGCATCCCAGTGAAATTCTTCCACATATAGAGAAGGTGTTTCTGTGGGGTTTTTTTCCCCCTCTTAATTCTAAATTCACTAAAGATCTGGAATGATGGCAAAGAACAGGTTTCAAAATGGCTTCCTTCCAAAACAGGACGCACGCCTGTGTGAGGGGCACCCAATCCCGTGGGTTTCTCAGGCTTCTGAGTTGCCCTGTTTTCCTGAAATAGAAAAGAATCAATAAAATACACCGATGGAATTTAAATTGCTTGGCATCTTGTAGCCTGTTCTATTTAGTGGGGTATTTTTTTATTTTTTTAAATGTTTTTGTTTTGTTTTACTAGTTTAACAGAAAAGAGAAGTTTGAGAAATAATTCTTGAGCCTTTAAAAGGGAAGATGGAAAAGATACCTTTCAATTAATTCTCCAGTGAGTGATGACTGACTATACTCAGGCCTGAAAATCCCACCACTCTCGAGATAGAACAAAACAGGAATGAATAAAAGGAAAATTGTAGGTGAGGGAAATAGATGAGGTGTTCAGCTTGCACACTCAATAGCCCAATAATTCCTGCCACTCAAATACCAGGGTTTTTATTCAGGGTGAAACTTGTTCTTTGGAGGTAATTCATATCACTCAATTCCTTGGGAGGTGTGCTTTTAACTCCTGCTCCTGGTGCCGTGGGGAGAAACCAGTCACACAGTATGCAGCATTGATTTCCAGAGTAGTCTTGGGATTTCTTTTCTTTTCTTTTCTTTAGTATTTTATTTATTTACTTTTAGAGAGGAGGGAGAAAGGGGGAGAGAAACAACAATGTGTGGTTGCCTCTTGCGCATGCCCACTGGGGACCTGGCCAGCAACCCAGGCATGTGCCCTAGACTGGGACTCAAACCAGCTACCCTTTGGTTTGCAGGCTGGCACTTAATCCACTGAGCCACATCAGCCAGGGCTAGTCTCAGGATTTCTTGATGGGGAGACTGATGTGGGTAATTGATCTTACTCTTCATTGATCAAGCATATGTCATATTGGTTGCTCTTCCAGAAACACACACCCAGAGTTTATTAGCAAGGCTGCCAACTCTTAACAACTATTTTGAAGTTGACTTGACACCCCTGCCTTAAGTGGGGATCCTGGGCAATTCTGAGAGGCATCCACTTGACCTCTTTTAGTTTCCTACTGGCTCTGGGTTTCCATTTTTCCTGGGTCTCTTTTGTGACCCCTCCCAGGAAACTCCGACTCTGAAAATAGTGTTTTAGATTATGTACCAGATACTTCTGGAAATCACTGACCACTGGCCCAAGGCCTAATAATGGCAGCAGTAATAGTAGGAATAATAATTGCTACAACTGTTTAGAGCTTTCTAGGTGCCAAGCACCACACGCCAAGGCCTGGACAGGCTCATTAGCTCATCCTAAGCACACAATTATAAGTGCTGGAGTTGGGATTTAAATCCAGACCTGACCTTCCTCTCCAGTGCTTGTGTCTTGGTAGTGTGTTACGTTTGCTGAGTGGAAAGAAATACTCTCTGGCTTCTGGTTGTAAGAGTGTGCTGGTGGAGAGCCTGTGCATGGGGTGCTCCACCCCTCTGCAGTACATTTCACTCTGGTTTCTCCCACTGTCTCCATGTCTCTCCTCCTTCCATCCTTCCATCCCACTATACATCTTCTACACAGCAGGGCAGGGTAATTCGAGGCATGCTAGGCAGTTACTACATAGTAATAACAATAATTCTTGGTAGTTAGAGTTCCTCATCTGAGGATGTCACACAAGCTTGAAGAAATTTAAATATATCTGTTCACAGCAGCATGGGGGGTGGGGCTGGTCTGGGTCTCCCTGTGGGGCCTGGAGAGTGACCTGCACATATAAAGGATGGAAACACCCGGCCCTCTTGACAAGTTCTCCTCACCAGACATGGGACTAAGGAAGGGAATCAAATGGGGAAGGCCCAGACAAAGAGTCAGGTCTCTCATTTCCCTAAAGTTCCTTTGCATTTGAAGCTTGGCAAGTTGGCTGCCTCCAGGAGTCCTATGGCTTCAAGGTGTTGGTGAGAAAGGGCTGTTCACCAGCTGGGTCTGTGATGAAATTAGCCCCCCGGTGCCCAAACATTCTCTCCAGGAGCTGTCCCCCGGGCGAGCACCACTGGGCTCTGGTGTGGATCTGATGACTGTTCCCTGTCCCTCTCCACCTCATAATCTCAGCTGTCCCTACTCCCTCTGCCCTGTGGGGTGGTTCCCTATCTCTGCACTAAGAGCGAGTTCACATACAGGCTTACCCAGCAGTATCCATGCCCAAGGCCTGGAGCTGCCTTCCCCTGGGGCAGGGGCTCCTAGGCGAGGGTCAAAGGTCCCAGAACCTCCTTTTCTACTCCCATCCTCTGGCAGCCCCTTCTGTGCAAAGGGTGAGCCTTTGCACTTGCTTCTCTCTGACCTGGACCTGTCGGATGTGCCGCTCTCCATGTGTTTAGTCTAGAGTCTGCCCCTTTGGACCAACCCGATATGTTAGCATCTCTACTCCCATATGACACACTGGTGAGATGGGTCCACTTAAAGGGAAACACTAAACTTGGGAGTTAAGTTCATCAGCTAGGGAAATATTCTCGTATCCTTGGATTTCAAGAGTAAGTCACTGCTCCGATTTTTAGACATGCTGAAGTGGAGTATCATCTTAGAGCACATGGCATATGTCTGGTTCCTGAAGACCACAACACCACGCTGGCAGACCTGCAGATCAGGGGTCTTCTGGTGGAGGAGAGATTTGTAGAGAAGAAACAGACATTGTCCTTTGCATCAAGGAGAGTAGAGTCTTAAAGGGGTGACATATAAACACACTCAAATATAAATACACTCAAATACTATGGCATATTGATGTTCAAGTATGTGCCAAATCTTATTCCAAGCATGTACCATGTTCTGAGACCAAAAGGTGGTTCCCACATCAGACTCGGTCACAGTGAGAAATCCAGAAGAAAAAGAGCAATTTAGTTCAGGTAGATGAGACACATTTCCACCATAAAAATCACTGGAGCTTTTCCCTCTGACTCAAAGCAAATACATTTGTCAAACACACCATAAATATACATTTGCACTATTTATTACCTCTGCCTATAAAAGAAAATTGTATTAGGTGATTGTGCTGAAAATGTGTCAAAAATATAATTTGCATCTCTTTTATGTGGGTGTTTTTGTGGGTATTTGCTATATTTCAATTTGCTAATATACATATATATATCTCTGTAGAGACATATATAAATGCTGTTTAGTTCTTCTGATCTTTGTTTTTATTTTCTTGGTATAAAAATTTCAATATAATTTGTGATTCTAAAAATATTACTTTTGAAAAATACGATATGGATCCTTTGTTCCCTTAATTCCCATAATCCAATACAATAAAACATTTACTAAAAATATATTAAAGAGAATGTCCTGAAGGATTTGCTTCTTTTGACAAACTGTCACTGGAGGATCGTGCAGAATGTTCTGTGTTGTCTTGAATTGCATGGAATCCATCTCCCTTCAGTTAGGCGAATTTCCCCAAGCTTTCCCTCCCCTCTGGATGCAAAGACTCATCTTCCACAGAGAACCACAGGGAACAGATTTCAGGGATTAGAGCTCATGCTTTTCTCTGCAGATGACATGGGTTTTGGAAGGAGGTTTATTCTTCTGCATTATGTTTATTTACATCTAAAAGCATCTTGATGTTCACTGAAAAGACTTTTGCAGTTATATCTCCTGCTTGTTTCCCTCAACCACCTTAGATAGCAGATCGACAGCCCCCTGTGTGAGGGGAGAAGGGACAAAGCCCAAGGGGAGATGATGTCATTTTAGGGTCACGCAGAAAATCATTAAGAGATTAAAACTCAGGTCTCGCAAGTCTCAAGTGCTCTGCTTTGCTGTTAGAAATGTCATCTTAGCTTCTTTTCCTCATCTACAAGCCACACACATAGCACTTTTCCTGAACTAGGCAACATTTAGGGACAAGAGAGGCCACAGTTCCTTGTACCCTACTTTAAACTCTGGAGAAACATCCCCTCTCAGAGTTGCCCTGAGAACTTGGCTTCACAATGTGGCCAGGCAGAGGGAGGTGCTACAGACTGAATTGTGCCCACCCCTCATCTCCAGTTCATATGTTGAAGCCTTAAACCCTAATGTGTCTGTATTTGCAGACTAATTTTAGGAGGTAATCAAGGTTAACTGGGGTGGCAAAGGTGGGGTCCTCATGTGATAAGATTGGTAGCCATAAAAGAATGCAGAGAGAGAGAGAGAGATCTCCATGTGTACACACTGAGGAAAGGCCATGTAAGGACAGAGTGAGAAAGCAAACCAGAGTTCCTTTTTAAAAAAATATATTTTATTGATTATGCTATTACAGGTGTCCCATTCTCCCCCTTATTTTCCTCCAACCTTCATACCTCCCACCTGCATTCTCCCCCCTTTAGTTCATGTCCATGGGTCATACCTGTAAGTTCTTTGGCTACTACATTTCCTATACTATTTGTAACCTCCCCCTGTCTATTTTCCACCTACCATTTATGCTACGTATTTCCTGTACCTTTTCCCCCATTACTTCCTCCCCTTTCCTGCTGATAACACTCCATGTGATCTCCATTTCTGCAATTCTGTTCCTGTTCTAGTTGTTTGCTTAATATGTTTGGTTTTTGTTTTTTTTAGGTTTGGTTGTTGACAGTTGTGAATTTGTTGTCATTTTACAGTGCATATTTTTGATTTTCTTTTTCTTAGATGAGTCTCTTTAACATTTCATATAATAAGGGCTTGGTAATGATGAACTCCTTTAATCTGACCTTATCTGAGAAGCATTTTATCTGCCCTTCCATTCTGAATGAAAGCTTTGCTGGATAGAGCAATCTTGTATGTAGGTCCTTGTCTTTCATGACTTAGAATATTTCTTTCCAGCCCCTTCTTGCCTGCAAGGTTTCTTTTGAGAAATCAGCTAGTAGTCTTATGGGAACTCCTTTGTAGGTAACTGTCTCCTTTTCTCTTGTGGCTTTTAAGATTCTTTCCTTTTCTTTAATCTTGGGTAGTATAATTATGATGTGCCTTGGCATGTGCTTTCTTTGGCCCAACTTCTTTGGGACTTTCTGAGCTTCCTGGACTTCCTGGAAGTCTATTTCCTTGGCCACATTGGGGAAGTTCTCCTTCATTATGTTTTCAAAAGTTTTCAATTTCTTGCTCTTCCTCTTCTCCTTCTGGCACCCCTATGATTCAGATGTTGGAACATTTGAAGTTGTTCTGGAGGTTCCTAAGCCTCACCTCATTGTTTTGAATTGTTGTTCCTTCATTTTGTTTAGGTTGAATGTTTATTTCTTCCTTCTGCTCCAAACCATTGATTTGAGTCCTGATTTTCTTCCTGTCACTGTTGGTTCCCTGTACATTTTCCTTTATTTCATTTTTCATAGCCTTCACTTTTTCCTCTACTTTGTGACCATACTCAACCAATTCTGTGAGCATCCTGATTACCAGTGTTTTGAACTGTGCATCTGATGGGTTGGCTATCTCTTCATC
Source organism: Trachops cirrhosus (assembly GCA_028533065.1). Classification (NCBI taxonomy): domain Eukaryota; kingdom Metazoa; phylum Chordata; class Mammalia; order Chiroptera; family Phyllostomidae; genus Trachops; species Trachops cirrhosus. Next base: position 11,392,661 of record CM052549.1, on the reverse strand, counting down.
GCTTAGTTGTGTTTTTTCTGGAGCTTCAATGTGTTCTTTCATTTGGGCCATATTTCTTTGTCTCAGCATGCCTGTTACATTGAAAGAGGTAGAACTTAAGGTATTCGCCAGGGTGGGGCAACCCACGTCACTACATTGTGGTGCTGTATGTGGGGGAGGGGTCCGAGAGGGAACAATGCTGCTTGTTCAGCTCTCCACCATCTTTCAATCACTTCAGCTGCTACCAACAAGCAAATTGGACCCTTCTGGTGCTGATTCCAAAGTGGGTGGGTTTGTGTACATTCTAGGACCCTGTGGGTCTCTCTAACAAACTCTCCTGTGAGACTGGGAGTTTCTCTTGCTGCCTCAACCCCCACAGGTTTTTTCAGTCAGAGGTTTTGAGGCTTTATTTCCCTGCTCTGAAACCCTGGGTTGTGCAGTCTGTCTAGCTCCCCGGTTGCTCCTCCCAGTTTATCCGCATTCAAATGTGGGGCCACCCACTTCACCAGCTACCACCTTGCCTGGTCCACAAGTCTCGGCCTTGCCTGCCCCAGTCCTCCAGCTGCCACCTTGCTGTGAGTCCTCTTTGCCCAGCTGCCCATCTCTGCCCTTCCTACTGATCTGAATGAATGCTTCTTCTTTAACTCCTTGGTTGTCTGACTTCCATACAGTTCTATTTTCTGTCAATTGTGGTTGTTTTTTGTTTTTAAATTTGTTGTCCTTCTTTTGGTTGTGTGAGAAGGCAATGTGTGTCTACCTACACTTCCATCTTGGCCAGAAGTCCCCCAAACCAGAAAGTTCTTGCCAGAAAACTTGATCTGAGACTTCTAGTCTTCACAACTGTGAGAAATATATTTCTGCTGTTTAAACCACCCAGTGTATGATATGATATTATGTCAAACAGGCTAAGATAGAGATCTTAAAGGGCTGGCTTTCAATCTTCTCTCAGGGTCCATGTGACACAGGCAGGATCTAGAAGCTGCTCAGAGTCTGGTTGGGAAAAGCTTGCCAGAAAGGTCTCTGAGGATGATGTAGCACTCCAGCAAAGGCTGCAAAGTGGACCCCTGAGTTAGGGCCAGGGGCTCCTCCAGAGCCCTACCCAAGCAGAAGCACAAAACTCGGAGTTCCATCAGCCTTGGGCTTCACCAACAGGGCAGGCAGCTCCCAGGTGAATGCAGGGCATCACTCAGGAAATCAGGAGGCCAAGAACCTGTTGCCCGAGGATCACCAATCTACCATGCTCAGAGTGACCTTGTTGGTGTCCCCCATCCCTCCACACATTTGAACACCCTCAGAGGGGAAGAATATTGTGTAGGTGTTCTCTGAGAGATGGAACACTTTTATCAAAGAGTCTCGCCACCTTTTAAAGGACTGCTAAGTTGTCTGGAGCATGTGTACAGATTGGACAGCGCGTTTACTTCTGCCCCATCCTCTCCTGGAGGAAAGCTAGGTTAGTCACCAGCAGATAAAGGTGTGATCTTCTCTCTGCCCCTACAGGTTGTCATTTAAGTTGAATTTGTGATCCACTACAGAGGAAACTGTGGGATGTGTGACATTGGGAACCAGGCCAAGCATCTCCACATTCTATGACAGTAAGCATATTGGGGGTTTTGTAAGTTATGTCTGCCCTGCTCCACCCTTTACCCCACCACCCATGTGCCAACAATGTGTAGGCTGTGCTGTGTGATTCAACACAATGAATGACATTTGCATTGATTCAGATGTATTTTTATCTTCCCAACTACATTATAAACTCTTTTTGAGCAGAAACACAGAAGGGTGTCAGGTACAGAGCTCTGATAAATACTTGCAACTAAGCAGTGATGTTGATGCCCTGCCTAGGTGGGGCTCGAGTGTGTCTGGATTTTGTAGCATGTTTCCAAATCCTAGCTGAGGACTCCCGGGGTGGGTACCATCCCTAACATTAGCTATGGGAGCTTGCACATGTCAGTTTCCATTTTAGAACCTTAGTTTTTCACATCTGTAAGACAGAAGAGCTGAACTAGAGGCCCATTAAGATTTCCTCAGAGGCCACTACATTGGCTTTGCAGAGATGGGAACCCATAATTCTTTGTTCAGAATCCACCAAAGAGGGCCCTATAGTCATGGCCCACATCCACTCCAGCATGCTCTTTTTTCCCCCTAAATATTATATTCTTCCATGGGCATTTCACAAATGCTTATTGCATGCCGAGCAGGTGCCAGGCTGTCTTGGGTTTGGACAGAGATCTAAAGTGATGACCACTGGAAGGGGCGGGGGTGGGGGAATGTCTGCAGGAGGTGAGTTTCTAAGATGTTTTTTAGGATCTCATATTCAAATTTATCATGTTCATTCCAGGAAAACTAATTCTATCATCCCATAGAACTCTCGGAATTTTCCATGGGGCTATCAGCTGAGCCCCAGCAGAACCCTAAATGGGCCCTTCTTACCCTGTGATTTATATTCTTCCTAATGTTTAATTGGTTTATTTGGCTTTTGCAGAGAGATGGTAGAGGCATGGGAATAAATTGTCATACCAATGGATTCGCTTGTAATTCCCTGCTGCAGAAAACCATGCATTTATTCTTTTGAGCATCTGACCTTTTTTATACGAAATAATTATTCATCAAATAGCTGATAGGAGCTGAAATGGCGGCAATGTCCTCTATCGAGGAAACAACAGTAACACAGTTACTCCTCTAAACTCATGGGCACCTACGAGAAGATCCCAAAGAACATGCTTCAGCAGGCTGACACTCCCGACAGGACATCGGCTGCCCCCAGCACCACAGAGGATGGCAGACTGTCCTGCTGCTCAGACCGAACACACGCTGTGCTGGGTCCTCCAGGACACCAAGGAGCTGCCCAGGCAACTGCACAAAGTTTGTGGGCCATGTTTCAGACCTGCTGGGGTATCTCCCATCAGGGTGGAGAAAACTGCCCCTTCTTAGCCAGGTGCATCCCACCCTACCCTACAGGTCATGCATGTAGCTGGGCCCGTGGCCACCAGTTCTGTAGACACATAGGGCACAGGATACATTGGGGTACAGGACGTGCTCTCAGTGGTTTTCTCCACCCAGGGCCGAGGGGCAGGACAAGGAGCAGGGCTGCAAGCTCCAGCTGACTGAGACCTCAGGGCAGAGGAAGCTCAGTTCCTGCCAGTGACTGCAGACCCTCTGAAGAGCCCCCCTAACGTGTCCTGAGTCCACACCTGAAAAGAATCGGTCAAAACCCCAGGAGGGCGTGGCCTCTCTCAGACACGACACATTGTGTATTGGATAAAAAAGGCCAACATCATAGGAAAGAAGCCCCGCATGGGAACGGAGGTTTACTCAGAGCAGTGTGGTCTCGCCAGACCATCGAGGCCCCGTAGATGGAAAGCAGAAGGTGGGACGGGGAAGGAGAAATGTCTCCAGAGCAAGAGAGGTTGCCCCCGCAAGGTCTGAGCACTAGCCAGTGGGCAGCACTGACTTGGAAAGGGAGGTAGTCTGCCCTCCTCCAGGGCTCCTTGGCAGCACTCCAATGGGAACGTCAGTCTGGAAGGCATCTGGACTGCGTGACTTAAAGCTGGCTGTGGTGGTGGCCTGCAGCCAGCAGCCCACCCACCCCATCTCTGGAAGGAGGCCGTTTTGTCTGCCTGGTGCTGCGCCAGCTGGTGCAGCCTGTGCCCTGGAGAGGAGGCTCCCTCACTGCCACCTCGGGTAATAGTTGACTGCGGAAAACGTACTCTATTTGTCTCTGGGAGAAGCAAAAATGCTGCAGTCACCTACAAAACTGTGCCTTTTCCTTCTAGAACATGGCTGCAGGTAGCGAAAGGGAGAGGAAAAATAAAAGATAAGACAGCAAGTGCAGAATAATGTCAAAGCATGCAAAGCTCCCCCTCCATTTTTCATATTGCTTCCTATTTTCAATAGCTCCTGGGTGCCAGAGAGGAAAGGCACAACTTTAAAAAACAATTAGCGGGACATGTGGTGTTCATTCTTGGCTGGAACTACGCAGCCTCATCTGCCGGCAAATACTCTGCAGTCTTTCATGAAAAATGTTTTAGAACTAATGAGCTATATTTGCATTCCCCGTAGAATGGATTCAGAATTTTTCATCTACGCTGCACCATGAAAAATGAATGTGTTTGGCACAGAAGTCATTTGAACATAAAGCCCAGCCTCGGTGGAAAGACAACCTTCAGAAAAACTTTTCAAGTAACTCAGCTCATTCCCATTTGCTTCCACTGGGGAAGGTCAGGCTCGTGTGAAAGATGGAAATTTCCTGCACAAACCTAGATGCCGATGAGATTTGTTTTTGTAGATAATCTGCAGCAGTGAAATTTTTCATAATGTCACTGCAAAATAAATTAAAATGTTCATCTTCATATGGCTGGTTCCATTGCATTAAAATAAATGTTGCAAGCTCATTTAATTAGTATAGTTAGGAATGTCTCTTCCCTGCTTCACTGACTCTCCAAATCACAAGTTAATTTGTCAAAATCAGACCATTGTTTTTCCTTCATTCTTCATTACTAGAGACAGCCCCATTTAAATAAATGTTTATGCTACAGAGAGCAGAGCAGTGAACAACCCCAAATATTTTCATAAGCCAGTGCTGGAAAAGTTTAAAACATAAGAAGTGAAGCTGTATTTTACCCCTCCTCTTGTGGTTATTGGCAATTTGAGTAGCTGAGAAGGTACCGCATTGAACAGTCTGCCATAACCCATGATGCTGTGACCGCCGCTGTTCAGGTAGGAGGGCTGCATCCTCTTGATGTGGTTTTCTTTGGTGTTCTGAAACAGATGATGACAAGATACCCTCATCAAATCATTCTCTTCAAGAACCCTTGGTTAATCAATCAGTCGGTATTAAGGGGAGGTTGGACTTGTGCGTGTGTGTGGGGGGAGTGGCAGTGATTCTGGTTTTCACAATCGTTTGCCCACCTTTATGGACTGTAAGCAGCCAGCTGTTTCTGCTGAAAGTTAAGAGGTAAGCAAACTCCACTTCTTTTCTCCTTTACTTCCTGACCCTCCCAAACCTTCAAGAAAAATCAGAAGTACCCAGGGCCATTGACAAAGCACAAGTTCCTGGCAATAGACGGGTATTGGGGTCAGAAACAAAGACCAGAGGAAGGGGTTCCACATAATTGGCTGAGGTGTTCTGTCTGCGGAGGTTTTCTGAAGGACATCCATCAGTAATGGATGAAAGAGCTCAGCAGACCATTAACAGCACCCCATACTAATGAGACGGTGCACTCTTGTGTGGTGGAGACTCCTCCGCTGGAAAATGCCGCCCTGTGCTCAGCTCTCGATTCAACCCCAACCCACGGAAGGTCAGCTTTCCTCCCTGAAGCTTTGTCTTTCACCACAGTGGAGTAACCTGACCTCCCGCTTCTGTAAAAAAGCTAAAAGGCAGGTAGCCTTTTTCTTCCTACTGGAGTTTTCTCGACCTGTCACCATTTTCCTCTGCCTCTCTTGCTCTGCAGGCCCCTCCGCCTATGAGTGAGTGGATGTGGGTCTTCAGGTTTCTTGCTATGTGGTGAGTTTAAAAAGCTTTCTAAGTTACCCTTGGTCTGACTCCAATGAGGTCTGGTCTATAGAATCAAAATTTCTTTTTCTCCTATTCTCCTATTTTCCTTTCTTTTCTTCCTTTTTTTATGCACAAATCCTTGGGACCCACTCTGCTTCATTAATGCACTATTTCCTGAATGAGGGGATTCAATTACTATGTATTGAACAAATGCTCAATGCTTACTCAACTTCCAAAAATCAGAACTCCTGAGTTGGCACGGACTCAGGTGGGCAGGAAGTAGAAGCATCCTGGCCCACCTTGTGGAGAGCTGGGAGTTCTCTAAAAGCAGCACAGAGCTCGGCACTGAACATTCATTCACTCAGTCATTCACTAAGTGTCTGTTGGTGGCTCCGAACTAGGCACTCAGTGTAGAGAACCAATCTTCTTTTCTCATATAAAAGAAGTGAGCCTTCTGAATAGACCAGGGCCAATACGCCCTGGAGCCTACTGTCTGAACCATGCCATCTCATCCACAGTGGTACAAGGAACTAACGGTTGTGTCTCTGATTGGCCCTGGAGCAGCCTTTGTAAAACTGGAAAGCAAGCCACGCACATAAAAGACAGTGATCTCAACTAGGGGCAGGCCAAGCACTTGGCCTTGGTGCAGTGTAAAGGAAGCAAGATTGTCACTCAGTGACCCTTCTCCTTGGCTCAGCTCATTCTGTAGCATGTTTCTGGCTGAGTATGAGAAGGACTGATACACACTTGGGGCGGTGGAAAGACTAGAAGCAGAGGAGCCCTGACAGGGAAGGCATAAACTGGACAGCAGAATAACAGCTTTCTTAGTAAAAAATAAAAACTGCCACCTCACAATGTCAGCCTGGTTCTCTGTCCCCAGATCAAAAGCAAGGCTGGAAGCATGGAGCCAGATACACCAGCTGAGGTCAACGGAGCAGGCGGACTTGGGACAAAACTCACTAAGTTCTTTGAGGCTTCTGCTATCAGGATCGAGAGACCTCAGCTCCCATCCCAGATTCCACGAACTACCATCCACCACGAAATGTGATGTTCAAAACCAAATCAAATACCCCAAATGCTTCTCATTGTGGCAGAATAAAAAAGGAACAGTAACTTCTTTTGTTCTGGACAAGTCTATGATTAGAGCATTCTATTGGCAGCCACACCATGTTGCCCTTACAACCAACTGAAGTCCCTGGACCTTTACCCCTGAATGAATGCTAGTCAGCGTCTCTCGTCCTGCAGGTGTGTCATTAGTGATTTATCCTGATAACAGAACCTTACGTTTATCACCATGAAATTCACTGAGTTTGGGGCTATCACTTCAGACTGTCAAGATCTTTTTACATCATAATTCTGTCATCTGGTGGATTTGTTTTACTTCCCAGTTCAGTGTCAGGCTGTTATTCTGCTGGTCACACGCTTCTTCCTCTGGTCCTCAAGAATAACATGATAGACTCTGTCAAAAGGTTTGCTGAATTCAGGATACTCATTCCCCTGAGCTCCCAGTCCTCATGATACCCTGGTTCACAGCCATGCCATTGCAAATTGCAGTGTCTCCTGAGCATTTAAGACCTTTCAAATACTGAGAAATCCACCAGGAGGAAATGCAATACTTGTCATTGAACATTTTCAATATTCATTAACACAATAGATGACTGATGAGAAGTAGAACTAGGAAAGGATCTTCTAAGACTCAATGTCTGTGTCCTTCCTGACAAAATTCATATGTTGAAACCTAACCCCCAACGTGATAGTATTAGGAAGTGGGGCCTTTGGGAGGTGTTATATCAGGAGCGTGGAGCGCTCATGGGGATTAGTGCCCTTATAAATGAGAACTTAGAAAGCTTCCTTGACACTCCACCATGTAAGGACACAGCAAGAAGACCACTGTCTATGAACTAGGAAACGGGGCCCCAGTAGGCACTGAATCTATCAGCACCTTGATCTTGGACTTCCCAGCCTCCAGGACCATGAGAAAAAAATATTCACTGTTTACAAGCCATCCAATGTGTGGTATTTTGGTTAAAGCAGCACAAATAGATTAAGACAAGGTCCTTGAGAGAAATAGAAAGAGATGGAGAAAAATCCAAGGTAGAAGGAGGTAGATAAACTTTACCTACTTCATACTTTCTATGCTTGAATATTAAGCAAAATAATGAATAATCACTAAAACATAAGAAAACATTACAGAATTATTTTTTAAAATCAGTGTGCTCAGAAGGAAATGAGGGTTGCATTTCTATCCTTTACATTAGTTCAGTATTTGCTGCTCAGGATATAAAGATTGTATGGCATACATATCCTTATTATAAGACTGCAAATCACACTTTTTATTCTTATTTTGAAAGGTCATTAGTGTGAAAAGGATATCCATTTATGTAAAGTCCAAAAATCACCTATGGGGCTGGAAGTCAGGATACTGGCTGCCATTGGAGAGAAGGGTGGGACATTGACTGGGAGAGCACCCATGGGTTCTGGGGTGCTGGTGTATTGTGGGTTTTGATCTGAGTGGTGGTCACACAGGAGTGCTTATTTTGTGAGCATTCATCAAGAAATACAGTGTGAATTCTATGTTTTTCTTTACATAAAGGGGGGGCCAATTCATGATGGGCAGAATGCCTTCTATAAAAGTTATCTTCTTGTTTTCTTACTGAGTACAAAGAGCAGAAGAGAATGTAATTTAACTCATTCATCAAACTTTTGGTTGCTGAGTGAATTCTAGGTACGAAGCATTGTGTTGGGGCTCTGAAGATAAAGCTGAAGAAGCAGACGTGGCTTCTGCAGCTTTATGGGCCCAGTGAAGAACAAACCCATACTGGGCGTGGCTCTGCTCCAAGGGAAATTGCCCTGGGCTCAGAGGAGGGGTCAGGCGGCTGATCCTCATGAAAAGCCCTTGCAACAGCATTCTGTATGTTCAAGAATCACATGCAGTCTTTCAGTGGACATGTATGCTTCGTGAATGACATTTTAAGGTGTCTAAAAACTTTATACAAAGTCAGTAAGGGGTATGTGATTGTTATTACCGAAGATGTTAAAATAACATATATTTTATGGCATTTTTTCAAAGATCTAACTTTTAAAAATAGTCCAAACAGGAGAAATGCCTGGGGAATGAATTACATGGCAACTTTTGAACATATAGATGAAGAATTTTAAATGAGAAATCTATCCACCAGATAAATAAAGTATCCATGTAATGGGATGTCATTCCACTACAAAAAGGAGCGAAGTACTTATACATGTTACACAACGGATGAAGCTTGGAAATGTTATGCTAAATAAGAGAAGCTAAATACAAAAGGCCACATATTGTATGATTCCAATGATAGTTCTAAGTGTCCAGAATAGGCAGCTCCATGGAGACAGGGGGTGGGTTAGTGGTTGCCAGGGACCAGGGGAAGGGGGAAGTAGTAAGTGACTGTTAACAGGCACTGGAAGGTTCCTTTTGGGGTAAAGAAAACGTTCTGGAATTAGAGAGCGGTGATGGTTGCACAACCTGGTGAACATACCAAAACCGCTGAATTATTCACTTTAACATGGCGAATTTTATGGCATGTAAATTACATCTCTATAAAAAATATGTAAGTTAATTTCCAGACATATACATAAAAATTTAAATCATAAAATGTTTTAAACTGAGAAATTCTCAGTGCAATTTTACAACACATCTGATAAATGAGTCCAAACGCATACACATTAAAGATGGAAAGTTATGAAGATCAGAATGGGGGAAACGGGCTGCGCTTTATGATCACGTGACCTGAAGCGCACCTTGCACGCTGGGGGCGACGGGTCAGGCCCTGCCAACTCGTCTCTAGCTCTACTGCTCACTCCAGAGCAGAATTCATTCCGGACTGACCGCCCCAACAGTGAATAGCTTGTGAACCCCCACTTTCCTTGACTGACAACGCAAACGCCTTGGGTTTACCTCTCTGTTAAGCAGCCCTTTCTCTGATCCCCGCCGGAGGAAATTAGGGAACAATCTGTGCAAATCAGCGTTTGTAGGTAAGATGGGTTTTTCATGAGGGAGAAGGAAAGGCTTCCCAGGCAGCCAAGCAAAGGGCTCTGTGTCGAAACCCAGATAGGCCCCCAGTAATAAATACATTTATTGCTTGGACAGTAAAAAGTACTGGAGAGTTTAAAATAAATTCAGAGTTATTTAAACTTAATTTATGACCAGGAAAATAAACCCTCTCTTCCGCCATTAATGTTTTTTATCTGGGCCATCAAATGTCACACACTACTGATTTTGGATGTAAGGTCACTGGAAACAACATATCAGAGGTGTCAGCACCACAAATCAAGTGAAATCCCCTTAAAAATAAAAACGTCAGGAGGAAAATAATAGGCAATAGTTATTTCATGCTATGAAAGACTTGTAATATATCAAAGGGTTCACCTTTCTCTACCTTTATGATGTATCGCTTTGAACACTAAATATACTTCTGCGTAACAGATAAAGTAAAGGAAACGGGCATCGGAACGCCGGTGGTGGTGAGAATGATGGCGACAGTGGTGAGAATGACCGCACACAGCGAACTGTTTGGAGGCGCCTAGACATTAGAAGGCGGAGTGCTGAGTCCATGGAGACAAACGATGACCCTGCATATTTGGAGATCTGCGTGTCAGTCACGTTAAGGGGTCATCTTAAAGGTCCCCTCCAGTGGTGTCTTTGAAATCAGAATACAGATTATATTGGATTTTGGTAAGGGAAAAAAGTCAATGTCTCAGAGCTTGCAAAGTTAATGGAGTTTTACACAGAAGTCCAAATCCTGAAGCAATCCTCTGGTCTTTATCCGAGGAGAATAAAAAATAAAAAATAAAAACAGAAGCAAGCAACAATCGACAGGAGGAGAGGAAAGATAAAGGCGACTTGGAGCAGACGGGTGTTTATGATCCTGATGTGAAACAAGTGACAGGCAGTGGCATTTGCCATAATGCGTTGTTGTAAAAGCATTAACTCCTGCAGAGGAAATTCACCCAGGATTATACTTTATGCAAAGGCTTCTGACTAAACGTGTATCAAAGCCTCAGGTGAAAATGACTTTGTTTCATCCTTGTGACATATCTTACAGCAATTTCTAGGACGTTAAAGGTAAAATCTTGCTTCCTGATTCAAGAACTCATAATCCGGTGGATGAAATGGCTCCAGGGAAGGATAAACGAGCGTGGAGCCATTCACATATAAGCACAAATTTGGCCCAAGATGCTAGTGAGCAGTTAGAGGAAAGCCATAATACTTTGGTTTAAGCCTCCCAAGTCCTTTTATCATTGGGAGTGGGAGGAGGGGGAGAGGAGGTCATGTTTGCTTGTCAGTAGGTGACCAGGGGTGGGACACAGGGCCAGGACATCACTCTAAGTTTTCCAGGAGGGTCATAGTGTCACAGGTGGGCACAGGTAACCAGGTTCTTAGTGATTGGGACAAAGAATTGAACTGAACACCCAGAGTTTATAGCAGAGAACATGGGAGCAGGCCAACTCCAAGCAGAGATTGACCTCATGGGCTGGAGGGACTTTATTCCTATAGGGTGGATCCTTCCTGCGCATGTAAAGTAGTTGTATTACTTTAAAGCTACTGCACTTGTGGTCTCCCATGATTTTCCCTGATTGGCCACCAGGGAAGAGGGTCCCACAGTGCTACTGAATTGATTCCCCCTTCTCCTGGGGTTCCCCTGTACTAGGTTCACCTTTCCCTTCGCCAGAGAATTATAGCTCTCCATATTAGAGATTGGTAAAAAGGAAAGGAGTTATTTATTCATCTTACACAGACTAAGAGTAATGACTTAATGTCATCATCAAAATCCCAAAGTCCCTTAAAACACCCACAAACACACACAGTCCTTCCTTCCCCCCTTTGCCCAGTCTGGGGTACCGTATCTCAGGAAAAGAAATAGAAGTCTGTGGCTCAGGCAGCCCCCGGTTCTTCCTAGTAATCCGTGCTTGGCTGGTAGGCCTCCCTCAGTTCCCAGCACCATCAACTGTGTCGCCGGGATCTCCAGCTAAAGCCGCGTGGTGATTCTTCTCCTGGCTGTGGGGTGGGTGGGGGGAGGGGGTCCCCACTCAGGCCAAAGGCGCATGGTTCTCCTTACGTGGCTGCAGCCGGTAGTTTTCTCTCCTCTGCCACAGCTGCGTGGCTCCCCCCTTCAATGGATGCTGCCTCTGGGTTTAAATCCCCGCGCCAATCTTCCTCCGCAGCCCCATTTCCGACTACTCCCACAATCGGCTACACTTGCCAGCACTCCCGTATCCTTCCAGCTTTACTGGGCTGCCATCATCAGTCTGGGCAGGCGTGGCCCCATGGCGTGGAGCCAATCATCTCCAAGCTCTCACGCAGGCACTGTAACTAGGGGGAGTTGCCTGCCAGTTACATCTTGGGGGGAAGTTCCTTCCATCCCCCCTGGCTCAGAGCATGGCCTCAGCTATTTAACATATCTATGCAGCCAGTTAAAGGTTATAGATATGTTAAATGACCACGCAGAGGTTAGTTGCAAAGCTGTTGCTATGCAAAACAGCTCAATGGCCCTGCTCCATGTGTCCCTTCCCCCAACTCACACCAGTTGGGGGGGTCGTGAGGACATCCTATATATCTTTCTAATATTTCCTGAACACCTTGAGTTCTGGACCCCATTAAAAATCCTTTTGGGGGCCACCCTGGCTGCACCCTCCTTCAATAGCATTGCAGCCCTGCATCCTAGAAAGGTGAACTATGGTAGACTCCACTGTGGAGTATCCTTCTTGGCTGTGGTGGCTATAGAATTTTAGTGATAAAACTAAACTCAGAAGACTTGATAATCTATCTCCCTTTATGAGATGTATAAGGAAACCAGGGCCCAAGCCCAGAGAGAGGTAACCGGGGACAGAGCCAGGATGGGAGTCTCCACTGTGGCCCCTGGCTCCCGCCAGGCCACTTATGTGAATGCCGTGAACAAGCCCCACGTGTTCCAATGGGAGGCGATCTCCCTGAAATAATCTCCAATCTGCCCTTGACCTAATATGTATGTGATCCTAGAAAGTCACTGAATTTTCTGCACCTCAGTTTCCCCACAAAGCTATTTGATATCTATGCCAATCAACTCATCATAATACCCCTATAATGCTGGGAATCTTAGGGGAAGACCCCATGTGCCTATATAGTCGAGCAGTTAAAAAACCACAATGTCTAAACTGAAGTCTGACCCCGCCATGGGCTAGCGGTGGGACACGGTATAAGAGGCTAATCTTTTTTCCAAATCCTCATTTCCTTGCCCACAAAGTGGGGATAATAATAATAAAACTTACCTGGTGTGGCGCTGTGCGGATGAAGTGGAAAACTGTCAGGATGACCAAGTGTTTGTTTAAATAACAGAGAACAAGGGGTCCTTGAAGTAGAAAGCTCCTGACCTCGGGGGTCCTGCCCTGGCCCCCACCCCTGCGCAGAGGCTGTCCTTCAGCCTGGTGTGTCAGCCCTCACCTTCGGACCCACCCCAGACTGGGTTTATGGTGAGTGTGGGACTGAGGGGTATGATTTGGGGAATGCAAACCCCGTAATAGCCCGGGGCTTCCCTGCTCCTCCAGGCTGTCGTTCTTTGAACAATCTGCTCAAATGATGGACTGTTCCTCTGAGCAGGATGGGGTTTGAGTCACAGTCACACCATGAGAAACAGGAACCTCAGTGCCAGCCAGCACCCTATTTACTTGTAAATTTGGCTTATTAAAGACAAATGATGCAGAGGAAGCTCTATGAGCATCAAATGAATTATTTATTCATTCCATTAAATTGGTTTATTGGAGACCTCAAACCTGTTTAACTGTTAAGTCTTCAGCCTAGTGTATTGAGCACTTTCTAATCACTTTTTAAATTTTACTTCAGGATACCACCTTGAAAATTGGGCAGTAGTAGGACTGCATGGCAGAGAGATGTCCATACTCAACGCTTTGTAAAGAAAAAAAATCAAAACCAAGCTTAGGTTTGAGAAAACCATCAGTTTCTACAAAATGTTTATTGGGGAATCTAATTTTGAGCCAGTTAGACCTTTGAAAAATCTAGAGTGAAAGATATTTGAAATCAAATGCAATAACAACACTTTTTTGGTCCTCACCCAAGAATATGTTTATTGATTAGAGAGAGAGAGAAAAACATCAATGTGAAAGGGAGACATTGACCAATTGCCTCCCATATGCACCCCTACCAGGGATGGAACCTGCAGCCTAGGTATGTGTCCTGACCAGGAATTAATCTTGTAGCATTTTGGTGCATGGGATGATGCTCCAACCAACTGAGCCACACACCCGGTCAAGGCATGATACAGCGCTTTTATCCATTTTCCCAAACTTTAAAGAGAGATTCCTCTTCCTTTAGGCATGCAATTTCACTCCAAAGCAATGGCTAACCCTGCTTCATTCTATTATTTGTAAGTTCAATATAATTGGAGACATATTCAGTTCATTACCAGCTTGAAGTTTCGCCAAGCATTTTTCACTCTATTGTCTTTTCAAAACACTTTATTAAAAACTTGTTTTAGTGTCACATTCTTTAAAGGAAAGTAATAACTCCCTAGTACATTTTATAGAAATCACTCAAAAAATACAGGTCTCAATGCCAGAAACTAATAAACTCGAATCACAGAACTTACCTCAGAAGGTCTGCCATAAACCGCTGCAGAGCAGCCTGGGCATGTTGGACCTGCAAATTGAAATTCCTGGGCTCTAATACATAGTTTCACTGCAGAAACTGTCACCGGGTCTTGCAATTTAAAAACCGTGTTCTTACTCCGTTGACTGTAATGCAATTCAGCCCCTAAGTATCCTTTTTTCTCTAAAGAACTCCAAACCCTCACCCATGGTATTACCGGAAGTGTCAGCCTTGTGGGCCGGCATTTATTAGTCCTGATTCATGGAGTAAGACGACCGGATGGGCTATGGTTTTCAGGCCAGGCCCTTGGGATGAGGAGTTTCGACCTTGCTGCTTCAAGAAGGTGCTTTAGTCCCGGGGTCAGGGAATTTCAGGGGAGAACACCCAGGTGGCAGGATCAGACCACGCTGACACCTGAAACCCAGAAATGAGTCATCAGGTTTCATGGCCCATGTGTTAAATGGCTTACAAGGTTGAAAGCTTGAGCAAATGAGCCTGTGAGTACACAGGACACATGGGGCTGTGTAATTTTTAAGGCGAACCCTTCAGACAACACTGAACCAAAGCAAGCAGACCCCTGTGGATCCGAGGGCCAGGTGAGCGAGGCTGGCCTCATGGAGAAGCGGTACTGATAGGAAAGAGAGAGCTGCCACAGGTCACCCTGTTACCTGGCGAGCTGCGTACCTGCCAGGTGGAAAAGCACAGTTGACATCACCGTCTAGACAGGGCCATTCCTGGGGACTCATTTCTTAAATTTGCTGTTATTTCAAATTCTGGAGGAGAGCTCTTCAAATAGCTTAGTTTGAAAACCTACCCATTATGAAACAAAACATGAAAATTTGCCTCCTGGAACCTGGGAGGTGTTTCTCTGATCGTTGTCACACTCTGTCTGGCCTACAGCGTGTGGGTTAGGGGTCTCAGTCCCGAGGCTTACTAGGTCCAGAGCATTTAAACATTGAATTATAAGAATGGTGACTCCCCAGTAGAGAAACTGAGGCTAAGTTGTGTGGCTAGACGCTTTCCAATTAAAATAGCTGGCCATTATCTTAATTTCGAATTAAGTACAGAAATTTGAGCCACACAGACTAGTTTCCTATTCTAAGGTCCAAGGCTTTTACTTGGCTAGGAAGGGAAGGGTCCGTCACAAAGAAATACACATTTTCTCATTCTGAATTTTATCATGAAAGGTCTAGTATCAGTACCCAGGGAAATATTCTGATGTGGACAATGCATTTTGTTTTTTACAATAAAATTCTAATTCAACTTTTATTCAACTTTAGAGACCTCTGACCTCACGAATATGCAAAAAACTCCAAAGTAGAAAGTAGTTGCTAATTATTCTATAGGAAGAGAACCATTAGGTATAAATAAGAAGAGCTGACCACTTGAGCATATTGCCACTTCTGGAAACCAATTTGGCTTAATTTGCAACACTAGAAGAAGAAACAGCCAAGTTGTTATATAAAGCAATGGCAATGCAGTTTGACTTATTTTTAAAAAACTAATTTGGTTCACAGTAGCACCAAAAAAGGAAGTACTTAGGTATAAATCTAACAAAACATGTATAAGATCTATATGAAGAAATCTACAAGAATTAAAAGAAAGTCTAAATAAATGGAGAGGTTTTCTGTCTTCATAGTAGGAAAACTCAGTGTGGCTGAGGTTTACGTTCTTCCCAACTTGATGTATAGACCAAACTCAATTCCAATCTAAATCTCAACAAGTCACTTTGTGGATATTGACAAACTGATTCGAAAGTTTAGATGGAGAGGCAAAAGACTCGGGATAGCCAAACCCAATATTGGAGACGAACAGAGTTGGAAGACTGACACTTCCTGGCTTCAAGATTTACTATAAAGCTATAGTAATCAGGACAGTGATATTGACTAAAACAAAACAAAACAAAAAACCCTGGATCAATGTAACAGAATACAGTTATATGACCCAGCAATACAGTCAACAATATACCACACCAATATAAGCAACTCATCTTTGATGAGAAGCAAAGGCAATTACATAGAGAAAAAATAATGTTTCCAACCAGCAATTGGAACAACTGAACATCTATATGCAAAAAACAAAAAAATGAATCTAAGAACTGACCTTGTACCCTTCACAAAAATTAACTTTAAATGGATCATAAGCCTGACTATAAAATGCAAAACAATAAAACTTCTAGAAGATAACATAGGGGGAAAATCTAGGTGATCTTGTGTTTGCCAATCCATTTTTAGATAAAACACCAAAAGCATGATCTATGAAAGAAAACCTTGGTAAGTTAAACTTCATTAAAGTTACACATGTCTGGTCTGTAAAAGACACTGTAAAGAGAATGAAAAGACAGCCACGGACTGGGAGAATATCTTTGCAAAACATATACCTGATAAAAGACTTGTATTCAAAACACACAAAGAACTCTTCAAGCTCAACAGTAAGAAACTTATTATTCCAGTGGATCTCAGATCGATATTGGACATCCTTGCCACCATTGTGTGCCCGGCATCCTTCTCTGACGTATAAATTCAAGGCTCTTTTGAGAATCCATTTCCATCCTCTCCCCATTGTGCTGTGTGGGGAGAGCGGGTAGCACAAGAGCCAATGGACACCATTCCCTGGCCCGAAGGTGCCAGGCGGCAATGCCGCAGTGGCCACCTGATGGAGAAATGGGTCTCCACTGAACCACAATTTAAAATAAAATAAAAAGCAAAAAATAACAGCAGATTTCAAAGGAGGTAACTTTTTTTAAAAAAGTCTTTACAGCTTCAAGTCTTTGTGAATCCTCCAAAGAAATAGGACAACCTAGAGAATTCCACGTCAGGGATAGCTGGAGTGCCGCATCAGGTTGGATGCTGTGTTGAAAGCGCCCTGCAGCCAGGAGGGCTGTGGAGCAGGAGCTGGGCAGGGCTGGCGGGGAAGACACCCACGTGGGGCCACTGGCTGAGCGGGGGCGATGCAGAGGAAACAGATGCTCAGAGAGGAGAGAGGGTGAGAGGACAGGGGCCTTCCTTGTGACAAATATTGGGAGCAACCAGGCAAAGCAAAAAGAATGGTGGTCACAGTAAAGCCAGGCCTCATGGGGGAGGAGGATGACAAGGTCAAGCACAAGTGGGAGCGCTGGGGCCTTGTCCCGAGGTGCCACCAGGACCGCACACCTGGCTGTGTGTGCGCAGCTGTCTCCGGTTTCTGCCGTGTCCACCCAGCCCCTCGCCCTGACTCTGACATTCCTTCCCTCCCCACTTAGCCCTTGTCCCTTCCCTCCCCGCTTAGCCCTTGTCCCTTCCCATGGCTTCTCTTCCTCACAGCTCACTCCACCGCACCCCTTCTTGGCCTCTACTCTGCCTTCTGCTCGAGGTGCAGTGACTGGTCTCAGCCGCACTCTCCACGTCCCTTCACCTCCAGCTCCACACCGGATTCTCTGGAGGCAACTTTACCAGTAAGTGAGAAAGTGCACAATAACAGTGTTATGAGATACTATTTTTTATTATTAGTTAATTGACCAAAATTAAAAAGAACGGTGATAGCTAATGCCAAAGAGAATGTGAGGAAATAGGAATTCTCATATTCATGGGTAGGAGTGTAAACTTAGTAGAAACAATTTGGAGATTAATTTGAAGACATTTATTAAAATTTTTAAATGCATGCTCTGACCCAGCAATCCCACTTTTTAGCAATGGTCTTGCAAACGTGGAAATCTATATATCTAAGAGTGTTCATTGCAGCACCCTAAGGGTACATCAATGGGGAATTACAGCATACTCGTACACTATAGGACATCCATTCAAGGAACACTGATTAGTCCCTGATGCATCTGCATTTCTGGGCCTGGAGAGAGTCTGTGCTGCCCACCAATATGTAGAGGGTAAGTCTGTACATATTATAATATACAAGAGGGTGGGTACCTATACATGTGTATATATAGATTCCTGTTTAGCAATAGAAAAAAATCAGAAAAAACATGCATGTAATTCTAATACTGATTATCTCAAAGAGATGAAAGAAAGCTCTTGGTATGCTTCGCTGACAGTAGATCTTTGTGGGTGTTAAATTCTCTGGCTCCCAGTTCTCCTCTGAAATTGGGGGAGACCCTCTGGGTGACAGCTTTCATTCTGATCAGATGGAGAAAAAAGAGGCAGAGCAGAACCAGCCAAGAAACCAAAACCCCTAACCCCTGACCCCTTCCTTGGTTGGCCCACATCAATGTCTCCAGAAAAGCCCCCTGGAAAGCAGAGGGTGCCCATGATAGCCACCGACACTGAGGTCACCCGCAGGTTCACCCCTGTGTTTTCCTTTTCTCTTCTGCATGTGAGGTACCACTGAAGTCGACCTCCCAGGTAGACGCCTAACTTCATGGTACATCTTTGACCTTTCCTTTGCAGTGATGAGCTCTGCTCTTAGGAACCCAAGGCCTACCCACAGGGTGAAAGGTTTAAAGACTTAGGCCTGGGGATCTCTGATTCATGCAGGAGGAGAGTAGTGTTCAAAGGAATTTCCACCAAGTACTCTATTTGGACACAAGGTCAGAGGTGGGGAGGAGGGAAAGCTGAAAGTCCCATTAAAATCCTGGCTGGTGAAGAGAAAAATAGAGCAGGTACATGAAGTTTTAGCCAAAGGATTGAAGGATGTGGATGGAAAGCAGAAACTCATGAGTTTCTTTCAATCATCCTTCACAAAGTTACTCCAGGCCACATGCTCCTCCTTCACTGCTAACAAAAGGGGACTCTGTTTGAATTCCTTCCAGCGTCTTCTTTTTTCTGCCTCCGTGTGAACATTCTGCCCTCTGCTACACAGGTGCAAGGCACAGCACCCTGATATCTCATAAAACCAGCTCCAGCCAAGGCGCTCCCAGACGCAGTGGCTGAATTTACGAGGCACACATCGGCGTGTCCGTGCAGGGGGCAGGGCTGCCGCAGGGGTTCGGGTTGAAGGGCTGCTTGCTTCTATGTTACTAGGTCAAATTAAGTGCTGGCTAGGTGTCCTCCCAACATACTCCCAGCTAATGAACTTGGGTTGTGTGTGAAAACAATCCCAAGACCTTGAGTCGACTTGCGTCGTAGATAGCAATCTCATCAAGGGTATGACTTTGCCAAGATAGCGAGACTGTGTTAGCAAGGACACACATTCAGCCTCATTTTCATGGTGGCACCAGTCTAGGTGAGGCAGCAAATGCAGTGGGCCATGTGCGTGCTTCGCCTGAGACTGAGTTTAGAACTTCAACACTGACAAAGGCCAGCACTCCAAGAAAATAACCGCTTTCTGTGTCTAGCATGAAGTATGACTTGACTTGAGCGTCACAGAGAACCCAGTTCAAATGCTAAGTACCCCTTTTCCCAGCTACGTGGCTTAGCCAAGTCATTTGACTTCCCTCTCCTCTTGTCTGTAGCATGAGGCTGGTATTTCCCCCCTCTTTGCCCCGGTGCGAGGATCACATGACATGGTGTTCATCTAGTCCTTATTTTGCAGAAAACCCTCAATAGTCGTAGCCACAAACAGTGTTAGGAACAAAAAGCAGAGCAGGTATATTGCCTGGGCTTTTTCAAAGCAGTTCCTACAGAAATCTCAAGAAGCCCAGATCAGAGTAAGCTAAAGTCAGAAGATCTGTCCAGGCTCTCACTGACCCTCTGGAATGACACCCTTTGTGATTCCATCTCCTTTGGCCATGCCCTCCTTTCATGAACTCATCCCCTCCCCTTTCAGGCCCTGCTGCTCCTACAAAGGCTTTCGGCTGTGTCAGCGGAGCCAGTGACTTCTGGGGCTGACTTGGGCCATGGAGCCTCACCAGATGGGGGTCTGTCTCCTGGCTTGTCCTCCATTCTGGGCCATTGCTGGATGCAAAGCACCATGATGTCCTGGCACAGAAGGCCATCTGTGCACATGACACAGATAGCCACTGTGCATCCCCAGCATCCTCCTGGGGACGGCAGGCAGCCAAGTCCTAGAAACTTTCCCTAGGAAAGTCTGGACATGTTAATAACTTGAAGGCAGAAAAATCTAAGAAGAGGGTGCATGCAGTGATTGGTTTATTACATCAAGGAACCATTATAAAAATTAATTAGAGGGTAAAAGAGAATGAAAAGAAAGAAATGTTGCAGCTCCCTCTGGCCCAGTCCCTTTCTCTCAGATCCAAGAAGCTGTGGGAACATAATTCAACACGACACTTTAAGGTGTCACTTGGGTTCATAGGTGCTGTACAACTCAGCAGCCCTATGTGCTTCGTGGTGTGAGGTTGCCCACAGCAAACGCCCGTCTTGTCGTCAGAACCCCGGCAGAATCAATACCACACCCAAAGATTAGGGGTTCCCCTCTCCCTCCTGGAGATGTGCTCCTTTTCTCCCTTCGTACGCAGAATCATGCAGCAGCTAGAACACCTTGGAAGTGCTGCTTTGCAAATTGGCCTTTCTCTGGCTTTCCTTCTCTGTTTTCCCAAGCAAAGCGAACTCCTGAAGTCAAAGTACAGCTCCCACTAACCTGCTACCCAAGGAGAGGGCTTCTGTTGTTTACACAGCCTGACTGGTTGCGCACATTGACTACACTTTCTGGAAACGTCTCAACTCTGAACTGCACAGGGCAGGGGTGGATGGCTTCAAGGAGAACATGTCTGTGCTCTTGTATTCATGGAATTAAATAGGACAAACATGCACTTGGATGCCTGCTATTGGCAAAGTACCTGCGCTGAGCTCAGTGGGGTGCGATAGGAAACATTCTCTGGGAACTTACCAGGTGGAGGAGAGACAGACACACTGGGCCAAGGCCCCCAAAGGTTCAAACACAAAGTTGTATGGTGTACAGGAGGAAGACACTGGTCTTTCAATTTGCCTGACTGTCTGTACTTGTAGAATGGTCTTGCTGACCGCAGAAATCCAGCATCTCCCATCGCACAGCCCCTCCAGGCCATGGACATTACTCAGACAACCATTGGCTGCACGAATGCTGCCCAGAAAAGAAAGTAACTGGGTATGGAAGGTAAGAACATTCCAGAAAAGAGAAATTGCTTCAGCCAGAACGCTTGAGATTTGTTAGGGAATAGTAAATACTGAGTATACTGCAGCTGGGGTAGGGGCAGGGAGCCGTAATTAGTTGAGAAGCAGAAACAACCACGGTCAAGCCACCAATTTTGGGGACCACCTAAGTGGCAGTTTTTGGGGTGAATGTGTGGAAGAAAGGCACTGTTCCCATGCATAAGTTTCACAGCAGATTCCGAGTCCAGGCTTTGGAGCCAAATGGACCTGATTTCAAATCCAAAGTCTGCAACTTTCTACCCCACAACCTTGGGCAAGATAACTTTTCCTTGCTGAGCCTCAGTTTCTCATTCACAGCTCGGAGGAGAGAAGGCCAGTCTCGTCTGTCTGTTGTGAGGATGACATGAGAAAATATGACCGTGCCTGGCTGACGATGGAAGGTGTTCGGTAAACGTGAGCTCTCCTTCCCCCCTTTCTGTTTGAAATCTGTTTTCGTGCTGCATGCCATTAAATGTTTACGATGTTCTAAAACTGATTTTCCAATTTAGAAGCAATAAATTGTAAGTCGCTGCTATTTTCCTGAAATGACGTTCTTTAGATTGGAGTCTGTTGGATTTCTTTTCAATTGCATTAAGTTCTATTCACCGCACTTCTAATAAGACACCAGTGCACCTGGGAGGAACGCTCGGTGGCTGATTCTGACTGTGAAAGCTACCTCCGGGATTAATCACACCCCAGACTGCCAATTATTTCACGTGTCCCATGGGCTCAGAGGGGGACATTTGTTAGTAAATGTGTTGACACCTCTGAGTTTAACGCCACTGTGCTCATTGATTCCATTATCCTAGCCTTGATGAACCTTCCACAGACACCGACACTGGGCACATTTGGGTGCAACTGTGATCTGTAACTGTGGGAAATCGTAACCTGCCCCACCATTCTCTCAACACTGTTTCTGTAAGTTTGGACTCTAATATGCAGCTTGTAGGTAAGCAGCGTGTCTGTATAAGAATCCCAGGAACTAGTTTCAAAAGATACAGACCCCGACCTTCAGGTATCTCAGCTCTGGGAGATTTGCTGGCCTTCAACTGCGGAGCCAGGATGACGTGAAGCTGAGATGATGTGAAGCCAGATGACTAAACCAGGCTGACGCACACCGGACCACCACTTGCCTTAACAGAATGGTCTGTGCTCGGCTGCATGTAGAGAACTTGGCAGCCCCCTCCCTTGATCTCTGTTCTGTTCCCGTCTCCCTCCTTATAAATATATCTGCCTCCACTGAGAGGTGGAGATGGGTTTTGAGACATGAGCCCGCATCTTCCAGGTGGCGGGCATCTGCAAACAAACCACTTTCCTTTACATCTGCACCTGACTCTTGAGTACTGGTTTTCGTGGTAGCAGGCAGCCAGACCTGCATTCGGTTACAATGGGGTGTACTGACGGGCTTTGTACAGTGCCCTGGCCTGCCTGCCCATCTCCCATGGGGGAGGTGCCCTCTCTCTGAGCACCTCTATGACTGCCAGCCACCGGCCTCACCAAGGCCAATGGCATCGTCCCCTTTACCTCAGGTCCTGTCCTCTGGTGAGGAGGAAGAAAGCAGGCCCGTGGAGTTTCAGTTCATGGAAAGGCCTGTTCTCTTTAGACTGGCCAAGAGGAGCTAGTCTAGGGCTGGAGCCCACAAGGTGAAGAAGAGCCCTGTCCAGGCCCAGCCCTTCTGCACTCACGCCCTGCTCACGGCCCCGGCCAGGCCAGACGCCCCTCACCTCTGAAAGTTAGCTGTCTGGACCAAGAGTTTTCCGGGCCGCATCTTTGTGATCTGGTGAAGCTTTCTGTTCGGCATAAAAGCCAGGCACTGCAGGGAAGATAAATAATCCCTGAGCACCTGCTTAATTTAGATTCTTTTTCCACATATGGACTCAAATTCAATCTGAGCAAGCCTGCTTTCCACAGCTGACCCCTCTGCACAGCTTTCCTCAAACCCTTCACCTGAGAGCCTGCGGTGCCCTCGGAAGCCCCCAGCCTCCTGCCTTTGAAGGTCGGAGGGTGGCACTCCGCCTGCCATGGCCATTTTATCTGCAGGCACAAGCGAGGAGTAAACACAGACAGGCTTGAAGCAGTCAAACTGCCCAGCACACCAAGCAGGAGGAGAGAGAAAGGGAACGAGAAGCAGAGCTGCGCCAACTAGAGAAAAGCCCCGGGCACAAGGGTGCAGCAGATTCCAAGCCACGCCCTGGCGTGTGTCTGGGTGGGTGGCAGAGTGGGAGCCAGTGGCCTGCTGTCTCCTGGGCCGTCCAGCTGACAGACTGGGGGACTTCTTGAAGACAAGGACCACACCTGACTTATCTGGGCACCCACAGCAACTTCCCAGAGCCTGAGGCATCGTGGGTGTTCAGTGCTCCTTTGAGAGTTGAATGGATGACCCGGGTGCAGGGCGTGCCAAACAGGCCTTCGGAAGGCTCCTTAGATGCTGAGGGCCGGGCGTTTCCAGGATCCCAGCCTTTTACCTCTGATCCCTATTATTATTGTTATTGTTATTTTAAGATTTTATTTTTATTTATTTTTAGAGAGAGGGGAAGAAAGGAAGACAGGGAAAGAAACATTGATGTGCCAGAGAAACATCGATTGGTTGCCTCTTTTACATCTCCAACTAGGGACCTGGCCTGCAACCCAGGTGTGTGCCCTGACTGGGGATTGAACTGGTGACCTTTAAGTTCTCAGGCTGGTGCTCAATCCACTGAGCCACACCACCCAGGGCTGGCTGATCCCCATTCTGATTTGTGATATCTGGGCTTTCCTTGCAGATATCCCCTTTGTGTGCTGTGTGCTTTGACTTTTGTATGCTAAGCTTCAGATAATTTTCACCACACCTGGCTGAGACCCAGGGGCTGCATGCTAGCAAGCTTGTCTTTGTGAATAAGGCTTCCCGGCCCATTTTCTGGTTCCTAAACTGGGTGTGTCTTCCCAGGGCAGGTGCCGGGTAGCAGGAAGCACATTCAGAAGAGGGCCGCTTCATCTGAGGCTGTCACCTGCAGCAGAAGGATGCAGTAGGAGCTGCCCCACCCCCTGCCTCTACACCTGGCCATCCCAGGACTGCCTGAGCCCAGGCTGAGGGCAAAGGTCGGGTCAGAAACAGGAAATGGGTGCAGAGCAGATGAACTTGAAAGAAAGGAAAGTCTGGGGGTTTGTACAAAAATTCTCCTTTGGTGTTTTACATGTCTTTGGATAAATACCCAGAAGTGGAATTGAGGATCAAATGATGGTTCTGTTTTTAATTTTTTGAGGAACATCCACACTGTTTTCCATGGTGGCGGCACTAATTTACAATTCCACCAACAGTGCAGGAGGGTTCCCTTTTCACCACATCCTCAACAACACTTGTTGTTCGTTAATTTATTGACAGCCATTCGGACAGGTGTGTGTGGATATCTCATTGTGGTTTCTATTTGCATTCCTCTGATGATCAGTGAGGTTGAGCATCTTTGGATGTGTCTGCGGGCCATCTGTATGTCCTCTTTGGAGAAGTGTCTATTCAGGTCCTCTGCCCATCTTTCAATTGGATTGTTTGGGTTTCTTTTATTTGAAAAGGTACATGCATTTTTATGTTTGTTGTAGCATTATTTACAATTGCCAAGATGTGGAAGAAACCTAAATGTCCATCGATAGATGAAAGGATAGAGATGTGGTAATATATACAATGGAATATTATTTATTACTTCTCACCCAGAGAAAGACACACACCATATGATTTCATTTACATGTGGAATATTAAAGACAAAATAAATGAACTAACAAAACAGAAACAAAGTTACTGGTACAGAGAACAAACCAGTGGTTTCCAGATGGGAGAGGGGCTGGGTGAGAAGATGAAAAAGATTAAGAAGTACAAATTGCCCGTTATAAAAACAGTCACAGGGATGTAAAGTCCAGCAGAGGGAATATAGTCAATAATATAACAACTACGTATGGTGTCAGATGGGCACTAGCTTTATCAGGGTCATCATTTCATAAGGTATAAAAATGTCTAGTCACCATGTTGTACATCTGAAACTAATGTAATATTGTGTGTCAACTGTAACTGAAAAATAAATTAATATATATCCATCAGAAAAAAATCATTTGTGAAACAGGAAAAGTGAAAGAAAGAGCACGTTTAGGCACTGCCTGCATGCAAATGAAGTGGATTCTCCGATGTCCTGCAGGTTTCGGCGGCTCTGAACAGTCTGCGGGACGGACCCCATTAAGGGCAAACGCAGGGCGTGCTCGAAGGGGCCCGATGACTTTCACTGAATGGAGGTGTCCTTTCCCAAGAGGGTGACAGGCGTCAGCGGAGGACAGTCAGACGTGTTTCCTCCTCAGAGCAGAACCGACTCCAGGTGGCGGCAGCTTGGCTAGCTGCAGGAAGTGTCTGGCCGCCCGCCCACATGTCCAGCACAGAATTCCCAATATGTGCAGACAGTTGTGCAAAATGCTCCCTTTTTCTTGGCAAAAGCAAAGGAATACTTAGGAGTAATTTCCTAAGAGTAGAAAGGGCTGGGTACCAAATCATTTTATTCAGGAGCCAGTAGAAATTATGAACGGCCACGTTTAATACACTGCAGAGCAGGCTGGCTTAAGTCGTGTGGCTGGATGTCAGGACTAGCGTTCAGAGTTAGGTTAGGGATCAGACTGGGATCGAATCCCGACATCGCCCTGGATGGGGTGTGAGCTTGGGCACATCGTTCAACCTCTCCAGCCCTACATCGCCTCATCTGCACCAGGCAAGTATTAACGCCTGTCATTGTGAGGGTTCCTGAGCAGCGCCTCCTGACCGAATTTCCTGTACCCTGGAGTCGCATCACCCGGGGCTCTTTAAAGAGTACTTCCGTGTAGATGTTCTGATGTTCATTGGTCTGGGGTATGTCCTGGGCAGAGAGAATTTTAATGGCTCCCTCGGGTGACTTGCAGGTGCAGTCAAGTTGGGGAGCCACCAGCCTAGAAAGTAGTATGTGTGTTCTCTCCTCACTGGAACATTTTTCAGGATTTCATGATGATGACATCAGGGCATTAAACCAAGCTCAGGGTTTTTCTAAACAGGAACCAGCCTTCGTTTTCTGCCTTCCTCTCATTTCCAAAGGAACGATTCCCCGCAGAAAGTTATAAAGGAAAAGAAACCACGCAATGGGCAAAGGGGACAGAAAAATGAAGCGACCCAAGATCATTCTGGGGAGGGGTATCTACTGTTAGCTGGGTTTGCAGCATTTTTATCTAAGAGCCTGGGACCCAGACAGAAGAAAATCTTGGGATGTGAGGCCCTGGGAGTGGCGTCCAAGGGGCTTTCCACGACCCTAAGTGCAGAACTGCCCGCCTCCCTCATGCACGTGCACCTGTGGACATACGGGACATACCACACACCACGCAGACAGCAGGGTTCTCTGCAGGAAAGGTCTTACACATGGGAGGCAATGTCTGTGGCATCAGGACATAGGTCGTACAGGCAGGCAGGGCAGAGATGTAAAGAAATTTTGCAACAAGGATGGAACACACTGACTGCATCTCTGGAGAGAAGGCCTGCAAAATGATGGCCGAGAAAATTCTACCCATTGGCACAGCCATCCAGCACCCCCTTTGGGGCGGCCTCCCTCATTTCTGGGTGGGTGTATGGGTGGGGGTGATGCTATTTCCCCTCCTCAACCTTGTCCATGGGGCCCAGGACTTCTTTTTTTTTTAATATTTTTTAATTTTTTTATTTTTAGAGAGGGGAAGAGCGGGAGAAGGAGAGAGAAAGAAACATCAATGTGTGGTTGCCTCTCATGTGGTCCCCACTGGGACCCTGGCCTGCAACCCAGGCATGTGCCCTGACTGGGAATCGAACCTGCGATGCTTTGGTTCGCAGCCCGCGCTCAATCCACTGAGCTATGCCAGCCAGGGGGCCCAGGACTTCTTTAGAGACACTTGATCCTTTCATGACACTTTGCTTGAAGAGAGGGAGGTGGATGGGAAGTGGGTGAGGAGGAAAGGAAGGCTGCTGAGTGATCTCCTCTGCAGACAGGAGCCCCTGAATCCGGGGGCTGGTCCCCCCACCCCAAACTTGAGGGGCGCTGATGTAGTGAAAAGGCAACAAGTCACAGGCTCCATGAAAGTATCAGAAATGGAATGACTTTGCACAGAATTTACAGCTGTGCCCCGCCCCCCCC